>AP025070.1:26428634-26515857 GCA_036186865.1 Eustoma russellianum | reverse complement strand
CGAGCACTATCTAATTCTGGATTTAATCCAGTAAGAAAGCAAAATACTCGTTTCTGTCAGTAATTTCCTTATAAAGGTCAGAATCAACGATACAAGACCACTGATGTGTCTCAAACATACTTATCTGCTGCCATGACTTGGTTAACAATGTATAATATTTGTGTACTACATGATTACATTGTTTAAGCTTATGAAGATGAACTTTAATTTCACAAAATTCAAAGATGTTGTCTTGTTTAGAATACATCTCCTTTATTGCAACTCATATTTCTGCTGTAGTATCGTAAATCATAAAGTCATCAGAGATGTCAAGTTGCATAGAACGTATTAGCCACGGCATTATCATGCCGTTTTTCGACTTCTACAGTAGATAATTTGCATCGTTTTTAGCAGAAACAACAACTGTTTCATATAATTATTCTTCCTTGTCTTTATCAGTGACGAACATTTGCACCTCCCGAGACCACGAGAGGTAGTTATCTCAATTTAATTTATGACATGTAATGACAATAGAAGAACCTTCAGATAGTTGAGGACCAGGGACTACTCCTCATACTTGATCAGAAGTGGATGTGGCCTAAGTGTATTCAGTCGGGCTGAAAGGAGTAGCAATTTAAAAAATTCAAGGTGGTGGAAGAAGGCATATTGTAGTTAAAAGGAATCAGTTTAGCTCTGATATCATGTCGAGATTGAAAAGATGAATTTCATTCAAATTAAGTTCAAATTTACAGGTTGTTTCTCCTTTTATAGGAGTTTCTATATGCCTCTAACGGCTTTGTTATCTATCCTACAGTAATTTCTGTTCTTCTACAGTAACTTAATGTGATTCCTAATGGCTATAAAGGGAACGTCTAGCTACATGCTCAGTTCGAAAGTATGTACAGTTAAGATCCTAAGCTATTTCCGTGCTGTTCTTCACCTTGGCTCTTTACTTCTTTGCCTTGTTCACCTCGGCAAGACAGTATCATTCATTTGCTCATTATAGTTTCATCTTGGCAGCTGCCTATATCACCTTGGCACAGTTTGGCTGAGCTCGACTGGGCTTATATTTCGATAATAACATGATCAGATAAGATGGTGACAAGTGAATTAAATTCTCCATTGACTTCTGAAAGCATTCATTATTATAAACCTCAGGAAATCTGTTCTTTAGCAATCTGTTAGGCCACCTCTCAGATAGAGTAAACCTTTAAAGCAATAGCTCAACAGATCATGATAATTGCACGGTATCTTAATCCAGAAAAAAGAAAAATCAATATATGCCAATGTAGGTATCAAATAAAATATATGTCAATTTCCCACTTCCTCTTATTCATACTGTTTGTTATTTAAGACCAAAAAATCAATGCAATGCCAAAAAACGATCAAAAGTCTGTAAATAGTTGGAAACATAATTAAATAGATAAGTAGAATCGACAACAAAAAGCATGGTCAAAGATGAGGGGAAAAAAAGCAAAATTTGAATATCCTAATTTGACAGATATCAAACTTTTTACAAAGTTATCTATTACTCTCTTCTATTTTGAAATACCATATCTGAAATTTTAAGTTCAGGAAGTATGTAATGTTCTAATGGAGTCAAAGACACATTCTTTTTTGACTTTGGAATATAATGGAATTAAGCAAATGACTCACTAAATTCACTGCGCTTAACATCTGTGTGTTTCTAGCACATGTGTGTATTTGCATACATCCGACCCCTCATCCCCCGCTATAGGCAGGAGCCTCTAAGGCAATGGGGTAATGTTGTTGTTGTTGTTAAGGTATGCACTATTATATTATGGACTTTAAGAATTATCTCCAATTACCAGCTTTTGCATTAGTTGTGACTTTGAGATCACGGGTTCGAGTCGCGAAAACAGTCTCTTGCACAAAGTGTAGGGTAAGACTGCGTACATCAGATCGCAAAGCGATCCGACTTTTCCTCAGATCCTGCGCAAACGTGAGAGCCTATCGGAAACGTCTTTTAAAGCATTGCATTTGATAAGAAAACTTTAATGACATATTTGAAACTACATACAAATTTGATAGTTTTATTTCAGTTTTTCAGCATCCCAAGATACTATGACGAAACACCAAATAAACTAGGAGCAGATAACAAGTAGTTATTAATTAACTATGCCCCTAATAATGAATGCATGACTAGTTGGTAGGTAACAAGAACGTCCATAAATATGCAGCACAGACCAAATCATACGTCAAACAAACAAAAAAAAAGTCAAGAAACATGCCTAGCACCCGATTGAAAAACATCACCTCGTTGGTAATCATCTTATTTTTCTTGATCCAAACCACCCCAACATCAAGCGAGAGATATTGGTACATGCACATTATAAATAGGATCCAGGAGGAAGACCCCATTCTCTATATTCATTGCTTCGGCAAGAACAACAACATCGGACATCGTATTGTCCCCCCGAACACTGATTACTCGTGGCAGTTCGTGGAAAGCCAGGTTGATCCCAAGTTTTTTTGCAGCTTTCGTTGGGGGAGAAGAATCAATGATTTTTGGGCTTTTCACTTAGGCCTTGCAGATCTGTATTGTGGGCGTACTGTAAATGGGCGTTTACTAGATGGGAAAATGTATTGCCGTTGGAGGATAAAACCGGCTGGTTTTTATATCGCTAATCATACTGTACCTTATAGAGATAATTTCGTCAAGCTATTTAATTGGCAGTAGTGATTAATTCTAAGAGGGTTGGGTAAAGATTTTCTGACTCGATAATGACTTTCATCTGCTGCTAGTGTGTTTAATAAGATCATGTCATATATATCAGTTTGAGAAAAGCGAATAAATGTTGTGTGTTCTTATTACAAAGATAGATGATTGAGACGTCGAATTGATCAGGAGATCTATGCCTGAATAAAAGATGTATTGGAGAGGTTGAGAATGAGTTGTGGTTTGATTTACCCTTGTTTCAATTACGTTGACGTGGTACGTGTGAAAATTCTATAATGCCTATAAGAAAACGTTTCCCGTGGGAAAATTCTATAATGCCTATAAGAAAACGTTTCCATGGGCAGGGTTCGGAGAAGAGTCGGATCGTTTTACGATCTGATTTACGCAGTTTTACCCTATAATTTCGCCAATCATAGTATATCTTATATATATAATTTTGTCAAACTATATAATAGGAAGAATTGCAAATTAATCGTAAGAGGGTCATGCAAATATCTTCTGAGTTAAATACCATAGCATGAACAAGAGGGAGCGGTACATTGCCATGCGTTCTTCTTTTTGTCAAGATTAAGGTATCATGGGACTATCTTGATCTGTTGAGCTATTGCGTTAAAAATTCACTCTATCATCGAAGTGGTTCTAACTGTTTTCTAAAGAGCTTCCTCAGTGTGAAACAGGTATGTACTGTTAGAAAATTTGGCCAATATGGTCACCAAACATCGTGTATGACAACAGGACAAATTCGTCCAAGAACACCATTGTTATGTTAGGGAACACAAAATGAATCTGTAACAAAGGTTTCTAAGAAATGATGTATTTCATTGACAATTTGATATAGAATCAATAGAAAGAACAACAAGAAAAAAAATCAAAATAGCCGAGACGTGACGGAATGTCACTGTCCTTAAAGCAATTTTGCCTATACCGTTGAGCAAGGTATTCTTCAGACAAATGCTTCACAGGATATAACGGCATACTTTCTTTCGATTGCTCTTAGAGAGAAAGTATTGAACTTGTTTATAGAAGTGAATGATAGTGAAGAATGAGAGAAGAATGCTACAGAATTTTTACAAGAATTGAAGAATTTTTCAAGTATATGTTGAAGATAGCAAAGCCTACTATTTATAGGCTTTGAGTTCACAAACTACAAGTTCAAAAGAACATTTTTCTATATATTTTTCCCCTTGGATCGGTTATGGACGTTCAATATGAAAGAGATGTCATTTGGTGCAGAAGTTGCATCTTTTATGAACAGTCGGGACACTTCAGGCGCCTTATGTAGGCGTTCAAAGTGTTCTGGAAGCTTGCTGGAACACTTTGAACGCCTATATGAGGAGCTTCATGTCACTTCAAACGCCTACATCAGGCGCTTCATGCGACACGAACGCCTATACAAGGCGTTCTAAGTGTTCTGAAAGTATTCCAGAACACTTCGAACGCCTACATTAGGCGCTTCAAGTGTTTGGAACGCTCCCATTTCCTTCCATTATTCATAAAACACTCCAAACTTCACCCAATCTCTTATCAATAGGTCACATAAAATTATGCAAGGTTGGATCACAAGATTTAAAGTACTTTTAAGTAAATTTCCAACAATCCCCCACATGATCCAAGCTTGTATAGTCTTAAATGAACGAACATAAACCAATCTCTCCACTATCAAACGAAGATAATGACACATGACGGAGCAGTGACAAACGTCTTGAACTGGCCGGTAGTACAATTTGAAGTTATATAAACGGAAATAGGGTGACAACCGTCTTGAACCACATATTTCACTACTGTTTATATGAACACACAAATGACATGCGATTATCTAACTTCTTATAAGTTCGCGGTGTGGTGCATTAAAGGCCCTGCACCCAATCCCAAGATTCATAAGCGCTCTGGAGAGTTTTTCAGGCTCTCATAGGAAGCGGACACACTTCCACACTTATATAAATGGTATTCATCAAGTGTGTACTGTAACACACCACCATCTTTGATGGCTATGAATTGTCCATTAAGAGATTTACATCTCACCCTCAAACATGCAGTGAGTACTATCCTCGAACATCAACATAGGAAGGGACATGTATGATAGTACTTAACAGAACTCTTCTATGACGTGTTTTTACCACATTGAACTCCGTTCGTAGGATCTCTACTAATAGTGAGTTGGGTTCCTGTCATAGAGAGTTCACATCAGACGGAATTAGTCTCATTCCTCTCGATGTTATGTTGGGTCTCTCTCATATACCTTGCACTGGCTATGTTTTACCCAAGGAAGCTCATGATAGTGCATAATCTCATGAGAAATCCTTCCAGTGATTTTCTTCAACAAATCACTCAACATAACATGATGATTTTTCAACAATTAAATCACCAAACTTAAGATGATTTTTAACAAGTAAATCATTAAACTTAAGATAATTTTTCCGTCAAATAAATCATCAAACTTAGATGATTTACCACCAAGCAAATTATGAAACTTAGGATGATTTTTGTCAAGCAAATTATCAAACTTAGCATGATTTTTATCAAGCAAATCATCAAACTTGTTTCTACAAACTGACTCTTACAAGCATGATAAATAGTATCGTGAACAACTTTATCCAAGAATCAGTTTTATCAACAACAAATAGCCAAGCATGATGAACTCATCAAAACATCATCCAGTTAATTACATTCATATGCTTGCAACTATTCTTCAATCATCACAATTCATTTTTATCATCAATTTTCAATATAAGCATCAAGCAAGCTTAACAAGCTTACAAACGCGTGGCTTTTTTGATTACCAAACCTCATGAATATTATCATGGTGCGTCATAAATAGCAAGCAAGCCTATCATCCTTATAGACTTAGAACATTAATCATCAAACAATTAGAACAACACAGTGACCAATACTTTGGCGTTTAAATGACACATAAGTTATTTACATGCTCAACATTCACATGTTCTAATAACTTTATTTTAAATAAAAGTACTAAAAGGCTAAACCCCCACATTTCATCTCAATCTATATTAATCACATACCACACTTTTATTCATCATCAACAATTACTTCAAAATTCATCTTTAACTGATCACATAGTAACAAACAACAAGCTATGGTATAGATTAATTCAAAAGGCTTTCAACAATGAACATAGACTCAACTCTCTATGTCACTTTGGAGTAAACTCCAACAATTTTCTTATGAACCAGAATCCATAAGGAACTAGCCATTTTGATCCTACAATCATACCATAGTTTCACACTAATTCATCAACCTTACATTTAGTTTAGTCCTTTTTTATACTTCACTAAATGTAAGATTAACACTTTCTTAAACATGGTTTTCCAAATGCTAACAACTAAAACTAGAAATCCAACGTCCATGATTTCTAAGTTTCACATAGCATAATAACATTTTATCGGAGAACAAACACCTTGAATAAGAAACTTCATGTATAATTAAGCAGCATCATAAGACCATGAACATAACTAAACTTAGTTATTCTATTTTCAACATGGAGTTCTACTAGCACCAACAAACCATTAAACTTTATCTCTTAGTGCTTCACTTAGCACAGAACGCTTACAAATGTCTAAGACTAGAAAACTTGATTTCCATGAGTTTATCTTCATCATAAACAACTAGTCTCAGTCAACCCATTTTCAACAAGAAACTTTATTCATGAAGGATGAAAGCAATCTATCTAATCTTTCCCTTTTAGATTTCTTATTCTTTACTATAGGATGCTTTTATTATACACAAGCAACATGCTTCACATTTCAACTTCTAGGCCGATTTCTCTTTTCATGAAACTCTAAGTTGAAATGCAAAACAAATTACACACATTAAAACATGTATTTAACACCATATTTAAATGAGATTAAATACATGCGACTATTTCTTCACAAACCATACAAAGCATATTTCTCATGTCTTTAGTATTTTCCTTCATTTTCTCAATAATTTAGCAAGACTCATGTTCTTGTTTCTCATCATGCATAATACAAGAAACGATTTCACATAAACTAGATGCAAATCTATTAAGACTCATAAATCCCATATGCAGCGCAAAACAAACATTAAAACCCTTGCTTGATAGCAACTCAGAAATCATTCCTACATGTGTAAGAATATCACACATATTGCCAACTCCAGTTTTTGTAGACAAAGTTAACTTTAAGTCCACCTACTACTATCCAAACTCTTGGATTTCTAGTGCATCATTAAAGAAACTAAGCTACCTCTCTACTAGTTGCAATAAACTTGATAGATATAATCTATCATCTATTTCGAGGAACTATCAACAAGATTACCTCATAGAATACCGTTGTGATCTCCTTATCCTCCATTATCTTGATACTCCAAGCAACTTCTCCTCTTCATCTGTCAGCAGCGATCATGTTGGTAATTCTCTTGTTTCTTTGTATATTCGAACTTTCTTTGGCTGACACCAAATAAACTCTATTCTTGTAATGCTTGTTTCCATGTGTATGCCGCTATCTCCACCTTGTTGGCCTTCATCTTCCATCATGGTGTAGTAGTTGCCTGCCCATATCCTCATATGGAGTTTCTTCAGTTGATGTCAAGCATGAAAACGAATGAATGACATCTACCCCCACAGGCCGAAGGAAATTAAAATGATATCACATTCATCTCATTATGGAAGTAATGGTTTCCTAAGATATTTTCATCAATGATTCAACCCCCACATTTGGCTGGAAATGATATTGAAGAATGACAAAGGAACAAGACTTCTTTGTAAAACTTGTTTCTTTGTGTGGATCAAACTTGAACATATTAGAATCCAAGAACTGTTTGGGAACCATATCAACTAAAAACTGCTTTAAGATTGTTGGAAAATTTGGCCAATATGGTCACCAAACATCATGTATGACAACAAGACAAATTTGTCCAAGAACACCATTGTTATGTTAGGGAACACAAAATGAATATGTAACAAAGGTTTCTAAAAAATGATGTATTTCATTGATAATTTGATATAGAATCAATAGAAAGAACAACAAGAAAAACAAATCAAAATAGCCGAGACGTGACGGAATGTCACTGTCCTTAAAGCAATTTTGACTATACCGTTGAGCAATGTATTCTTCAGACAAATGCCTCACAGGATATAACGGCATTCTTTCTATTGCTCTTAGAGAGAAAGTATTGAACTTGTTTATAGAAAAGAATGATAGTGAAGAATGAGAGAAGAATGCTACAGAATTTTCACAAGAATTGAAGAATTTTTCAAGTGTATGTTGAAGATAGCAAAGCCTACTATTTATAGGCTTTGAGTTCACAAACTACAAGTTCAAAAGAACCTTTTTCTATATATTTTTCCTCTTGGATTGGTTATGGACGTTCAATATGAAAGGAGATGTCATTTGGTGCAGAAGTTGTATCTTTTATGAACAGTCGGGACACTTCAGGCGCCTTATGTAGGCGTTCGAAGTGTTCTGGAAGCTTGCTGGAACACTTTGAACGCCTACATCAGGAGCTTCATTCACTTCGAATGCCTACATCAGGCGCTTCATGTGACATCGAACGCCTATACAAGGCGTTCTAGGTTTTCTGGAAGTATTCCAGAACACTTCGAACGCCTACATTAGGTGTTTCAGGGAAATACTCTAAACTTCACCCAATCTCTTATCAATAGGTCACATAACATTATGCAAAGTTGGATCACAAGATTTAAAGTACTTTTAAGTACTTTTGCAACATGTACAAGTATACAAGTGCAGGTTTAGGGAAAAATAGTCGTTTTTACTGTCACCTCAAATCAAAATTAGACTGACGCATACAGACTATTACATGAGAAGTAATGAGATATTCTTCATTTTTTACACTCAGAAAAAGAAGCCCTTTTGTTAGGAAAACAAACCAAGTGAAAAGGAGTGAGGAGAGTAGAAGAAGTAGTAATTTTGAGATGGTTTGATGCGTGTAGACACACTATTTGTAAGAAATATTTGCCCCCACTTGTTGCTGCAGGTTTATAGACAAGTTTCCTCCTAGGATACAACAAGCCAAATGTTTCTTATCTCAGCAATAAGAAAGAAACCAGATGAACTTTCAAAATTGTGAATGTATTGTAAAGGAAGAAGAATTTGATTGCAAGAATGAACTTGAGATTAAGGTATTTTTGAAATGTGTTAAGAAAGTCTTTTTATTGGCATTTGAACGTCATTTCAGATGTCAAAAACTGTTCATGGGTGATTGGATATGTCTCTTGGTGCGTAAGTTGCAACTTTTGATGACGAGTCACACTTGTTGGCCACTTTGATCGATCAAAGTCACATCAATCGACCAATGTCATCGATCGAAGTTACACAGTGTGCTCCATATTTTCATCCAAGCCACTTCGATCGCTCGAAGTATCGATCGAAGTCACATCGATCGATCCATGTGATCGATCTATGTTGGATAGTGTACTGCAACTTTGCACCTAAGATACATCGATTGATCGAAGTGATCGATCCAAGTCACATCGATGAATCGAAGTCGGGAAGCATACTCAGCTTCATTTTTCCAGCCACATGGATCGATTCAACTGAGACATGGATCGATCTATGTCATGTGCCAAGCTATTCTTGCTTATTTAAATTTCAATCCACCCACATTCTTCTTTCCTTTGCCTTTATATACTAATATAACAATCCACCATTTAGCTTTTAAAGCAATTTATGACATTTCATGCATTTAAGAAACATCTTTTGATTTAAACCTCTTATTATTATAACACTTCAAAGTTCTAACAAAATCTAGAGAGCACGAATGCCTTGAATCAGATTCCTATGTGCTAAAACTAGTAATGTCATACACATGAAACCACATTCTCCCTAGAAGTTCATCTTAAACTGCACTTTATGGCCTTGTGCTTCCCCTAGTATTCATGAACATTTCAAGATCTTTTCTTGTTGAAGCGTCATCACTTCTCATGTTCATATATGTGAAGAGTAAGATGGTTCCTCTTAATCCTTCAGTAAGAGTGCTTTAACACTCACCCTCTTTTAACACTAATATTCTAATTCTTTAAAGATCAATACAGTGTGGTTTGATTCTTTAAAGATCAATCTTAGTGCTTTAGTTCCTCACTTTGTGACTTGTTGTTACTCATTGAACCTTTGACTATTGGTATGCTTGGAAAAGTTCGGTTTCCATCACAAGTGAACTTATACCATATTGCTTAATCTCATCCCTAAAGATGTACTTTGTACCAAGTCTTTTGGAAGACTCTTTGTCAACGGATCTGCTAGGTTATTGCAAGATTTGGCATATACAATGGCTATTACACCATCCATTATTAGTTGCCTTAGATAATCATTTCTAGATTTCCTGTTATAGATTTTACTATAAGCTCTAGACATTGTTGCTTATCTATCACAGTGTAAAGAAATGGCTGGCATCGGTTATGGCCACAACTCTATATCTAATAGTAAATTTCTCTGCCATTCTGCTTCCTTACACGTAGATCTCAATGCTATGAATTCGGATTCCATGGTGGAGTGTGTTATACATGTCTGTCTCATTAAAGCCCAAGAAACCGCACCACCACCTAATGTAAACACCCAACCCATAGTAGATTTGTTATCATCAATACTAGTTATCCAGCTAGCATCAGTATAACATTCTAATACGGAGGAAAAATTATTATAATACAATCTGTAATTCATAGTCCTTTTCAAGTATTCAGGTACTCTCCCGATTATCTTGCAATGGTACATACTAAGATTGCTAGTATACCTTTGTACATCGCAAAGGTAATATTCGGTCTAGTGCAATATATAGCATAAATGAAACTACCATTTGCACTAGCATATTCAAGTTGAGCTACTGTTCTACCGGTATGTCCATTCAGTTTGTATGAGACGTTATATGGTGTGTTTGCTGCTTTAATCTCCAAGTGTTTGAACTTATTCAACACTTTTCTTTATAATGAGATTGACAAAAAGCAAAACCGCCACTATGTTAGAACACTTTTATCCCCAAGATAGTACCTACTTCACCCAAATATTTCATTTAAAATTGTGAAGTTAAAAACTTCTTAGTTTCATTTAATCCTTCCATATTAGTGCAAACAATCAACATGTCATCCATGTACAAACAAATAATAACACCATATTTGTCTGTAAACTTGGAATATACACACTTTCAACACTATTATGCTTGAAATCATTTCTTAAAATGGTAGTGTCAAACTTTTTATGCCATTGTTTCGGTGCTTGTTTCAATCCGTACAATGACCTTACAAATTTACACACTTTGTGCTCATTACACGGTAGAAAAAAACCTTCCGGTTGTTCCATATAGACTTCTTCGTCTAAATCACCATTGAGAAATGCAGCCTTAACATCCATTTGATGAATGAACATTATTGCTAGATGCTAAAGTTATCAACACTCTAATGGACATTATTCTTGCTATTGGAGCATATGTATCAAAATAGTATATCCTTTCTCTAGCCTTGAAAGTTTGAATTAAACCATCCATATTATATTTCCTTCTAAATACCCATTTACATCTATAGCTTTGTAACTCAGAGGCAAATCAATGAGAACCCACATATTGTTAAAAAATAACGAATTCATCTCATCATCTACTGCTTCCTTCCAAAATGATGCATCCTTTAATTGCATCGCCGTCTTAAAGGATTTAGTATCATATTCTACAATTAGCATAATTGGTACTTGATTAAATACCAGTGTTCGATTACCTTCAACTAAGAAAGTAATTGATTTTGAAGAAATGAAATCAGGATGTAAATAGTTTTCCTTTTTAGCCCGTTGACTCTAACTTCCATTGGAGAACTTTGATCTTGTCCAACACTGGAAGCACTATTAAAGAAATCTCCAACTATAGGTTCATTCAAATTTCCACTTGTTGAATCTTGATTTGAATATTAAGTCAAGAAGTTCAACATTCTTTGATTCAACAACCACATTGGATTCTATGTCTACAATCCTATATGCTTTAGAGTTTTCAGCATATCCAATAAAGACAACTTTGAGAGCTCTTGGCCCGACCTTAGTTCTTTTTGGATCCAGAAATACCTCGTTGTTGTAATGACCTGTAACTCATGCACTTGGTATATTATAGAAATATTTCAACCATTTTAAAATTAAAAAACCTCATCACCTGGAATTTGTCCACGCCTTGTTTTTCGTTGTTGTATTTGAACTCCAAGGCGTTCTATATATCCTTTGGTGATGAAGTAGCAGTGAACAGATCATTACAATCTGCAAGGTTGTTGAGTAAGTGTCTTCGACACATCACCTCATCCTCCTGTCTTTTCCTTCAAGTGGCTTTCACCTCTTCGGTGTCATCTTCTTGTGGGGCGGTCAACTCTCTTAGTTTTGGGTCCAAACAATACCCAATTTGCAATACGGTTAATAAGAACATCATCTTGTCCTTTTACCGCAGAATGTTTGAGCATTCAAAATGGTCCAACTTCATGCTCTCCTGCCTCAGAAAATTCTTTGAATCCATATTGAATATATTCCTTACGATTGTTAGGAAAACAAACCGAGTGAAAAGGAGTGGGAGAGTACAAGAAGTAATAATTTTGAGATGGCTTGAGGCGTGTACACACACTATCCATAAGGAATATTTGCTCCCACTAGTTTTGCAGGTTTATAGGCAAACTTTCTCCTAGGATACAACAAGCCAAAGGTTTCTTATCCCAGCAATAAGAAAGAAACCAAATGAACTTTCAAAATTGAGAATGTATTGTAAAGGAATAAGAATTTGATTGCAATAATGAACTTGAGATTAAGGTATTTTTGAAATGTATCAAAAGAGCCTTTTATACCCTTGAACATTATTTCAGACGTCCAAAACTGTTCATGAGTGATTGGATATGTCCCTTGGTGCATCAGTTGCAACTTTAGATGAAAAATCACAACTATTGGCCACTTTGATCGATCGTTGTGATCGATCAAAGTCAGATCAATTGATCGATGTCATCGATCAAAGTTACAGAGTGTGCTCTAGCTTTTCATCTAAGCCACTTCAATCGATCGAAGTCACATCGATCAATTCATGTGATCGTATATGTTAGACAATGTACTCCAACTTTGCACCCACGATGCATCGATTGATCGACGTGATCGATCTAAATCACTTTGATTAATTCATGTGATCGATCAAAGTCATACAGAATACTCAGCTTCATTTTCCCAGCCACATGGATCGATCCGATTGAGACATAGATCGATCCATGTCATGTGCCAAGCTATTCTTGCTTATTTAAATTTCAATCCACCCTCATTCTTCTTTCCATTGCTTTTACAAACTAAGATAACACTTCTTTCATGTAAAAAGGGAAGAACACACACACACACACACACACACACACACACATATATATATATATATATATATATATATATATATATATATATATATCGTGTTCTAAACTTTTCAAGAAAATGATATCACTTACATCGTTTAAGATAATCAGCCTAAATTATGGCTAATCTATCCTGATGATGTCAAAAGAGCCAAATTGCATAAAGAGGACGTACACCAGGATGGAGAGAGAGGAAGCATGTCCGTAGTGTTTTGCATGATCTAATTTTCGGCCCTCGTGGATTTTACTCTTTTATATATATTTTATGGTTATTTTACATGTTTTTAGAATTTTTTAAACATTAGAAACGTTAGTTAAAAGATAAGAAAATAGGCTTTCCAAATTTGAAAGAAAAAGCCTAAAAAGTAGGGTTTTTCATATGATGACCCTGTCTCGATATTTTGGTCCTAACTCACTCATACGACGTCATTTTGAGGTGATTCAAGATGATATAGAAACTAGACATCTGGGCTACAACTTTTAGAAGACCTCATCTACAGATTCGGCCCCTAGATAACTAAGATATGGCGTGCAATGTTGATCAGATGCCAATGAGATAAAAATCCAATAGAAGACCTATCCTATCTCATGGAAACTAAGTTTAATCACTTATAGAGTTGTATGTAAACGTGTTCAGCGGCCTGAAAACTCAGAATATTGAATGAAAAAGTATAATTTTTGGCCAAAGGCTGCTGGCAAGGTTCTTCCTTGTGTTTTCTTTGATCATTGATCAAAACTAGGTTCTGTATCAACGTCTTGAGCAAACGTCATGGGATAATCGAACCCTTCCATCTTGAAGACACGTACCAGGAGTGGATTGCCGCTCTTGGACCACAAAAAAGCTTTAAGGAGGTGAATATTGTGCAGTCCATATGAGAGGCACACTGCCAATGATGGTTTCTTGAACTGTTCTTGTCACCGCATAAGGTTTCGTGTGGAAGACGCGTTAGAACTAAGGAAATGTCCGTTCTTTTGGTGTGAGACACGCATCCATTTGGTATTAGAGCTAAGGTTCTTTGTTCTAAATTTATTTATTCTGTTCATCCATAATCTCGTTCATACACGCACACATCACCATCAAAATTTCTGATGTATACATATTCATAAACCATTTGCATGCATACATATCAATCCTAAACCCTAATTCTGTCCAATCCTTTATGGTCCTTGACTATCTTGATCTATTCTTGGGTTGAAATTTTTGTTTATAGATATAAATTTTTATACAATGTGACATATTTTTTGTCTTGAACCTAGGAATTTGTATCTAGTTGAATAAATTCAGCACACTATAAAGTTTGTAACTTTGCCGAATTGTTACTGTGTCTTGTATTAATTCTTGTTGTTTGAAGCTCTTAGTTGAATTTGGTTATGATTATGATTGAGTTTATTATTCTTGGTGGGATATATTTGCATGAAAACATTTCAACACCCTAGGCAAAAATCCCACAGCGAAAAGAACCAACCTTTCAACTCAAGAACATTCAGAACCCTAGCTTCCGTCCACTTCATACAAGACCCTAATTGAACTTCAAACTGTATACACTATATCACCTGCATCCAAAAGCTTTCACTTCATAAAAAATACATTCAAAACATCATACAAGACGTCCCAACAGTCGCAAACCGAAGGCAAAACAGAATTTCACAAACATAGCAAAATTTGTGCAACTTGTGCAAGGAAAAATTTCAAAAAATTTGCAAGGCATCTATCTTCAACAAACTTCAAGATACGTCATTCCATTCTTGAAGAAAGGAAGTCAAGAAAAAAATTTTGAACATAGTTCTTGAGAAAAACAAAGGCAAAATAAGGAAAAGAAAGAAAATTCAATAACTTTGCAGATACATATCGGAATTGACCGCGAATAAGCTTCAAGGAGGTGGACATTGCTTAGTTCAAATGAGAGGCACACGACCAAAGGTTGTTTTCTTGAACCGTTCTTGTCACCGCACAAGGTTTCTTGTCGAAGACGCATTATTACTAAGGAAAGGTCTGTTATTTTGCATGGAGCACGCATCATATCCATTATGCGAATGTCTATCCAATATGATATACATATCTTACAATTTATAGACATAAATCAAATCATCAAATCACATATACAAGAAAAGATTTGATGATAGTTACGAGAGGATATCTTCTTGGATATCCGTTAACACCTGCCATCAAGTTGGCACGTGTAAATTCAAAATGCCCAACTTGGACAAGAGAAATCAAAAATCTCGTTGCCAAGGAATTTAATAAGAATATCTGAAAGCTGATGAGATGTTGAAACATGCAAGGGGCGGATTTGTTCGTCGGCGATGGCATCGCACAAAAAATGGCAGTCAACTTCAACATGCTTTGTTCGTTCATACGAAAATGGATTATGAGCTATCTGTAACGCAGATTGACTATCAGTGAAGAGAGTGATCGGAGCATCATGCGGTGATCCTCAGAACCGAAGGAGGCCAAGAAGCCATTTGATCTCACATGTAGTATATGCCATTGTTCGATATTCGACTTCAGCAGATGAGCGAGACATAGTATTTTGTTTCTTTGTTTTCTAGGAAATAGGATACGCACTAAGATTAATAAAATAGGCAGTAAGGGACTGGTAGTTAATGGAAAACTATCCCAATCAGAGTCACAGTAAGCGGTCAGTCGAAAGTCACTAGTCAAGGGAAAAAATGCATTGACCTGAGCTGCCCTTGAGATAGCGGACAACTTTTAGCGTTGCATGCCAATGATCAAGGCATGGTGATTGTATAAACTGAGCAAGAATGTGGACCACATAAGAAATTTCCGGTTGAGTGACAAAGAGATAAACAAATCGTCCAACAAGCTGATAATATGGTAACAGATCATCCAGGAGGGAGCATCAGATTAAACCAAGAGAAGCTGTTATTCTAGGGGTGTGGTAGCAGGCTTGGAAGCAAGCAATCTGCAGTCGGAGATGATATCAAGGATATATTTGTGTTTGGGACACAAAAAGGCAGATCTTGTTACGAGCTACTTTCAAGCTGAGAAAAATTTGAGGGGTCTAATATCTTTCATATGGAAATGACGGCTGAGATAATCTTTGAGAACATCCATGGCACAGGGATCATTACCCACAAGAAGAAGGTCATCGACATAAACCAATAAGTAAAGTTGAACATGATCACAGATATAGCGAAACAAGGAATATTCAGAATATGACTTAACAAAACCGTAAGTGTATAGTGCGTTAGAGAACTTGGCAAACCAACAGCGAAGAGCTTGCTTTAGGGCATACAAGGTTTTACGGAGGCGGCAAACCTTAGTAGAAGAAGACCCATGAAAGCTCGGAGGGAGCTTCATATAGACTTCTTCATCAAGATCACCATGTAAGAAAGCATTCCGAACATCCATTTGACATATAGAAAATTGTGGGCGGCATCGATAGCGAGAAGAACACGAACTGTGACCATTTTAGGAGTGGAAGCAAATGTTTTGGTGTAGTCGGGACCTTCAACCCCACGATTGCCATGCACAACTAATCGTGTCTTGTGACGTTCAATACTGCCATCGGAGTGGTGTTTAATTTTGTAAATCCATTTGCATCCAATGGCGTGTCGGTCGGGTGGTAGGTTCTTGAGCATCCAAGTGTGGTTGTCTTCGAGAGCTTGTATTTCCTCTTGCATGGCAGCCTGCCACCGAGGGTCTTTGACAGCTTAAGAATAGGAGTGGGGTTATGTACTCAAAGTAATAGAAGCAAGAAAGGCTTGGGGGCTGAAGAAAATTTGTGAGTACAAAGATAATTGCGGATAGTATAGATTACCTTAGGAAGTGGAGAGTGTGGTGGAGAGCGCCGAGGGGCTATACTGAGCGACGCTAAGGTCAAAATCTGTAAAATTTGCAAGCAGTCTCTTGACACAATGTCTGCAGTCGAGAGTTGGTGGTGATGGAGGAGGCTGAGGTGTCGGCTGGGGGAAATGTTAGGGGTCGGAGTAGGTGTGGTGGATGATGGAACTAGTTGGGAAATAAAAGAGGTGTCGTCGTCTTCCTCAGGTGAGGACCCGTGGGTAAAATAGCATCTGGCTGAGGGTCAGGGTCATGCACAGAAGGAGAGGGATGTGGTGACGCAAATCGGGAGGTAGTTTCAGCAAAGGTAATATTTTTGGAGGTGAAGAAAACTCGGGATTCAAGGTCATACACATTCCGTCCTTTTGTGCCATCAGGATATCCTACAAAGATACATTTTCCGTACCACTTTGGGTTTTGTCACCGTGTTGTTGGTCATTATGTATGTGTCAAAGGCTCCCGAAAACTCGGAGATGAGAATAGCTGGGAGGCTCACCAAGGAGTATTTCATAGGGTGTTTTGCTTCCAAGCAAGACGGTTGGAGTGCGGTTGATTATGTAGGCCGTGGTTAAGACACATTCACCCCAAAAGAAGATAGGTAAGCTGGCTTGGAAACGCAACGCTCAGGTAACATTGACAATGTGACGATGTTTACACTTCACTCAGCCCTTTTGGTTGGGGAGTATGGCGAATGAATGTTTGATGAAGAACACCATATTCCGCAAAAAACCAGTCTATAGGATAGAATTCGAGTGATTGTCACTATGAAAGGCTTTGATGTTCCAATTGAATTGAGTCTGTATCATAGCGAAGAATTGCTGGGCCACCGAGGGCACGTGGTCTTTTGTTTTTAACAAATACACCCACACAACCCGTGAGTGGCCATCCACAAATGTTAGGAAATAAGAAGCACCACAAGATGTTTTCTCCCGATAAGGTCTCCATAAATCACAATGAATCAAATCAAAATAGTGGTGTGCCAGTGTATTGCTCAAATCAAAATAGTGGTGTGATTTGTAACGATAGAATTGAGGACGATATTCATGCACTCCGTGATTGTACGTGGGTCCGAAAGGGGTGGAAGACAGTAATACAGCAGGATAAATGACAAATGTTCATTGGAACAAGGAGTACCAAAGATTGGGTGCTGATGAATTTATTGCATAAAATATTTAGAGGCGATCTCCAAGTGGCGTGGTCTTATCTGTTCCGGGAATTTATTAGTGGCACATGGTATTGATGAAACAAGTATACTCACGGGCTGATTACCTCCCTCCCTAGTTCCGCTAACTTTGCCCAGAAACCATTAGAAGAGTCAAGGAGTTTTGCTATATTTTGCAAGTGAACAAACTGGATGAATTATCAGTAGATTAACCGTGTTTGTAAATATTACCGTTGTAATCTACAAATTTTTACAGTTTAATTGAAGGATCCTTTTCTCTGGAAAAATGTTAAGATGATTGTCATATAACTCATATATTTATTTCAAATCAGCCAATATGAAACAATTATCAACACTATCTAAATAGCAAGACAAAGATGTAAGATAGCACACATACTCCAAAATCAGAACCTATAAAGTAACACCTAGCTCAGCTAGAAAAAAGAAAAACAAAGTACGGTATATAAGCATAGACTAAATATTAAATGTCAACTAACATTGACCATTTTCATGCAGACGAATTCAATAATTTCACATTTAATACCGCTAGGTCTAACTTTTGGCCCAATACATGTTACTGCCAGTGTTTCTTCTCTCTGGTCAACTTTTGTTTCCCTTTTTCTTCTGATATACAATATAGACCGAAGACGACATATACTTTATAGCAGTTTTTAAGTAAACCCTATAGCAGTTTTTAAGTAAACCCTAACTTCAAATAATTTGGATAAAGTAAAGGAAAACGATACATGTAGCCATCCATTCAAAAATAATCAATTTTTTTCTTTGAACACGGATATAACATTGTAGGTAGAGTCAACCCGAAGAACTTGCGAAATGAAAACAAAGACCTAGTTCACAAATTGAATATTACAAAAGAAAATATAATCAAGCAAATAAGAAGGCTGATGACATATAAAACTATCAAAGTGATGATTATTAACTGATCCTTGTTTGGCTATTCAAGAGGCCTTAACCATTTGAGGTAACTGCTGAGATCTTTTGGTTCAATCTTCAAGAGATTCAAATAAGATCTCATGCAAAGCACATGAAAACTCTTGCCAGTCCGGACACAAGGGTAGTTTGATTTTTTGGCACCACGAAGTCTTTCTTAAAATGTCCCATCTCCTAACTCGAGGATAGTCAAAGAGTTTGCATGCCACCCCTCCTTCTAGCTTAACTGTAGCTGCCATAGCTAACGCGATATGAATAAATACAAATTTTCTACATACAAAAATGTCTGGATCTAAAAATTAATTCTAGAACTCCTCAAGTTGACCCAAAACTGATGAAGTTAATCATATTAGAGGCAAAATGATTTTAAGATCATCGCGCTTTTTGCTTAATTAATGTTTGATGAGTTAAATTCTATTTTTTATCACATGATAAGCTTTATATATAGTTGAATGATGGGTCTATAGATGAAATTTCATCTTGAGAATTTATCCAAGCTGTTTCAGGCACACGTACAAGACACTCTTGGGAAAGGAGAAAAATAATGTGCGAATCTAGCACACATGTGCTTAGGAATAAAAAGCTGAAACATTTCTACTTCAAAATAAAGGTTGGTTACAGGCTGCTCATTTAAAGTGGGGTGTCTATACGTTTCTCATCATTGTACGCAAATAGCGGTCTTTAAGTATCCCTCCTTGTGACCCAACAGGTCCCTCAAATGGTACTGATTCAGTTCAACCATATATGAAAGGGAAGGAATGCATTTCTATGCACCTTTCGTTAAATTTGACATGGTAAGTTTCTTGTCCTTGATCTACTTGCATTATTTTCTTGAACTAATTACTTACATTATTTCTCTGAACTAATTAACTTTTTTTATCCAAATGATTTTTAGTTGTTACACAAGACATCGAAAAATTTTGAATTTGTAGTTTACATTAAATATATTTAATTTTTTTACTATTTTGATTTTCAAATTGCCGTTAATTTGACGGTAAAACAATTGTCAATTATAAGAATTAGATATTTAGTACAACAAATTATGAATATTTAGAAAAAAACTATAGTTTTAAAAGTTTTGTATGTTTTGTGTAATAACTGAAAAACATTGGTATAAAAAACATATTAACTCTTATTTCCCTTAACTCCTTCGAACTCTGTGGTGTACGCGAACTCATTTTTGTTGAATAAAATTGAGCAATTTAACGAAGTTATTTTGATGAATGTATATAGTTGTATGCCAGGTAGCTGCACAAGGGTTAAATAATTTGGATGTGATTGTTAAAGTGAAAATCATCGAAGTCTTATGTTATGCATTTGCGGTTGAGATTAATTAACTTGAAGCTCCCACATTTGACAATGGTTTAGATAATTTGCAAGTGAAAATTACAGTGGAAATCAAGCAAATAGTGTGCTCTGTATTTGCAGTTGAGATCAATTTACTTGTATCTCCAACTAAATTGCATAAGTTTTTTTTTTTGGATGGGTTACCCCGAGGTATCCTCTTAGCCGAAAGCCAGAAGACTAATCCTCTGTCTATGCGGTCAGCACACAAAGTGGTATGAGACTGGCCAAATGGTTTGCTCTATTCACATGAGTGGGGATCGAAAATTGCATAAGTTTTGTATGATATATGGAACTTTTTGACCAAAAAGTGCCCATGATATATACAAATTTTGAAAATATTTTAAAGGAAAAAGTTTGTTTAGACGGCATCCGAATTAATGCATAGTAAAATGTCGTAAGATTTTTGAAAAGATTTTTAATACGTAAATATTTCATTTTTTATGTTTATTTTTGTGTTCCTTGGAATTGCCTAGTTTTCCAATATATTGCGATGGTTCCAATATATATGTAAATGAACGTAATGGCCGATAATGTAACATGAGAATACAAATACATATATATACATACATATATATGCATACATATACATACATACATATATACACACACATATGTGTGTGTGCGCGCGCACCTCTATTACACTTTTGGAGTGCAGGGACAAATATCATTTCATCTAAAATCTGCTTCATCAAATACTAAACCTAAGAGTTAACAGCTTTACTTTCATGATTCAAATTATGAGATTAATCATCGTTTAGAAGTTTGCCCTCGATTGTGTGAGACATTATTAAGTCGGTTGTTATTTATATTAGAAGATAACCTTTACAATAAGGCCACTGTTTCTCAAGTTGCTGCGAAATATACAAGTGTATACTTATTGATGAAGCCGGATCTTCACCAAGGGTCTAAGATGACCTCAAATAAACGTCGTCAGTTAACTTGAAGAGTCGTTAATTGATTTGAAGATTGCAGCTGGAATAGCTTCCTGAAAGTCCTGCATAAGGAAGCAAAAATCAGAGGTCCCGGGGGGATGACCCCGGGTAAAACCCTCCGATGCTCAAGTCAGTTTGGGTCATTTCTCACTGAGAATATAGTTTAGTGTGTGGAGTTAGAAAATTCTCACAGGTGTTGGCTGAAGAGAAAATTCGATCTATTAGCTTCAGGAGATAGGAAAATGTTTCGATCCCTTTTCTGGTCTGCATTTGCTTGCTTTTATTAGTTTTTTCCGCCCTCTGCCTCTGATAGCGGATGAGACATTTGCTTGAGACAGAAGACCTATGACGCCGTAGGTCTGCTGATATGACGGGTAGGTCGGCTGATGTGACTAGTAGGCCGGCTGATGTGACCTTGGCATGTACAGGCTGAATAGCCAGACGTGTACCCTTCTTTTAAACTGCACCTCTGCCTGATGGTTCTACGATGTAATGTTGTGCTTGACCCCTTCGCCGAAGTGCAAAACCAGGATTTGCCGAGGTGCAATGTTGAATCTGGCCGAAGTGATCTGGAGTGTAGCACTTAGGCTGAAACTGAGGTTGAAATTAGGTGCCGAGGTGCAGTTCATGGCCTATTCTTCGATAGTGAAAAGGATGTCATGGGGCACAGCCGAAATATAGTCAAGGCTGAACAACAATGCTTGGGTGCTGAACTGCAGGAGTTGTACCGTTGACTGTTTTTGACTAACAGACAATTAATTCTGGTTTATCACTCAAGGAGGTCAGCCTAGAACCATCCAATATTACTATGGATGTTATGATCCACTCCAATACCCAGTAATATTTCCTTTTGGTGAACTTGGTTGGCATCAACGAATATCTAGAACTTGAGTTTTCAAAAAAAAATCTACTTCTAATGAGTCACATACTCTTCTTTGACTTTATAATATGATAGAATAAAGCAAAATGACTCACTAAATTGACCGGAATTCTTATATTGTAATTAGCAGTTGATCGACACAGGTTGACGCAATTTTTGTTATGGGTCAACGGAAAACAAACTCTGTGTCTTTCTAACAGATGGGTATGATTGCGTACATCTGACACTTCCATACCCTACCATAGGAGGGAGCCTCTAAAGTAATGGGGTAATATTGTTGTGGTTGTTGATTTAAAAAAAGAAAAGTCAAATTCATGTAGGCAATGATGTTTTCCTTTTATGTCCCCAAAGTGTAGCACCTGCTGATGAGCTATTATGCAGAGAAGGAAAAGGGAAGAAATTTTCAATACTATTTTCGTTTTAAACATTTTCATAAACATTCATTTACACACTCCTATTTCACAGTTACGAACAAAGGTAATCCAAATCACAAACACCTTTGTAGGGGGGGCCAAGGCATCACAACGACAACATGCCTTTTTTGTCAACTAAAATGTCTTGTTTCTGCAAGGTTTTCCTTTTTGACTGCTGTTTATGGATTCAACTCTGTGGTGGATAGGAGGTCTCTTTGGGCTGACTTACTCATTCATGCCTCTGTAGCCAATTCTGCTTGGATGATTTTGGGTGATTTCAACTGTGTTCTCAATGATAGTGAACGCATTGGTGGTAGCATGGTTACCACTTATCAGTTGCAAGATCAACTTAACTGTTTTCTTGCTTGTGGACTTTTGGAACTCTCCTACTCTGGCTGCAAGTTCACTTGGGATAATGGAAGCATTAAGTCTAGGCTGGATCGAATTATGATCAATGCTTGCTTCATGGAACGTTTTCCTAATGCATCATCAGTATTTTCAAATTCTGGTTGTTTGTCTGACCACTCTCCAGCTATTTTACATCTGCATCCCCAGGTTAATAGTGCGCATTTGTTCAAGTTTTTCAATATGTGGACTGAGCATGACAAGTTTTCTTCTATTGTGGCAAATTCATGGTTTGAACCAGTCCATGGTACTGCAATGTTTTCATTATGTAAGAAACTGAAGAGGCTGAAGCAGCCTTTGAAGGAGCTTAACAGGAGGGTTTTTCACATATTTCTTCTAGAGCTGATGGTCCAGTTAGGTAGTTGGAATTGTTTCAGAATCATTTGCATGATTCTGGGGATTCTCCTGATGATTCTTCTCAAACTTAAGCTTCTAAAAGATAAGGCTTTCAAACACTTGGAGGCTGAAAGACTGTTTTTTGCCCAGCTTGCTAAGGGTTCATATCTTAGGATGAGTGATAGAAATTCAAAGTTCTATCACTCTTTGATCAAAAGGAATGCTGCTAAACGGAGCATCTCTTCCGTTCAGCTTGATGATGGGACCTTCTCTACTTCTCTGGATCAGGTCAAAGACCAATTTATATCCTTTTATACTAATTTATTGGGATCCTCTCAGCAGGTGCTTCCATTTGATCCCTCTATTGTTCTATCTGGTCCATTGTTATCTGAGCAAGGTTCACAGGCACTTCTTGAGCCAGTTCTTGACTGTGACATACAAAATTGCCTTTTTTCTATTCTAAAGGATAAGGCTCCTGGCCCTGATGGGTTCTCCTCTCTATTCTTCATCAAGGCCTGGAATATTGTTGGTGAAGATGTGCTCAGTGCAGTTCATGAGTTCTTCGCTAATGGGAAACTTCTCAAGCAGCTCAATCATTCAATTATTGCTCTTATTCCAAAAGCTGCTAATGTTTCCAAAGTTCAGGATTATCGGCCTATTAGCTGCTGCAATTTTATATATAAAACTATTTCCAAAATTCTTGTTGGTAGGCTATCTGTTGTGTTGTCTGAGATACTTGATCAGTCTCAATCTGGATTCTTAAAAGGACGATCTATGCTGCATTGTGTCTTTCTTGTGTAGGAGCTGGTTAGGGACTATGAGAAATCTAATGTTTCCCCCAGATCCATGTTACAAATTGATATCCATAAGGCATTTGATACAATCAGCTGGGAATTCTTACATAATGTGCTGCTGGCCTTGAACTTCCCTCCTATCTTTGTCAATTGAGGGGGTCTTGGGAATTCTCCAGCTAAAGGCTTGGAATAAAGCCTTATTGATCAAAAATCTTTGGGATCTTCATCTCAAAAAAGATCTCATTTGGGTTAGATGGATCAATGCAAGGTACAAGATTGGATTGAACCTTTGGAGCCTGCCTATCTCTTCAATTCATTCTCCTTTCATTAAGGCTCTTTTCACTCTTAGAGATGAATTAATTGATAGGCAGGGTGGAATTCTACAAGCTCGGTTACTTTTGGATTCATGGTACCAAGGTCAGAGGTTGAATACCTCTGCTGCTTACAACTATTTTAGGCACTCGGCTGAGCTTGTTTCTTGGCATTCCATTGTTTGGGACTATTCCATCACTCCTAAGCATGCTTTTATCTTGTGGTTGGCTGCGTCGAAATGTTTGGGTACCAAGAGCAACTTGCACTTCTCTTCTGATAAGTCTTGCCTCTTTTGTAGCTGTGATGAATCGGAAAAGCACCTCTTCTTCTGCTGTGTTGCTTTTCGTCCTGTTTGGGTTCATCTACAATCTCTGTTTGGCCTCCCTCGTTCTCTCCTTAGCCTGCCCAGAATCTTGGCTTGATGCAAGAGAACATTGAATAGGAAAACGCTCAAAGCTAAAGCTTTGATGGTATGCTTGGCTGCTGCTGTTTACTTGCTTTGGCACAGCAGAAACAAATTTCTTTTTGAGGGCATTACTCCAGTGATCAGGGATGTTTCACATAGAATTCAAACTCAATTGTATAGGTTCTTTTACACTTATAGACCTGGAAATCACAACTCATTAGTTGTGGTTTAGGAGCCGCAGTTGGTTTTGTTTTTTGGTTTTGTTTTTTGGTGACTTGGATTGTATGGGTTGTATCCCTCTCAAGATGCCTTGATCATGGTTAATATATTTACATTTTAACCAAAAAAACAACAACATGCCGTATAGGATTTTAGCAAATGTAAGATTTGCAGCTTCATATGATTGCTTGAAAACAGATAATTCAGCAAATAAATAACTTTATACAATCTATGGGTAAAAATATCTCCACATAGATTAAAGTTCCAGCATGTTTCAATGAGAATGACTTAGAAGACCTTACAAGAGAAGTGATAGCAGAGCCAAGTATGTTAGTGTCATGTAATGACTTAAACTGTATAAATCTATTAAATGAAGAGCAAAAATCTATTTTTCAATTAATTAATTCAACTATTTTTTCCAAACAATTCGGAAGCCTTTTTCATAGATGGACCAGGTGGAACAGGAAAAACTTTTTTTATATAGAGCTTTGTTAGCAGATGTAAGAACATTTCCCATAGAAATTACTGAGTCTTCTATATGTACATAGTAAATCATCTGTCGAGATTGAAAGAATTCAAGAATTCATTCAAGTTAAATTTAAATTTACAAGGTTTGTTCTCTTTTATAGGGATCTTTCTACTTCTAACAGATTTATTTTTTCACTTATGTCATAGTTACTGTTCAGCTACAGTGTTTTTTTAACATCTATAAGGTAACGACTAGTTACCAGATCAGCTCTGTCTTATGTACAGTAAAGGTTGTACATTACCATATTTACAAGACTAAGTATAGCAGCTCAGCCTTAGCGTTGCTGCATAGCTTGTGCTTCACCTCGACACCTCGGCTCAGTACTTCTTCACTTTGGTTCTGCTTTACTTCTATTCAGCTCTTCTTCACCTCAGTCCGTCTGTCTTCTTTAGTTCAGTCCGGCCTTAAATTATCCGTACCATCTCAGTTCAGTTGTTTTATCCAGTTCAGCTTGCTGACTGACTTGGTAACTTTCTTCCACCAGTCACTACTTTGTTCAAGTCGATCCACTTCACTTCATCTCGGCACACCTCGGCTGGACTTATTTCTACACAATCATCTTTAGCATGCTTAATATTTGAGTCCAAGTTAATTATTTGGGATGAGATAAATAGTATTTTGATCGATATATTTCCTGGAAAATCACGAGTATCTAAGTTATGATGAAACTTAAAATCTAAACGACCAAGGACAGTTTGAAGATATTTTGAACACCGTAACACCTAATGTTGTTGTAGCTCTAAATCGTATTTTAGAATACGTCTCTTTCAAAATATCATATCAATATCATTGCTATTCCGACCTAAGCATTTAAATTTCTTACTTAAATCGTATATCATATTATATTCTTTACATGACATCGGCTACATGAATCAATTGTCTCCATTGTACTTTATGACTCACCATATGCTTCCTAATTGTCATATAAGTCATATCCTTCCTTAGTGTCTATTTTCTTGTCTTCTTTGATCTCCCTCTACCACGTTTAGCATGTACCTCACTCATTGTCTAGTACCGTCTAACAGGTGTATCTGCAGGACACCTTAACACATGTCTATACTATCTTAACTTATACTCCAGGAACCACCCTAACCTTTTTCTTTATAGGTTGATTTTTTATTTTATCATTACTTAGTATGTCTACGTATCAATCTTAACATTCTCATTCCTGCCATTCGCATTCTTTGTCGTTAAAGTACCAGACTGCTGAAGGTGGAAGAACAGGTGTCGAACACCTTAAAGAAGCAGGGAGTTCTTGCTTATGATGAAAGTGATGGAAGTGGCAAGTGTTGATCACGTGAGGTAGGAGGTTACTCTAACCGTCGTGATCAAGTGCAGCCTGCAGGGACTTAAGTGCTTCTTGGAATTCAGGCGCTAAAACACAAGCCAGCGAAGTTTTCTGAAAGTGGTGAAGGAAGAAGAAGAAGAAGTGCGAGAAAATTATAAAATCAATGAAACAACTAAAATGCCCCTGTAATTTGTATTGTACATGTAGTAACTGCCGTCTTTTTTTGTAATTTCACACTATAAATATCGCTTGCAGTGTAAAGCAGTTTCCCAGGCCTTGTATAACGTGGATTTTTTATTCCAATTCAAGAAGATTTCTCGATTTCCTCTCTGCTACTTGTTCTTCATCTTTTTCATCTTCTTGATTCATTAGTTGCTTGACTTTAAACACGTTCTTGTTACATTTTCTTCATGGTATCAGAGTCATTGAATCACCAACTGCTCCTACTATGATGAACAATCTGTAAAATCTTGTTACTATTCATAATCTGTAGTATTGATCAATGAGAATGGCTTCTACGTCAACTGCTCCTGGAATTGTTGATTCAACTGAGGATCCTCTATATGTTCATCCAAGTGACTCACCCGCACTTGTATTGGCCCAGCCTCTACATGATTCACATAATTACCATGGATGGTGTCGTATTATGCGTGCTTTTGAATCCAAGAATAAGATCAGCTTCGTGGACGAAAGGATCGAGAAGCCAGCACTATATGATCGTAAGTACTCTAGTTGGCTCAAGGCTAATAATATGGTAGTTTCTTGGATTATCAACTCTGGGGTTCCGCCTATTGCCCAAAGTGTTATATAGATTGATGGTGTAGCGGATATCTAAAGTGAGTTGAAACTTAGATATGGAAATGTTGATGTATTTTGTTTATCGGATTTACAAGAAGAATTTTATGGTATAAAAGAAGAAAGTCTATCAGTTACAGAATATTACACCAAACTCAAAGTTGTTTGGGAAGAATTAACCGTATTAAGGTCTGTCCCTACTTGCAAATGTGGTAGATATAACTGTAATATTTCTGCTCAAGTAACTAAGTTTGTTGAGAATAATTTTGTGATTAAGTTCTTGAAAGGTATGTCAGAAAAATATGAGACAGTGAAATCACAAGTCCTCTTGATCAGTCCCTCGCCAGACATAAACACCACCCTTTCCATGGCAGTTACATATGAAAGGAAAATAGTTTACAATAATCATCATAATGGCTTTACTAATAATCCATATGTTGTATTGAGCGTTGGAAATAGTGGAGTCAATCCTCAAAGGATGGGAGTTGACAACTCTAAAAAGCCCATATGCACTCATTGTGGTTGGACTGGTCATACGGTTGACAGGTGCTATATGCTACATGATTATCTACCAGGTTTTAAGCCTAGACTACAGATAAACTGTGTTGGATTTGATCAGGAATATGAGGTCCTGGGTGATTTCAACTGCCAAACAGATGCTAGCTATACAAAGCCAATTGCAGGTTCACAGCCACAACAGGAATCCTTTCCGCAAGTACCAACTAAACTCACACAGGAGCAGTACAAGAAATTAATTGGGCTCTTGCAAGACCATCAAAGGAAAGGATCTAAGGAAGTTTTGGTCCCTGCTGAGAATGATGAAGGGGGACACTCTGTGATGTCAGCTGTGCAGCAGGGCACTTTAGGTAAGCAAGCAAGTATTATATTATATAAGCTTTTTAATACATGGGTTTTGGATTCAGGTGCCACAAACCACATCTGTTGTTCCCTTGCCCTATTTGATTCTTACCAGCCAGTTGTCAATCTGAAAGTCAAAATGCCTAATAATCAGTTGGTTGAAGTCACACATATTGGCACAATAACTGTCAATACTCTTCTCACCCTTGATAATATTTTCTACATACCTTCATTTGCCTTTAATCTGATTTCTATCATAAAACTCACAAGAGTAACCAAGTTGTCACTGTTCTTCTATTTTGACTACTGTCTCATCTATAAACAGAAGTCCATGAAGATGATTGGTTCAGCTCAAGTCATAAAAGGGTTGTACCAATTACATGATAATCCTAGGATTTTTTTGTTGAATAAGGCCTCAAGGATTCAGAATATAATGGTGAACTTAGTGCTAACATCATCTTCTAACTCTAGACCAAACTTGAATGGTTGCTTGTGGCATTCAAGACTGGAACATCCTTCTAAAGTAAGAATGAGAGAAATCCAAAAGTTTGATTCATCAGTTGCTTCTCTAAATCAGAATTTTCTTTGAACCATTTGCCTCTTAGCCAAACAAAAAAGGTTACACTTTCCCCTCTCTCATTCTGTATCCAAAACAACCTTTTCTTTGATACATGTAGATATTTGGGGCCCATATAAACACCTTACACTGTTTCATCAAAGGTATTTTCTCATATTATTGATGATTACAGTAGATTTTGTTGGTTGTACTTGATGGAAAACACATATGAGGCAATAACTACTATACAAAATTTTTTTTTCTTTGTTAAAGTTCAATTTGACTCCGATGTCAAAGTCATATGTTCTGATAATGGCCTAGAATACAAGATGGATTCATTTTATGCCTCAAATGGAATCCTACATGAAACAAGTTATGTCAATACTCCACAACAAAACGGTTTAGTCAAGAGAAAGCAGCAGCATATCCGAACAGTGGCAAGAGCCCTTAAATTCAATGCAAAAATGCCCATAAAGTACTGGGCTTTTTGTGTACAACGCGCAGTATATCTCATCAACCTTATTCCATCTCCCATTATCAAACACAAAACACCATATAAACTCTTATGTCAAAAACCACCTCAGTATCAACACCTCAGAGTGTTTGGTTGCTTGACCTTTGCCTTAAACACTCAGCCCCATAAAGAGAAGTTTGCCCCCAGATCAAAACCTTATGTCTTCCTTGGCTTGTCACATACCACAAAAGGGTATATCCTTCAGGATTTATCCACCTAAGACATTCTCATATCCAGAGATGTTGAATTTCATAAATCTGTTTTTCCCTTAGCCATAGACTCATCACTTGCAAACACTACATTTATACCACATTCTCCACCAATTCCCTATCTACATCTGATACACCTTCTCATTATATGCCAACTCCAATTGTGTCAGATCCTTATCCTCCTACCACCTTATCACCTACATCAACTATGTCTGTGAACCAAATGGACCCAGGCTCTAACTTTAGAAGCTTTTCCCCTACGGCACAGCACAATCCTATAACATCTCCATATGTGTCATCACCTACATCAGTTGGCTCCACTCCCAACATGCCTGATCCACATACTACACCTCAGCCCATCACATGCATTGATATTTGTCTGTCGTTGCCCCACTCTCCTAGACCTACCAGAATCAGAAAACAACATGCTAGACTGCAAGATACTGCTGCAACTCTCAATGCTACCAGCATTTCCTGAGTCTTCCAATCACTATTCACCTCATTCTCTTCATAAAAACTTCACCTACCAAGTCCTGGAACCTCGGTATAAAACTTATGTGTTAAATACTAATATGCATGTTGAGCCTACTTATCTTAAAGCAGCCAGCTCTCCAGCTTGGCAAAAGGCTATGCAAGCTGAGCTTGCAGCCTTAGAAGCTAACCACACCGGTTTGTAATGCCTCTACCTATAAGCAAACATCTTATTGGGTGCAAATAAGCGTATAAGGTCAAGCATAGATCTGATGGAACTGTAGAGAGATATAAGACCACATTGGTTACCAAGGGATACAACCAACAATATGGGATAGACTATCAAGATACCTTTTTCTCGTAGAAAAAATGACTACAGTTAGAGTAGTTTTGGCACTTGCAGCTAGCAAAGGTTGGTGTCTCCAACAGCTGGACATAGACAATGACTTTTTGCATGGTGATTTGCATGAGGAAAATATATATGCACCACCACCAGGCCTTTCACTTCCTCAACCTAATCTGGTCTGCAAACTTTAGAAGTCTTTGTATGGGTTGAAACAAACTAGTAAAGAATAGAATGCTAAATAAACAAAATTCCTTTTGACAGCTTGTTTCACACAATCAAGGAATGACTATACTCTCTTCCTAAAGCATACTTCTAGCTACTTGTTGATCCTTCTGGTTTATGTGGACGACACAATTCTTGCTCGTTTTGATACACAGGTCATTCATGATATTAAGCATCAACTTCATACAGCTTTCAAAATTAAGGACCTGGGTGACTTTTGGTACTTCTTGGGTATAGAAGTAGTCAGGTCACAGGGGGGCTCTTTATCAATCAGAGGAAGTATACTATGAAGTTACTTGAGCACACATGTTTTCTAGGATCAAAATTTGCTAGAAGTCCCATGGACACAAACCTAAAGTTGACACATGGTGACTCAGAATTGCTAAATGAAGTAGCTAGTTACAGAAGTCTGATTGGCAAACTAATCTACTTGACTATTACAAGGAAAGACATTGCCTTTCCTGTACAACAGTTGAGTCAGTTCTTGCATTGTCCAACTGTCAATCATATGAAAGTTGTGCATAGGTTACTAAGGTATCTGAAAGGCAGCATTGGGCAAGGAATAATATTTCCTGTTGGGAGAAACTTAGGTTGAAAGCAATTGTGGACTCAGATTGGGCTAGTTGTTCAGAAACTAGAAGATCTGCGATTGGTTACTGTGTATTTCTTGGGGAAGCACTTGTGTCATGGAAAGCAAGAAAACAAACCACGGTGCCAAAGTGATCAGCGAAGGCAGAGTACAGGACAATGTCAAGCTTGACATGTGAAGTCCAATGGTTGTTGTACCTAGCAGCAGACCTACATTTGGAAGAATAAGTGCCTGTGGAAGTGTTCTGTGACAGCAAGAGTGCAATGTACCTTGCATAAAACCCAGTTGTTCATGAACGTACAAAGCACATTGAAATTGATTGTCACATTACTAGGGACAAGGTGCAGGATGGTGTTATCAAACTCATGCCCATTAGAACAGAACTCCAGTTGGCAAGCGTATTTACAAAGGCCTTAGATGCAAGAAGGCTGGAGGAATTAATCAAGGCATTTTGGGTATGCAACATTTACTCCAAGCAAAGCTTGAGGAGTGGTGTTAAAGTACCAACCCGCTGAAGGTGGAAGAACAGGTGTCGAACACCTTAAAGAAGCAGAGAGTTTTGCTGATGATGAAAGTGATGGAAGTGGCAAGTGCTGAACACGTGAGGTAGGCGGTTACTCTAAACTCCGTGATCAAGTGCAGCCTGCAATTTGTATTGTAACTGTAGTAACTGCCGTCCTTTCTTTTAATTTGACACTGTAAATATCGCTTGTCGTATTGTTATGCCCCGCACACTCCGTAGGTTAATCAAAAGGCAAAGAAGGAATCAAACGGAGTTTAATGATAGTCAACGGAAATAAATTAGGCATTAAGTATGAGGATTAATTAGAAATTAATGAGAGGATTGAATATTAGAATTAAATTGTATTAAATTTTAGAATTAAATAATAAAGGTTTATCTTTTAAGATAAATAAGATAATAGATATAATTTAGAAACTCCAAATTTCCCCCTTCCCATATAAAAACTGACAGAACGTCAGTTTTCTCATTACGCAGAGAAAACTGACGCAGCCTCCATCCCCATAGGCGACATTGGGATTCACAAACCCTAGGCAAGGATTTCTTCAAGATCCATCCTTCAATCTTCGTCCGATCTTCCTTCGTTCTTCGAGTAATCAAAAGCAAGTAATCATCTTATAAGTTCCTACGTTTTTGCGAAAGAAAAATGGCCTATTTTGATATCAAATTGGATCACCATGCAGTAGTTTCTCTATGTGAATCTATTTGTACGCTTTATGTGTTTTGGTGCGAGATTTGGCCACTGTATATGAAAATCATTCATTGTTATTGTGGATTATCTGAAATACTGCAAATCCTTACCCACGAATCCCTTCTTGGTGTGATTTCATGCTTGTGTGGGGTTTGAGGAAAAGATGAGATTTTTGGTTCGACAAAGTCAGAGTAATGGCGTACTAGGCTTGAATCATTGTTTGTTATGTGCGTAGCGTTTGAATCTGCAGTTTAAGCATGTGATTATAGCAGGGATTAGGCTTGAATTGATTGGGATGAAGTTTGGATACGTTGGTGTTTATGGTTCTGCAGTTGTTGCAGAAAACGCAGAACTTCTTTGCTGGAATCGTGGACATCGATTGATCGATGTGAGGGGATGATGTACATCGATCGATCGATGTAGGGTAAGGCTGAGAGATCGATGTCCACTGACGGACATCGATCGATCGAAGTAGAAGTGAGCTGAGAGATCGATGTCCACTGACGTACATCGATCGATCGAAGTAGATGAGGGTGAGAGATCGATGTCCACTGACGGACATCGATCGATCGAAGTAATAAAGGGCTGAGAGATCGATGTCCTCTGATGGACTTTGATCGATCGATGTGAGGGTATGAAGTCACATCGATCGATCGATGTGAGTGAATGAAGTCCATCAGTTTTGTGAGAAAATAGAGGAAGAAAGAGGGAAGCTCGGGGAATCTTCGGGTGACCTTAGAGACTTCTTAAGACCTGATTCAAGGTAGTCTAAGTCTTGGGAACATGATTTAGGATGGTGAATCGATTTGGTGATTTCAATGGGTTTTCGACTCGGATTTTAATGTGGATGGCTTAGAAGGGTTAGGAATTGAACGTACGTGGTGTCTGAGAGTTCAATGACGGGAGTGTTCACAATCGTGAATGAGGTTGGTAGCAAGATTAAGGGATGACGATCGAGTTGAAGTCTAAGCGTTGATGTGTAAGCTGGAGAAATCTTGTGTGTTACTTGTACTTGCGCATGTGAATATGAACCGCATATGTGAACGAGAAATGTGATTGAAACAAGGAGTCTTGCATCATGGCACTTGCATTGCATATGGATTTAAAAAGAGATGTGCTTCGGTACATATTTGTGAAGGTGACCTGTAATGTAAACCGGGATGGAAATATAAGCCAGGGCGCATTGCAGGACACAAAAGGCTGTAACGTAAACCGGGATGGAAATATAAGCCGGGGCGCGTTACAGGGTATAAAGTCCTCTGCAATGTTAATCGAGATGGAAATATAAGCCGAGGTGCATTGCTGAGTTTTACGAGATCTGTGACGTAAATCGGGATGGAAGTATAAGCCGATGCGCATCACAGAGCATACGAGCCTGTAACGTAAACCGGGATGGAAATATAAGCCGGGGCGCGTTATAGGGTAACGAGTTACGAGACCGGACATTGTGACATGCATTGCACTGATTTGAAAAGAAATGGCTCATGCATTTGTGATTGTGTAGTGTAGTGCATATTTTGACATGCATCACGAGAGTCAATGTGGTATGGATGTGCGTGGTATTTGATAGCCAATGAATTGTTATTTGCGTGCAAATTGCTGTACTTGCTTTATTACGTTATACGCCTATATATTTGGAAGGCTTACAAGACATGTGCCCCACAATTTCCTTGAATTATATATTACTCATGTCTTGCCATGTGTTGATCCCGTATGTCTTATAAGCGGGTTACTTGCTAGCGTTTTTCGCTAAGAGTACTACCTTTGTCACTGAAGATGAACCCAGTTACGACATGATTTTTATTGAGGACGACGGCGAGTGGGCAGAATGGGATGTTTAGACCTTGTGGAGTGAATTGATTAGATAGTTTTTCTGTCATTTCTGTTTCTTAATTTATTTGAGGTTTTAGATGGCGGCGACCATACACAGTTCTTTTGGTATTCCCATTGTCTTTTGACGTACTGCATTGATGGTTTAGATTGACGTGATATGTTTCCGCGCTTATTTCTCTTACGTTATTGATGATGTGTATTCGAGAGATGAGACATCTTGTAGTCTTCTCAGTAAGCTACGACGGGTGTACCAGTTTGGATTCTGCTGTCTGGGTCGGGGCGCTACAGGTGGTATCAGAGACTAGGCTTCAGATCTACCTCGGAGACCTAGGTTATGACATGTAGAGTCATAAGCTATGATCTTGACTCTAAGTTGATCTTTAAGTCTAAGTATGCAATCCTAGATTTAAGTTTGATTGGGATGGGTGTGTGTGCGAGCGCGATAGAAGTTAATCAATAAACGTTACTTTATTTAGCGTACGAGTTCCACCCTGTATAACGCATATGGGCTTTCAGTATTTATTTTTTTAATTGCTGAATGCTAATAAGCGTTGATTTCGCAGAAAATGCCTCCCAGAAGAGACAACCAAGGAAATGGTGGAAATGGGAACGAGAACCCTCCACCACCACCAACACCACCAGTCCTAGTGCCGCAAGCATTGATAGACGCTATCACGGTGATAGCCTAAGGGGTTGCTCAGCAGCAGCAACAACCACAACAACCTCCTCCACCACCTCCCCAACAAGGCATCAGGTACTATATTGGGGAGATGCGCAAGATGCATGCCCCCAATTTTGAAGGGACCACAGACCCAGAGGTGGCTGGGTTTTGGCTTGATGAAGTAGAAAAATACTTCAGGCTGGTGCAAGTGCCTGAAGAACTCAAGGTGGATGTAGCCACGCCATTTCTGATTGGCAGGGCCAATGCATGGTGGAACGGCATGTTGCCAAAGATGACTCTTCCCATTCAGTGGAGACAATTCGTGCAGGCCTACAAAGATTACTATGTGCCTGAGACTGCCATTTTGGAGAAGATGAGGCAGTTCAACAAGTTTGAACAAGGAAGGATGTCTGTCTCTGATTATGCAGATAGGTTCCATGCCTTGGGCAAATTCACGCCCATGGTATTGGAAAACAACAGGATGAAAATGTTGAAGTTTGAGGAAGGGTTGAATCCCCGCATACGGACGGCCATAGCGGGGTCTAGTTTGAAAACGTTCGAAGAAATGTTGGATGCATGTTACCGAGTGGAGAGTGACATGCGACGGTCACAGAACAGAGAGGCTCGTGAAGAATCGAGCAAGAGGCCGAGGGAAGAGCAAAGCGGGAGTAGGCCCGGACGTTGGGTCAAGATCCCTAGAAAAGGACAAGCGGGGCCAGTTCAAAGGGCACCGCAGCCAAATCAACCCAATCGCCAAGCACCAGCAGAATGTCCACACTGCCATAGGAGACACGCAGGTGAGTGTTGGAAGATATCTGGTGCGTGCTTCAAATGTGGGAAGGCGGGCCATAGGATCAAAGATTGTCCCGAATGGGACCCTAAACCTCAAGCCGGAGCAGGGCCAGCCCAACAGCAGAAAGGCAGGCCCAATGCCAGAGTCCACGCCATGACGGACGCTGAAGTCCAGGAGGACGCAAACGTGGTGACAGGTATGGTCTAAGTTAAATAATAGTTGCTTAAGCTGAATTTTAGTCCTTTAAGTTGATGATTGAATATGTGTTATGTGAAAACCTTTATGTGTTACCCTCTGGTGATTAGGTGTGATCCTAGTTAACAAAGTACCCGCAAACGTGTTGTTTGATAGTGGAGCTAGTCACTCCTTCATTTCTAAGAGATTCGCCAAAGGACTCGACTGTTTACCAGAATGGCTTGAGAACCCCTTTAGGGTGCAGGCAGCAGGCGAGCAAGTACTAGTTTCTCACCACCAGTACAAAGATTGTGATTTGGATTTGGATGGAAAGATATTCTCGGTGACCTTAGTTCCAATCCCGATGAAGGACTTTGATGTAATATTGGGCATGGATTGGCTGACCAAGAATCATGCCAATATTGATTGTAAACTTAAGCAAGTGACCCTCAAGGACCATGAGATGAATGACATCACGGTACAAGGAAATGTCAAGATAACCAAAGCTCCAAAGAAGATATACATGACGGCGATTAAGGCCTATAAGGCTTTGCAAAAAGGAGCCGAGGGATATATGGTGTATGCTATAGGTGCTCAGCAAGAAGTTTCCCCCATGGAACAAATACCAGTGATCAATGAATTTAAGGACGTATTTCCGGATGATTTACCAGGAGTTCCGCCATCGAGGGAAGTGGAATTCGAGATTAACTTGATGCCCGGAGCCGAGCCTATATCTAAGGCACCCTACAGAATGGCTCCAGCTGAACTTAAGGAGCTAAAGGGGCAACTTCAGGAATTGCTAGACAAAAAGTTAATTCGCCCCAGCGTATCTCCTTGGGGAGCTCCAATTCTATTCGTAAAGAAGAAAGATGGCAGCATGAGGTTATGCATCGACTACCGGGAGTTGAACAAGATCACCATTAAGAATAAATATCCTCTGCCAAGGATAGAGGATTTATTTGACCAACTAAAAAGAGCCCGATGGTTTTCAAAGATTGACCTTCGTCAAGGATACCATCAATTGCTTGTGAAAGCGGGAGACGTCCCTAAGACCGCTTTTCGGACTCGATATGGGCATTATGAATTTTTGGTGATGCCTTTTGGATTAACTAATGCGCCAGCGGCCTTCATGGACTTGATGAATACCGTATTTCGTGAGCAGTTGGACCAATTTGTAGTAGTGTTCATCGATGACATTTTGGTATATTCTCCCGACGAGCAAGCACACGCTGAACATCTAAGAGTGGTGTTGCAAATTCTGAGGCAACAACAGCTTTATGCTAAATTCAGCAAGTGTGAATTTTGGCTAAGAAGTGTAGCCTTTCTCGGTCACGTGATTTCTGAGGATGGGATCTCGGTAGATCCTAAGAAGATAGAAGCCATCACAGAGTGGCCAAGACCTACAAACGTGACTGAAGTAAGAAGCTTTCTAGGCTTGGCAGGCTACTACAGGAAGTTCGTTGAGGGATTCTCAACGATAGCAGTCCCATTGAGTCGACTTACGCAGAAGAAGACTAAGTTCGAGTGGACTGTTGAATGCGAACAGAGCTTTACTGAGCTCAAGAAGAGATTGACCACAGCCCCGGTGCTGGCACAACCCTCCGGCACCGACGGTTTCGTGATCTATAGTGACGCGTCCAAGAAAGGAGTAGGTATGTACATCATTACAATTAATGCATTGTATATACTCATGCTAGTTCTGAATTAAATTTCTGTTTATAGGGTGTGTCTTGATGCAAAATGAACGAGTTATTTCTTACGCGTCCAGACAATTGAAACCATATGAGCAGAATTACCCGACGCATGACTTGGAGCTCGCAGCCGTGGTTTTTGCTCTTAAGATCTGGAGGCACTATCTATATGGAGAAAAGTGTGCCGTATTCACTGACCACAAGAGCCTAAAGTACTTATTCTCGCAAAAAGAGCTAAACATGCGGCAGAGAAGATGGTTAGAGTTACTTAAGGACTACGACTTGACCATCAACTACCATCCGGGTAAGGCCAACAAAGTGGCAGACGCGTTGAGCAGAAAGTCTAGCCACGCAAGACAATCTCTGTTAGAAAGAGAAATCGAGGAGTTTGATCTCGAATTGGTGGATTCAGTGGCAAATATCCTTACGGCTTTGTCTACCAGCCCAGACTTGGTAGACAGAGTCAAAGAAGCGCAGTATGAGGACCCAGCACTGAAAGAAATCCGCGACAAATTATCTACGGGACCAGTAAAGGATTTCCAGTTACGAGGAGATGGAAGTCTATGGTTCCAGAATCGGTTATGCGTGCCAGGTAAAGACGAACTCCGAACGGAATTGCTCCAAGAAGCGCACAATTCGAGGATGTCTATCCATCCCGGGAGCACTAAGATGTACAAGGACCTCAAAAGAAATTATTGGTGGATAGGGATGAAAAGAGCCGTAGCGGAGTATGTTGAAAGGTGTTTGGTTTGCCAACAAGTCAAAGCTGAACATCAACGACCTGGTGGTTTGACGATGCCGCTAGAGATTCCAGAATAGAAATGGGAGCACGTGACGATGGACTTCGTAATGGGACTGCCCAAGACCCGGAATGGAAATGAAATGATTTGGGTGATTGTAGACCGGTTGACAAAGACGGCTCACTTTATAGCTATGCCACATGGTACATCTTACGAGAAGCTTTCCAATATATATGTGGATAACATTGTGAGTCTACATGGAGTCCCAGTCAGCATTGTGTCAGACCGTGACCCCAAGTTCACCTCTAAGTTCTGGAGGGCATTTCAGAAGGCAATGGGTACCGAGCTGAGAATAAGCACCGCGTACCACCCTCAAACGGATGGACAATCCGAGAGGACCATCCAAACCTTGGAGGATATGTTAAGAGCATGCGCCTTAGATTTTAAAGGAAACTGGGATAGCATGTTGAAGTTAATGGAGTTTTCATATAATAACAGCTATCACAGTGCAATTGGCATGGCGCCATTCGAAGCATTATATGGACGTAAGTGCAGGTCCCCTGTTTGTTGGGACGAAGTTGGAGAGAGGACAATCACTGCACCCGAGTTGGTAGAACAAACAGTTGAAAAGATCAAAGTGATAAGAGAGAAACTGAAAGTAGCTCAAGATCGTAATAAGAGTTGGGCCGACTCTAAAAGACGACCTTTGGAGTTTAAGAAAGGCGATAAGGTCTACCTACGAGTCTCACCCACCAAGGGAGTGGCAAGGTTTGGGGTGAAGGGCAAGTTAAGCCCTAGGTATATTGGCCCTTACGAAGTACTTGGTAAGGTTGGCGAAAGAGCGTACCGATTAGCCTTGCCACCAAATTTGTCCCAAGTCCATAACGTATTTCATGTATCCCAATTAAGGAAATACGTATCGGACCCAAGCCATGTTCTTGAAGCACAACCAATGGATGTTAAGGAAGATGTCTCATATGAAGAACATCCAATAAAGATTGTGGATAGAAAAGATCAAGTCCTGCGCCGACGCGTCATCCCGTATGTCAAGGCTCAGTGGAGTAATCATACGGAGCGCGAAGCCACGTGGGAGCTGGAAGAGCAAATGAAGGAGCTATATCCACATCTCTTCTATGCCAGTTTCGAGGACGAAACTTTTTGTAAGGGGGGTGGAATGTTATGCTCCGCACCCTCCGTAGGTTAATCAAAAGGCAAAGAAGGAATCAAACGGAGTTTAATGATAGTCAACGGAAATAAATTAGGCATTAAGTATGAGGATTAATTAGAAATTAATGAGAGGATTGAATATTATAATTAAATTGTATTAAATTTTAGAATTAAATAATAAAGGTTTATCTTTTAAGATAAATAAGATAATAGATATAATTTAGAAACTCCAAATTTCCCCCTTCCCATATAAAAACTGACAGAACGTCAGTTTTCTCATTACGCAGAGAAAACTGACGCAGCCTCCATCCCCATAGGCGACATTGGCATTCACAAACCCTAGGCAAGGATTTCTTCAAGATCCATCCTTCAATCTTCGTCCGATCTTCCTTCGTTCTTCGAGTAATCAAAGGCAAGTAATCATCTTATAAGTTCCTACGTTTCTGCGAAAGAAAAATGGCCTATTTTGATATCAAATTGGATCACCATGCAGTAGTTTCTCTATGTGAATCTATGTGTACGCTTTATGTGTTTTGGTGCGAGATTTGGCCACTGTATATGAAAATCATTCGTTGTTATTGTGGATTATCTGAAATACTGCAAATCCTTACCCTCAAATCCCTTCTTGGTGTGATTTCATGCTTGTGTGGGGTTTGAGGAAAAGATGAGATTTTTGGTTCGATAAAGTCGGAGTAATGGCGTACTAGGCTTGAATCATTGTTTGTTATGTGCATAGTGTTTGAATCTGCAGTTTAAGCATGTGATTATAGCAGGGATTAGGCTTGGATTGATTGGGATGAAGTTTGGATACGTTGGTGTTTATGGTTCTGCAGTTGTTGCAGAAAACGCAAAACTTCTTTGCTGGAATCGTGGACATCGATCGATCGATGTGAGGGGATGATGTACATCGATCGATCGATGTAGGGTAAGGCTGAGAGATCGATGTCCACTGACGGACATCGATCGATCGAAGTAGAAGTGAGCTGAGAGATCGATGTCCACTGACGGACATCGATCGATCGAAGTAATAAAGGGCTGAGAGATCGATGTCCTCTGATGGACTTCGATCGATCGATGTGAGGGTATGAAGTCACATCGATCGATCGATGTGAGGGAATGAAGTCAATCAGTTTTGTGAGAAAATAGAGAAAGAAAGAGGGAAGCTCGGGGAATCTTCGGGTGACCTTAGAGACTTCTTAAGACCTGATTCAAGGTAGTCTAAGTCTTGGGAACATGATTTAGGATGGTGAATCGATTTGGTGATTTCAATGGGGTTTCGACTCGGATTTTAATGTGGATGGTTTAGAAGGGTTAGGAATTGAACATACGTGGTGTCTGAGAGTTCAATGACGGGAGTGTTCACAATCGTGAATGAGGTTGGTAGCAAGATTAAGGGATGACGATCAAGTTGAAGTCTAAGCGTTGATGTGTAAGCTGGAGAAATCTTGTGTGTTACTTGTACTTGCGCATGTGAATATGAACCGCATATGTGAACGAGAAATGTGATTGAAACGAGGAGTCTTGCATCATGGCACTTGCATTGCATATGGATTTAAAAAGAGATGTGCTTCGATACATATTTGTGAAGGTGACCTGTAATGTAAACCGGGATGGAAATATAAGCCGGGGCGCATTGCAGGACACAAAAGGCTGTAACGTAAACCGGGATGGAAATATAAGCCAGGGCGCGTTACAGGGTATAAAGTCCTCTGCAATGTTAATCGGGATGGAAATATAAGCCGAGGTGCATTGCAGAGTTTTACGAGATCTGTGATGTAAATCGGGATGGAAATATAAGCCGAGGCGCATCACAGAGCATACGAGCATGTAACGTAAACCGGGATGGAAATATAAGCCGGGGCGCGTTACAGGGTAACGAGTTACGAGACCGGACATTGTGACATGCATTGCACTGATTTGAAAGGAAATGGCTCATGCATTTGTGATTGTGTAGTGTAGTGCATATTTTGACATGCATCACGAGAGTCAATGTGGTATGGATGTGCGTGGTATTTGATAGCCAATGAATTGTTATTTGCGTGCAAATTGCTGTACTTGCTTTATTACGTTATACGCCTATATATTTGAAAGGCTTACAAGACATGTGCCCCATAATTCCCTTGAATTATATATTACTCAGGTCTTGCCATGTGTTGTTCCCGTATGTCTTATAAGCGGTTTACTTCCTAGCGTTTTTCGCTAAGAGTACTGCCTTTGTCATTGCAGATGAACCCAGTTACGACATGATTTTTATTGAGGACGACGGCGAGTGGGCAGAATGGGATGTTTAGACCTTGTGGAGTGAATTGATTAGATAGTTTTTCTGTCATTTATGTTTCTTAATTTATTTGAAGTTTTAGATGGCGGCGACCATACACAGTTCTTTTGGTATTCACATTGTCTTTTGACGTACTGCATTGATGGTTTAGATTGATGTGATATGTTTCCGCGCTTATTTCTCTTACGTCATTGATGATGTGTATTCGAGAGATGAGACGTCTTGTAGTCTTCTCAGTAAGCTATGACGGGTGTACCGGTTCGGATTCCGCTGTCCGGGTCGGGGCGCTACACGTATAAAGCGGTTTCCCAGGCCTTGTATAACGTGGATTTTTTTATTCTAATTTAAGAAGATTTCTCGATTTCCTCTACTACTTGTTCTTCATCTTTTTCATCTTCTTGATTCGTCAGTTGCTTGACTTTAAACATGTTCTTGTTACAGTTTCTTCAGTATTCATGCTCATAATTAAATGTCCATCATTCAGAACCGTACAGCACTGCGGCTCTTATTGTTGTCTTATAAAACTTCTTTTTAAGCTTTAAGAGTTAATTGCACCTGATATCCATATTTTTCCACAAAGTTTTAAGTAGCATCCATATTTTTATGAAACTCGCTCAGTAGCCATACTTATAGGTGAAATTAACACCTGGCACCCAGGAACCGGGAATTGACCTGCTGTAGGCGGTTTTTATCAAAATTCTTTTTATTTTTTACTTTTTCCCCACTTGGCGCCCAAGTTTTCCCAACTATGGTTAATTCCTCATTCCCTCCATTATCTCAACTGATTCCTCCCTCCAAAATAGATCTAAACCCAATTCTTTATTCCGCAATTCTTCTACACTTTTCTCTGTAATTGAAGAAGAAGAAAAAGGGAGTGTTATTCTTCTACATGTATTATGACCATAAAATTCATCTGCTGGAGAAGCATTTGAGGTGGGAGGAACATGCCATTCTTTAATGAAAAGAGCAACATGACTCTTAAAAACAGGGAAAGAAAAGGTTCTTAGGGGGAGGCGAGGAGGGGGTCAATGGTGACGACGAAAAGCAGCCTTGTAAGCATACAGTGTCCATCCCCAAAAATTTATCGTGCATTTTCCTGAGTGAGGCCGGCTAAAATCTATCTCCATAATCAATATATCTTTCCACAAAATTTTCGCGCAGAAAAAGTACTAGACATCATCTACATTCAAGATTGTCAAATCTTCCGACTTGCCTGCCCATCACGCCTGTTAAAGATTCTAGTCTAATATATACAGTTTCCACAGGAATCCTTCTAGGATTTATGCAAGAATATGATATAAATTAGAGTGAGCAAATGGAAAAGCTATACAGAATTGCCAAATCTCCATTAGCTCACGGTTTATCTACCATTTGCGCCATTTTACATATTGTCATGAAGAGGAGGAGCGGCAGTGGGTCATGGGAGGAGAGTGGTGGTCCCAATTTGAGGAGGTGGCAGCGGCAAAGAAGGAGTGAGGAGGAAGATGAAGATGAAAGAGGGTGGAGATGGGGTGGGGTGTGGGTTTTTTCCTTAAAATTTTATTTTTATTGACTTTATTATTTTGTTGATCCTAAATCGTGGTTAAAGTTTGGTTAAAAGTGGGGTTAATTCAGGTCAACGGTCGATTTGAGCAGTCAACGGTAAACCAACAGGTCATCCGGATGCCAGGTGTTAATTTCACCTATAAGTATGACTGCTGAGCGAGTTTCATAAAAGTATGGATGTTACTTAAAACTTTGTGGAAAAATATGGATACCAGGTGCAATTAACTCTAAGCTTTAAAGATACTTTCCGATCACAAAGAAAACATAACGCGTTTCTTCACTTTAACCATCTCGTCTGAGGTACTTTAAGCTTTAAAAGTTAATTTACTATTACTCTTCAGGTGTATTTTTGCAGGTCCCATGTTTTGAAGCGTTTGATGTTGTTTTCAGTCTTTTATTTACAAATTACAAGATGCAGTAGAAATAGAAAGGCTATAACTACGGCCTACCATCTAACATAATTTTAAGCTCAATTATTTACACACAAATGCTTAAATATCAGCAGAAAATATTGCAAGATATATTCAATTGACCAACTAATGCTACAATATACACGTGCAAGTATTCTTCTCCAATACCATACATAAGCTTCATCATCTATTGCAAAACTGACCCGATTCACCAGCTAAGGTTAACTAATCTTGAAATTTTCACCAAATAACAAGTAGAAAATTTAAACCTCAAGAAGCATGAATCCAAGAGGGAACAATTGAACTTGGGCGCACAGACGATTTCTTGAATATATTGCGCATGCCGCTTTTAGAAGTAGAAGAAGACTTTGGGGTTCCAGATGAATCTTCTGCAGTAGAATTCTCCATTTTCTGTAGCTTCTCCTTGTACTGCTTTTTCATTGCATAAACTTCAACGAGGCCTGAAGTAGGAGTCAACATTGATTGTTCTGTTTGGGGTTTGGGTTTGGTTAGTTTTCTCTTCTGGAATTGTGATTTTGTGGTGAAATGTTGGAATGGGATGGGGATATTTATAGAATTTCAAAGACGTGGGTAGCAAGAAAAAAAAGAAACTTGGGAAGGGGTTGTAGGTAAGCAATGAAGTCAGCTGAAGATATAAGCATGTTGGTTTTGTGGAATTTTTTGACTTTATTAAAAAAATTCTTCAACGTCATGGAAGTCATTTCAGTAAAGAAAGGTAGGCGTGAGTAGCAAGAAATTCATCCTTCAACGTGCGTTATATACTTGGACGTGCGACTCTGTATAACATCTTTTTCAAACAATATATTAATATGCACACATACATATATATGTTTAGCCTTTAATTGACGCCTTCACTATCTACATGTAAAACCTTTGTGAATGGAATAAATTAAAAGATTTAACCTAATAGATATGTCTCGAGGGTTTGTATTATCTTTGACGTGCGACTTTGTATAACATCTTTTTCAAATAATATAATAATACACACACACATGTTTGTGTTGGAGACAGTCACTCCTGCACTAAGACGCAGTCGTTTAGTGTGTGCATATGGAACAACAAAATAAATCAAACCCGGGGCGAGTCGAGGACTCTGTCCTTAAGACGTATTGCTCCGGTATACTGTGCCCAACCGGTGTGAGCAATCGTCTCCCAGGATACAACGGGTACCTGTTCAGTTGAGCGGCACTGCTGAACTTGAACTCCTTCGAACGCTTAGAGTGTCCTGACTTCTCCCGGACAATATGCAAGACTCACATGCTACGAATGCAGAATGCTTATGAAATGCTTAGAGCTTGGTGTGTCTCAAATGAACACCCTTAGCCCTCTTTATATAGGGGAGTCGGTTGGAGAACAAGGAACCGTGACCGTTGGATCAAAACCGAAGTTTGATTTAGACCGTTAGATTAAAACCTCCTATCTAGATTAGGATGGTTTAATCTCAGCCCTTCGATTAAAGATTGATCCGCAGGTTTAAACCTGGACCGTTAGATGGAAACCATATTCGGTTAAGCGGTTAAGACAGTTTAAATCTCGGCCGTTAGATTAAAGCTGATTCTCCCACCACCGTTAGATCACAACAGATTGATCTTATTTTAAACAGGAGGATAGTGTTAGTTTCACGTTTGAAAATTAAAACAGCTTAAACAGATCGATTCTGCCCGCTGTCAGACTTCGATCGATCACATCGATCGATCGAAGTGACATCGATAGATCGATGTGATCGATCGATGTCTGACAGAGTACTTCAATCGATCACTTTGATCGATCTTAGTGACATCGATCGATCGATATGATCGATCGATGTCCTCTGATCGTCTTTGATCGATCTATCAATCGATCTAAGCTTCCTGATCCACTTCGATCGATGACATCGATCGATCGAAGTGACATCGATCGATGTCCGTCAGAAGCTTTTTACGTCACATGGACATATCCAATGTGATATTCCTCCATGAGAGTGACACATCACCCATCCACAACATTTTCTATCCACTTTGAGCATTAATTTCACATTCACACAATACACAGTTGAGTGATTCCACATCCTAACATTAACTACTCGTTACGTAGATAATTAAGGATTCATTAGTTTTCGATTCCATGATCGGAAACTCATTAAGCTCAAAGTACGTTGCTCAACCAAGTTTAGCAGCACTCATTAATGGGCCAAAGCCCAAATCTTTAAATCTCCAACGATGGGCCAAAGCCCAAACCTTAAATTCTCTAACAATCCCCCACATGAATGGAAATTAATGCAAATGCATATGCAGACTCTGAGGAGAAGTCAGACAAGGAAATATCGCATCAGAAGAGGTAGCTTCTGGCTTTGAACCTTTCTTAGTGATATACCATCGGATTCACTCGGCTAAATAGTGACTTGATGTCTTGAACTAGTCAGCCTTTGTTGTGAACCAAGACAATGATACTCACACAATATTTCCTTTAACACCCTTTTGGTTCTCATGGTTGTGTTCGTTTTGGCCATGAACAACCTGGTTTCAGAAAGTGTTTTAGAGAAATCTTGCCTCCCAGACTTTCTCATAGAAGCGGCCCCACTTCACACTTACATAGGTGATTCCTATCAAGAGTATTCTGCCATACTCCACTTGACGCATCAAGATATAAGACATCATTAAAAGCCTTAGCTTACCCTAAATTCTCTGCAGACAGCACTTTTATCAGACGGAATGAGTAAGTGCTAACTGAACCTTCATAACTTAGTTGTCCCATTGAACCAAGATTCTGGGATCTCCAGTCAACAAGGTTGGGTTACCATTACCAAGATTCATGCATTATGGGCTTTAGTCCCATTCCGTTTGTCAATCTTGACATCTGATCTCTAGGCAAGCCTTTTGTAAGCGGATCCGCAAGATTCTCCATTGATTTCACATAATCAATGGAAATCACGCCATTAGAGATCAACTGTTTAATGGTGTTATGTCTTCGACGTATGTGTCGTGACTTACCATTATAGATGCTGCTTTGAGCACGTCCTATAGCTGACTGACTATCACAGTGTATGCTAATAGGAGCTATTGGCTTAGGCCAACACGGAATATCTTCCACAAAATTCCGAAGCCATTCAGCCTCTTCCCCAGCTTTGTCCAACGCTATGAACTCAGCTTCCATAGTGGACTGAGCTATACAGGTTTGTTTCGTGGATTTCCACGCGTACCCACTAGTGGACTTCGAGTCCTTACTATCTGATATCCAATTTGCATCGCAGTATCCTTCCAACACCGCTGGATATCTCGTGTAATGTAATCCAAGATTCATTGTGTATTTCAAATACCTCATTACTCTGTTAAGAGCTTTCTAATGATCATCACTTGGATTACTGGTAAACCTGCTCAACTTGTTTACCGAACACGCTAAGTCTGGTCTTGTACAATTCGTTATGTACATCAGACTCCCGATCACCTGAGAGTATTTTAGTTGAGCTACCGGTTCGCCTCGATTTTTCCTTAAGTGCACACTTAAGTCGAGCGGGGTCTTTACCGGTTTCACATCATCCATATTGAACCGTTTCAGAACTGATTCAATATAGTGAGTTTGTGACAGTACGAGTCCCTCAGTCACCCTAGAAATCTTAATTCCTAGAATAACATTGGCAACTCCCATGTCCTTCATATCAAAGTTCCTCGTCAACATCTTCTTTGTGTTTAAGATTATGTCCCGAGTACTTCCCATGATTAGCATGTCATCTACATAGAAGCATACTATCACATATGCACTCTGTGTGCTCTTAATGTACACACACTTGTCGCATTCATTGATCTTGAAGTCATTTGACATCATTACCTGATCAAACTTTAAATGCCATTGCTTGGGTGCTTGTTTAAGTCCGTACAAGGACTTAACAAGTCTACAAACTTTTCTTTCTTGTCCTGGAACAACAAACCCTTCGGGTTGTTCCATATAAATCTCTTCCTCTAACTCACCATTCAGAAAGGCAGTCTTTACATCCATTTGATGGATTTCCAAATCATAGACTGCGGCAATGGCTACTAGCATCCTTATGGAAGTGATCCTAGTCACTGGTGAGTAGGTGTCAAAGAAGTCAAAGCCTTCTTTCTGTCTATAGCCCTTGGCTACTAACCTGGCTTTATACTTCCCAATAGACCCATCCTCTTTAAGTTTCTTCTTAAAAACCCACTTACACCCAAGTGGTTTACTTCCAGGTGGAAGATCAACCAACTCCCAAGTGTGGTTTTGAAGAATCGAGTCTATTTCACTGCCAATTGCCTCTTTCCAGAATGGAGCTTCTGGAGTTGACATAGCCTCGGAAAAATTCCTTGGCTCATTTTCTACCATATAGGTTAGAAAATCTGGTCCAAAAGACGTCGGTATTTTGGCTCGTTTTCCTTGACGAGGTTCCTCAGTTTCTTGAGGAGTCGTCTCACGCACTCGCTTACTTGAGCTAGCTTCTTCACTGTCTTTGTCTTTCTTCGGAAAGACATTTTCAAAGAACACTGCATTCCTTGACTCCATGACAACATTTTCATGTATCTCAGGAATGTCCGATTTGTGCACTAAGAAACGATATGCACTACTGTTCGTTGCATAACCAATGAATACGCAGTCAATCGTTTTAGGCCCGATTTTAACTTGTCTTGGTTTAGGTATAGCAACCTTTGCCAGACACCCCCACACTTTCAAGTATTTGTAACTAGGCTTATAGTCTTTCCAAAATTCATATGGGGTCTTATCCGTCTTCTTGGACGGAATCCTGTTTAAAATGACGTTGGCTGAGAGGATTGCTTCCCCCCACAAGTTCTGAGGTAAACCCGAACTTATCAACATAGCATTCATCATCTCTTTTAGAGTACGGTTTTTGCGTTCAGCAATACCATTTGATTGAGGTGAATATGGCGCAGTCGTTTGATGAATAATGCCATGTTCTGAGCAGAATTCATTAAACGGTGTATCATATTCACCACCTCTATCACTACGAATTGCTTTAATTCATTTGCTAAGTTGATTCTCAACTTCATTTTTATAATCCTTGAAAGCATCAAGGGCCTCATCTTTGCTACTTAGCAAATAAACATAACAGTATCGCGTGCAATCGTCGATAAAAGTTACAAAATACTTTTTACCACCTCTTGTTTGCACAAACTTTAAATCACACAAATCTGTGTGAATTAAATCCAACGATTCAGTGTTTCGTTCTGTTGAAGGAAATGGCGCTTTTGTTAATTTCGCTTCAACACATATTTGGCATTTTCCTTCATTACTAAAGTCCAGTTTGGGCAACAAGTCAAGATTAATCATTCGTTGTATTGACTTATAATTAACATGTCCCAAACGAAAATGCCATAAACAGGAAGACTCAAGCATGTAAGCAGAAGAGGAAACAATTTTATTAGCCTCAATGGGCGCAACATTTTTGGGTACAATTGTCATAACATTCAATTTGAACATGTTATCTAAAAGATACCCTTTCCCCAAATACACCCCATTCTTAGAAAGTGTAAATTTGTTTGCCTCAAAAACAAGCTTGAACTCATGCGTGACTAGCAGCGCGCCAGAAACCAGATTCTTCCTTATGTCAGGAACATGCAGCACATTCTGCAGAGTCAACTCCCTTCCTGAGGTCAGTTTCAGGATTACCTTGCCCGATCCTTCGATCTTCGAGCTGTTGGAGTTTCCCATAAACAATTGCTCATTGTTTGTCGTGGGCACGTACTCTCTGAACATTGCCCTGTTCGCACACACATGTCGAGTGGCTCCTGTGTCCACCCACCATTCCCGTGGGTTTCCCACTGTGTTGCACTCGGTCACCACTGCGCAAAGGTTCAAGTCATCCATTGCGTCGACCAGATTTGCTTTCGCTTTATTCTGATTCTGATTCTTTTTGGGCTTCCTGCATTCACTGCTTCGATGCCCTGGTTTACCACAATTATAACACTTACCTGTGAACTTCTTTGCAATTTCCTTGCCCTTGGAGTTCACACTCAAAGTGTTATGTTTCTTCTTGTTCTTTGCCTCAGCAACATGAGCCTTGGCTTGACCAGAAGATATGGACGGCTTTCTTTCGGAGCGACGGTTGTCCTCCTCAATACGAAGACGGACTATCAAATCCTCCATCTTCATCTCCTTTCGCTTGTGTTTGAGATAGCTCCTGAATTCCCTCCACGAAGGAGGCAGCTTCTCAATCACAGCCGCAACTAGGAAAGATTCACTGAGCGTCATGCCCTCCTCTTCCATTTCAGAAACCAACATCTGTATTTCTTCCACCTGCAAAATTACAGTTTTGGAATCTAACATTTTATAGTCGAGAAATTTCCCAACTATCAACTTTTTAGTACCCGCATCTTCTGTGCGATACTTTTTATCTAAAGCCAACCATAAAGCTTTTGCAGTTTTAAATGTACAAAACACGCCATAGAGAGAATTATCTAGGCAACCCAGAATCAAATTCAAACAACAAAAATTTGTATACGCCCAGGCCTCAGCACCCAAGGCGTTCTGCATATTTTGTTGTTGATCCTCCACAGGCTCAACCACGGGTGGATCCTCGGACAGCATTCTGGCCAACCCCAACGCCGTGAGGTAGAACAGCATCTTCTGCTGCCACCTCTTGAAAAAGCTTCCATCAAACTTCTCCGGCTTTTCCACCTGAGCAGCAGTGGCAGCCGGATTCATTTGTGGCCCTCCAGTTGGTGCCAACGGGACCGTATTGATCTGCGGCCCGGCAGCAACATTGTGAGCCCCTTCAGGTGCAGACACGGAGTGAGCACCATTGAAGCCTTGAACAGAGTTTGGGCTCTCGTGTTCCATTCCTGTTCAGTTCGATCAAAACGTAAAGATCAGAACAGACCCAGGTCCAAGAATGAGTAGAAGAAGACTGCAAATCAGTACGAAACTGTCTTTGCGTAATAAACAAAATAGTACAGGAAGTAATTGAATAAAAGAATACGTCTTAAGATTGTTGGAGACAGTCACTCCTGCACTAAGACGCAGTCGTTTAGTGTGTGCATATGGAACAACAAAATAAATCAAACCCGGGGCGAGTCGAGGACTCTGTCCTTAAGACGTATTGCTCCGGTATACTGTGCCCAACCGGTGTGAGCAATCGTCTCCCAGGATACAACGGGTACCTGTTCAGTTGAGCGGCACTGCTGAACTTGAACTCCTTCGAACGCTTAGAGTGTCCTGACTTCTCCCGGACAATATGCAAGACTCACGTGCTACGAATGCAGAATGCTTATGAAATGCTTAGAGCTTGGTGTGTCTCAAATGAACACCCTTAGCCCTCTTTATATAGGGAAGTCGGTTGGAGAACAAGGAACCGTGACCGTTGGATCAAAACCGAAGTTTGATTTAGACCGTTAGATTAAAACCTCCTATCTAGATTAGGATGGTTTAATCTCAGCCCTTCGATTAAAGATTGATCCGCAGGTTTAAACCTAGACCGTTAGATGAAAACCATATTCGGTTAGCGGTTAAGACAGTTTAAATCTCGGCCGTTAGATTAAAGCTGATTCTCCCACCACCGTTAGATCACAACAGATTGATCTTATTTTAAACAGGAGGATAGTGTTAGTTTCACGTTTGAAACTTAACAGCTTAAACAGATCGATTCTGCCCGCTGTCAGACTTCGATCGATCACATCGATCGATCGAAGTGACATCGATCGATCGATGTCTGACAGAGCACTTCAATCGATCACTTTGATCGATCTTAGTGACATCGATCGATCGATGTGATCGATCGATGTCCTCTGATCGTCTTTGATCGATCTATCAATCGATCTAAGCTTCCTGATCCACTTCGATCGATGACATCGATCGATCGAAGTGACATCGATCGATCGATGTCATCGATCGATGTCCGTCAGAAGCTTTTTACGTCACATGGACATATCCAATGTGATATTCCTCCATGAGAGTGACACGTCACCCATCCACAACATTTTCCATCCACTTTGAGCATTAATTTCACATTCACACAATACACAGTTGAGTGATTCCACATCCTAACATTAACTACTCGTTACGTAGATAATTAAGGATTCATTAGTTTTCGATTCCATGATCGGAAGCTCATTAAGCTCAAAGTACGTTGCTCAACCAAGTTTAGCAGCACTCATTAATGGGCCAAAGCCCAAATCTTTAAATCTCCAACGATGGGCCAAAGCCCAAACCTTAAATTCTCTAACAGTTTGGTCTCCAACCAAAAAGTCTTCACTATTCTGTATGTACGATCTTCGTGAGTGGAATAAATGAAAAGATTTAACCTAATAGATATGTCTCGAGAGCTTACATTATCTCAGCAACTTCATAACCTATCTCAACCATGCAATGGATTGGATCCTATCTGCTGACTATTATAATTATAACATTATTCAAATTTCAAACATCTATAGAGAGAAAAACAATCAAGGTAAGTGATATATAAACAGTAACACAAACTTGACTGATATATCGTTGTTTTTAATAACTATATGTTAAACTTATACCGTGTAGCCCTATAGGCATATTGGCCACCTTTAGGTATCCATGCAAAAATTTGACATCCAATGCACAAACTTAATTGGATTCAATGTAGAGAGAATTTGTAGAGAGAGAAAGTGGAGAACACAATCTTCATATTGTTGAAAATGAGGAATGAAAAAAATTTATTCCTCATTTGCTATACAGAGTTGCTAAATAGGCACAAAGAAGAAGAAGAAAATGAAATTACAGAAATGTCTTTGTAACTGTCCGAACTAACCGCTTAAATAAGGACATAGTGGTAAAATCACATGTTTCAATTTTATTACCGCTTTCTCAACCGTTGTCTATTGACTTCAACTGAATTAGCCAACTCCTTTCCTGTCATCCGCGTTCTTTCTTAGCAAATCGCGCATGCCATGTGACCCCAACATGACGTTGTTGGTTATTCCAGCTGACTCAGCTCTCTTGTCTTCAACTGGCAGCTTGTTGTTCCTCCTTGCCTCGTATCTGCAACTATTTGATGTAAGTTGCAAGGTGTTCGATCTTATTCATTGGTCGTCTTCAACAGCCTCGACAGTGGTTTCAGCACCATTATTTTCATGTATTTCAACACCCCCTCAAGCTTAGCTTGGAATAAATGTTACATACTCCAAACGCATTAATCAACTCACTTAACCTCTTTACATCAATCTGCTAATTGTAGTTCAGTTCAAATTGGCATCAATCTTATAACTCCATTCTGCACCTTTTCTCTTATGATATGGTAGCCAATTTCAATATGCTTCGTTCTTTCATGGAATAATGGATTTTCAGCAATGTGCATTACTACTGTCACAGTATACACCCACTGGAGTTTGATCAGTATGTTTCAGCTCTGCTGCAATGTACAACAGCCACTACACTTCACATTCTACACTTACCAGCGCCTGATATTCAGCTTTTGCAGATGACTTTGAGACCGTGCTCTGCTTCTTTGCCTTCTACGAAATAAGTGCATCACCCAAGAAGACACAAAAACCAGTTATAGAACGTCTGATTTATGTACAACCAGCTCAGTCAGAATCCACAAACGCTTTTAGTTTTAAATCCGTATTGGAAGGAAAGAGTAGTCCTTGACTTATGCTAGCTTTCATGTATCTAAGGAGTCTATGGGCAGCTTTTAGGTCATTGATGGTCGGACAATCTAGAAATTGGCTTAATTGTTGAAATGGAAGCTTATGTTTGGTCTAGTTATATTGAGGTAGATAAGTTTTTCAATGAGGCTTTTGTAGGTGGAACTATATGGCAGTGGTTCAGAATCATTGTGAGTGAGTTTAAGATATGTCTCCATAGGGCTTTTTGCTGGTTTGGATCCAAGAAAGCCAGTTTGCTCCAGCAACTCCAAGGTGTATTAGCATTGGTTAATGAGTAGCCCCCCCTGTGAACTAGCTACTTCTATTCCCAAGAAGTATCCAAGGTCACCTAGATCTTTGATTTTGAACTCAGCATGCAACTGGCTTTTAATAGTGTGGATAACTGCTAAATTAGAACATGCCATAATGATATCATCTACATATATTAGCAGAATGAGCATGTAGGTAGAAGTAATCTTGATGAAGAGTGTATAATCCGTTTTAGACTGAATAAATCCAAGGGACTACAGGTACTTGGTGAGTCTAGAATTCCACTCTCTACTAGCTTGCTTAAGGCCATGAAGGGACTTCTGGAGTTTTCAAACAATATTAGGTGAGGGAAGATGCATTTTAGGGGGTGGAACCATATAAATTTCTTTATGAAGATCTCCATGTAGAAAGGCATTATTGATGCCCAATTGCTGAAGATGTCATCCTTTACTGGCTGCTAATACAAGAACAAATCTGATAGTAGTCATCTTGGCAACTAGTGAAAAGGTATCTTGGTAGTCAACCTCATACTGTTGTGTGTAACCTTTAGCAACTAAACAGGTTTTGTATCTCTCTACAGTGCCATCTGATTGGTATTTGATTTTGTATACCCTTTACAGCATGTGGGGTGTTTTCCCGCAGGTAAAGAAACTAACTGCCAAGTATGGTTAACTCCCAAGGTTGCCAATTCAGTATGCATTGCCTCTTGCCATGCTGAGGAGCTGGCTGCTTTTAAGTAAGATGCAAGTTATGTATGTGTATTAACATTTAAAACAAACATTTTGTATTTAGGGGCTAATGATTGCATAGTATATACCTTATCAAGGGAATGATGAATAGTAATGGACTTGGGAGCATGGACATGGTTTCAGTAATAATCTGTCAAGTAAGCTGGAGTATGTCTAATTCTTTAAGGTCAAGGTGAATAAGATAGTGGCAAGCGGACATCAATGGATGTAATGCTTTGAGGAGTTGAATGTGAGGGATTATTGGATGGCGAATCAAGGGAAAATGAGTCAGATGCAGGTGATGGTGATGTAACCGGTTCAGAAGCTGGAGATGAACTCAATAGTAAGTGATGTATGATAGAGTACACAGAAGAGTGAGTATGAGGAGCAGGCTGGGGAGATGTATGAGGTGCAGAAGATTATGTGTTAACAAAGGTATCATGCATTGTAGGTAATTGTTGATGACTAGAAGACTGGGTAGTGGAGCTGATATCTGGATGTGAACAAGGAGCTTATGTTTTTGTGGAGAAAGGAAAAACGGCTTCATGAAAATCCACATCCCTAGAGATGAAGATATCATGTGTGGCCAAATCTTGTAGGATGTAGCCTTTTGTGGTGTAGGAAAGTCCAAGGAATATAATCCTCTTGGACCTAGAGGAAAACTTGGACTTGTGTGGCTGAGTATCCAAAGTATAAACCAAACATCCAAAAACTTAGATGTTTTGATAAGAAGGGGGCTTTTTGTAAAGTAGCTGAAATGGTGTTTGATGGGAAATAACAGGTGATGGGGTGATGAATCAAATAGGCAGCATGTTGGATACAAAACCCCCAGAGTTTTATGGGCACATTAGACTGAAACTTGAGAGCCCTAGCAACGGTTAAAAGATGTTTTTGCTTCCTTTCAATTAATCCATTTTGTTGATGAGAGTAGTGGCAGCTAGTTTGGTGTACTATTTGGATGCAAAGAAGGAATCCATTTTGAATTCAAGCCCATTATCAGATCTAATTACTTTAACATTCAAATCAAATTGAACAGAGACATACATGCAAAAACTTTGTATAATATTTCTTGCTTCAGATTTATTTTTCATCAGATACACCCAGCAAAATCTGTTGTTATCATCTACAATGGTGAGAAAAAACAGTTGTTCAAACATAGTGGGGTGTTTATATGGACCCCAAATATCCATGTGGACCAACGCCAGAGGCATAACAGACACGGAATTAGAAATAGGAAAAGGATGCCTCATTTACTTGGCAAGGGGACATATAGTACAAGGAACATGGGTGTTAGAAGCATCTACTGTAGGGTCTATTTTGTTGATTTCTTTTATTCTAAGATGAGAGACATGTCCTAGTCTTGAATACCAAAGAGTGCGGTTCAAGTCTGATGCTGAAAGGGTGGCAGTAGAATTGAGTAGATGTGCATGTTGACATTCTTGATGCATCATGTGTTGCTTTGGTGAATCATGGAGTTGATACAGCCTTTTGTTCACTTTAGTTAAACCAATCATCTTCAAGGATTTCTGTTCAAAAATCATATAGGAATAAAGATGAAAAAATACACTGTATTTATTCTCTAGTGTAATTCTTCTGAGAGAAATGAGGTTGAAGGTGAATAAAAATATGTAAAATGCATTGAACAGGTGTAAGGAAAGGCTAACTATTATTGTCCCAATATGACTCACATCATTACACTTAGGAAGCGTTACTTTCAACATACTGATTGGCTTATATGAATGGAAAAGATCTTAAGTACAACGCATGTGATTAGTGGCACTGAATCCAAAATCCAAGTATTTTAATGTTCATAAGATACAATAACTTGCCTTTTACCTGAAGTGCCCTGCTTCTGAGCAGACATCACTGCATGTCCCTCCTCATTGTTCTCCATAATGACTTGCTTAGGTTTCAAATTTCTCTCCTGATGTTCCAGCAACATGTGCGTCAATTGGTTATACTGCTCATGAGTTAATGTAGATGATCCTTCCAATGCAATATGATGTTGCATCTCCACATACTGACTGTTACCTGCTGAAGCCTCATTCTGATACTCAAAGCCGTCATCATTTTCCACAGCTTGATCATAAGCCACATAGTTCACTTGCCCTCTTGGCTGATACTTAGGAGGATATCCATGTTCTTTATAACATCTATTAACTGTGTGTCCTATCAATCTACAATAGGTACACATAGCTCGTTTGATTCATGATGATGCATATCCTCCTTGTGGCCTGGGGCCTCTATACATTTCTTGAGGTCTAGGACCTCGATAACTCTGCCCCCTTTGGGGCCTAATACAACCAACAGATTGTCAACAAAACTGAGGACTATGTCCTCCCACACTCAAGACTGCAGAGAGATTGTTGTTAAAGGCAATTGAACTACCATTAGATAGAATCTTTCTTTCATACTAGACTGCTACAGCAAAAGTGGCATTTATATCAGGAAGAGGACTCATCAAGAGCACCTGAGACTTGACTGAATCATATTCATCATACAATCCTTTCAAAAACTTAATCACCGATTCATTCTCAACAAATCTGCTAATTTGGGCAGAAACGTAGTGCGTCTTGCACAAGTGCACAAGGGAATTGACTCTACTACAGTCAATTCCTCCCATATAGCCTTCATTTTAGTATAATAGTCAGTTATTGAAAGATTATCTTGTTTAATGGCATTGAAATCTTCCTGCAAATTAGATAATCTGAAGGCATCTGCATTGTCATATCTATGTTTTAAGTCTTCCCATATATCAATTGTGTCATCAATCCACATTACACTTTGCGCAATAGAAGGAATAACATAATTCATAAGCCATGGTGCAACCATATTATTGGATTTTATCCAAGCAGGAAGTTTACGATCATTCTAACCAGGTTTAACTACTGAACCATTGATGAATCATGTTTTGTTCTTTGATTCCAAGGATCGGCAAAAACTCCTGCTCCATCCTTGATAATTGTGAGCATTTAAGAGTGGTTGTACCAAAACCAGTGCAGGACTGTCACTTGGATGCAGGTATAGTGGGTCATCTGCAGGATCTGAGAATCCAGTGTTTAAGATCGAGGAAACCATATGGAATGTTTTCAACAAATGTTAAACGGTCGCTCTGATACCATGCAAAAATTTGACATCCAATGCACAAACTGAATTGGATTCAATGTAGAGAGAATTTGTAGGAGAGAAAGAGGAGAACACAGTGTTCAGATTGTTGAAAATGAGGGACGAAAAAAAAATCTTATTCCTCAATTGTTGTACAGAGTTGCTAAATAGGCACAAAGAAGAAAAAGAAAATGAAATTACATAAATGTCCTTGTAATTGCCCTAACTAACCGCTTAAATAAGGACATAATTGTAAAATCATATGTTTCAATTTTATTCCCGCTTTCTCAACTGCTTTCTGTTGGCTTCAACTGAATTAGCCAACTCCTTTCCTGTCATCCGTGTTCTTCCTCAGCAAATCGCGCGTGCCATGTGACCCAAACACCATGCTGTTGGTTATTCCAGCTGACTCAGCTCCCTTGTCTTCAACTGGCAGCTTGTTATTCCTCCTTGCCTCATATCAGCAACTGTTTGATGTAAGTTGCAAGGTGTTCGATCTTATTCCTTGGTCGCCTTCAACAGCCTCGACAGTGTTTTCAACACCATTATCTTCATGTATTTCAACAATCCACTAATTAAATTAAAAAGAGACTATAAATGGGAGGGAATTAATATCGTCAATTCGGATCTTCTGCAACCGGAAATGCTACAACCGGACAAAACATTTGTCGTTTTGTCAGTAAAGCAATTAAAATCTTTCCCCTTCTTTCTGTGCTACCGTCAACTCCAGCCACCTCATGTTGCCCGCAAAGCTGCACCCCTACTTTAGAAGATGATGAGATCAAAACCTTAACTGGTAATGACGATAAGTATTATCACCTCATTCGGTTACAATCAACGTCGTTAAACTTCATCAACAGCATAAGTCACCCTACTTTAGCTAGCTAGTCCTGGCTAGCTTATTGTCAGCGTAGCTCATGAAACACACGTCGCCTTAACAGCAGGCCCAACTATCGAGGCGCCAGTGGGGCCACCTGAACGAAGATTTAGCCTTTACACCAGCCTGACGGTAGTTGTGGCCAACCACGGACGATGCTGCAACCTATCTACCTCGCGCTTAAGTCTCTTTGGCCTCCTGCTCAGCCTAGTTGTCCACTACGGGTCAGCTCGGATCTTGCTGTCCCGACTTTGCTTCTCGGCCATGTTGTCAGGGCTATAGGATCCCAGCATAGCTCAGCCCCAAATGCCAGAGCAGATACCTGTCAGCAAGTAGCATTAGTCATGCATCGTGACCCACCACGTGGCAACCATACAGGCGAGACCAGCGAACATGGAGGTACACGCGTCATCGCTTTCTAGCTCCTCGACATGCGTTGTCTGTCCCAAAATACATAAAAGGCATAACAGGACTCCTGACCAAAGGTAGGAGAAAAAAAGGCAACAAAAAAACACGGTCACCACCCACAAAAAACTCTGAGACATGTTTCTATGTGTTTCTCTAACTTGCGACTATGTCTACACTCATAACTGACTTGAGCGTCGTAGGATTTTCCTCGATGTAATAGCTCCAGGACCTCTAACGTCATTTGCCCCCACGCAGGTTTCTTGAAATGTTATCTCTGACGACCAGCTAAGTCTTCACGACGTGTTGGCAACATTACTGTTTGATCATCTTTAGTTTGGATGAAGATTCGACTTCGTCAGAAAACATAGATCTTAGTAGGTCGGTAGATCTGAATGAATCGAATCATCTTCTCCGAATAGAATGGAGTAGATATATCAGAGTGGTAGCCATGGAAACATATCATCAACATCACCATCAACACCTCTCCTATCGGATATAGATTTGCAGCCAATGGATTATAAATTTTGTCCCACACACCTCCTCTGGTGTGAAATCTGCAACGGTGGGAGGTCATGGTGGAGATAAGAGCTGCAGCCGGGGCGGAAAGGGTGTTGACTTTTTTGGCCTAAATTTTGTATCCCACATCGTCTGTGGAAGAATTGGAGGAGGAATTTGAAGTTATAAATAAGCTCCTCCTCTTCTTATGTAAATCATCCCAAAACTTGTATCTTCTTCTACATATAAATATAAGCAAGCAATTCAGTAAGTGTTCGGAGATCAAGCTATCTTGGCTGAACTCCAGTGGCAAAGTTTTCGGGTGTGCTTCTCTCTTTATCTCTTTTATTATTCTGTTCTCTTTATTGTTGTTTTACTGCTTTCTTTCCTGTTGTAGTATAGTATTCAATATTACTTGTCGGGTAGTTTCGTTAGTCTTCTGTCCAGTTCATTTGTTCTGAACTGGTGTATTTCACTAGTCGTGTTGTCATAGTGGAAAAAATACCCGAAGTGGTATCAGCCGAAGGTTCGCCCTTGGTATGTTTAAAATTTGTTGTAATATTAAATACTATATATTGAGTCTGTAATGGCAACGAGAGATCAAGAAGCAAAGAATGTCATCTCAAATATTCTATCAGGGGTATCGGGCTCCTTGTCATCATGGTCGAGGTTCCCGGTGTCTAGTTCGAAATTGGCAGTGGAAATATTTGATGGTACTGGCCGTTTCGGCATGTGGCAAGAAGAGGTCTTGGATACTCTTTTCCAACAGGGTCTTGATATTGCTATTGAAGGAAAGAAACCAGAAGAGATAGATGATAAAGACTAAAGTATCATCAATCGGTTGGCATGCGGAACTATTCGATCCTGCCTGTCCAGAGAGCAGAAGTATGCCTTCAAGAGTGAAACTTCTGCACACAAACTGTGGAAGGCGTTGGAGGACAAGTTTCTGAAAAAGAGTGGTCAGAACAAGCTCCTTATGAAGAAAAGATTGTTCCGATTTGATTATCGATCAGGTACTACTATGAATGAACACATCACTGTGTTTAATCAATTAGTAGCAGACCTGCTGAATTTAGATATGAAATTTGAGGATGAAGATCTGGCTTTGATGTTGCTATCATCTCTTCCCGATGAATTTTAAACATTTGGAAACTACATTACTTCATGGGAAAGAGAATGTGTCGTTAGATGTTGTTTGTTCAGCTTTGTATAGTCATGAATTGAGAAAGCAGGATAAGATGAAAAACAAATCAACGACATCAGAAGAAGCATTAGTGGCAAGAGGTCGTCAGCAAAGCCAGACAAAAGGGAGAAGAGAAATGTCTAAGTCCAAAAGCCGAGCCGTTGTGAAAGACGAGTGTGCTTTCTGTCATGAGAAAGGGCACTGGAAGAAAGACTGTCCAAAGCTGAAAAAGAAAGGGAAGACACAGCAAGATGCAAATGTTGCAGAATGCAAAAGTGATGCGGAATCAGATATCTCTTTGACTGTCTCGTCTTCAGCATCATTACATCCAGATGAGTGGATATTGGATTCAGGTTGTACCTATCATATGTGTCTTATTAGAGAATTTTTCTTTGAATTCCAGGAACTTGTTGGTGGGGTTGTTTACATCGGTAATGATAATCCATTTAAAACAACTAGGATAGGTTCAATCAAGCTACGAAATCATGATGGATCCACCAGAATTTTAAGGGATGTGCGGTATGTGCCAAAGTTGAAGAAGAATCTCATCTCATTGGGGGCCTTAGAATCTAAAGGCCTAGTTGTGACGATGCGAGATAGAGTTCTTAAAGCAACTTGAGGAGCACTTGTGATGTTGAAAGACATGAGAAAGAACAATCTGTACTACTACCAAGGTAATACAGTGGTGGGGCAGTAGCGGCAACAACTTCTAGCACAAAGAAGGATGCTGAGGCAACGAAGCTGTGGCATATGAGGTTGGGACATGCTGGAAAAAAGTACTTGCAAATTCTTGCCAAGCAAGGACTATTGAAAGGTACGAAGGCTTGCAAGCTTGAATTTTGTGACCATTATGTTCTTGGAAAACAACGAAGAGTGAAATTTGGCACTGCGATTCATAATACCAAGGGTATTCTGGATTATGTGCATTCGGATGTGTGGGGACCTGCCAAGACTCCATCTATTGGAGGTAGGCATTATTTTGTCACCTTTGTTGATGATTTTTCAAGAAGAGTTTGGGTGTATACAATGAAGAATAAAGATGATGTGCTTGACATTTTCCTTAAGTGGAAAGCACAAGTTGAAAACCAAACAGGAAGGAAGATTAAGGTTCTCCGAACAGATAATGGAGGAGAATACAAGAGTGATCCATTCATGAAGGTATGCCAAGATTGTGGCATAGTTCGACACTTCACTGTTAGAAAGACACCGCGGCAGAATGGCGTGTCAGAGCGTATGAACAAGACACTTGTGGAGAAAGTTCGTTGTATGCTGTCTAATGCTGGGTTAGACAGAAAATTTTGGGTTGAGGCTATGACGTACGCTCAACATATCGTCAATCGGTTGCCATCATCTGCTATAGATGGCAAAACTCCATTGGAGGAATGGTCTGGAAAACCTGCAACTGATTATGATTCTTTGCGTGTTTTTGGTTCTATTGCATATTATCATGTGATTGAATCAAAGTTGGATCCACGGGCAAAGAAAGCTCTTTTTATGGGCTACAATCCTGAAGTGAAGGGATACCGTTTATGGTGTCTGGAGGCAAAGAAGACGATTATCAGCAGAGATGTTACCTTTGATGAATCTGCCATGATGAACAAGGTAAATCAAGAATGAACTGATAGTACTCCAAAGCAGGTGGAATTTGAGCAAAGAGTGGTGATCCCAGCACGAAGCACCACAAGTGACTCTCCTATGGCAGAAGAAGAGTCAGATGAGGAAGAGGATTCTACCCAAGAACCTCAACAGCAATTGGCACCAATTGCAGTTAGAAGACAAAGACGAGAAGTTCAAAAGCCTGCTCGTTTCGCTGATATGGTAGCCTATGCACTTCCAGTTGTTGATGACATTCCATCCACCTACACAGAAGCTATTCTAAGTCCAGAAAGGGGAAGCTGGGCAAGTGCAATGGAAGAAGAGATGCAATCTCTCAAGAAGAACAATACTTGGAAGCTGGCACAATTACCAAAAGATAAAAAGGCAATTGGATGCAAATGGGTATTTGCAAAGAAAGAAGGATTTCCTCATAAAGAAGATGTCCGCTATAAGGCAAGGTTGGTAGCTAAAGGCTTTACTCAAAGGGAGGGAATTGATTATAATGAGGTATTTTCTCCAGTTGTTAAACATTCCTCCATTAGAATTTTGTTGGCCTTGGTAGCACAGTTGAATTTGGAGCTAGCTCAACTTGATGTGAAAACCGCGTTCCTACACGGTGATTTGAAAGAGGAAATCTACATGACTCAGCCAGAAGGATACAAGGTTGCTGGTAAAGAAGATTGGATGTGTAAACTTACCAAATCGTTATACGGACTGAAACGATCTTCGAGACAGTGGTACAAACGATTTGATAAGTTCATGAAGGGTCAGTCGTACAAGGGGAGCAAATACGAACATTGTGTGTATTTGCGCACACTTCAAGATGGTTCCTACATCTACTTACTCTTATATGTTGATGATATGCTGATTGCTGCGAAGAGACAAGCAGATATTGACAATTTGAAGGCTCAGTTGAGTAAAGAGTTTGAGATGAAGGATTTGGGAGAAGCCAAGAAGATTCTCGGCATGGAGATAAGCAAGGACAGGGAGAGGGGCAAACTTTGGCTATCACAAAAGCAGTATTTGCTGAAGGTACTACAACAGCTTGGTATGCACGAAGATTCAAAACCTGTAAGTACTCCACTAGCTCCTCATTTGAGATTGAGTAGTCATTTGTCTCCAACGACTGATGAAGAACGAGAATACATGGCGAAAGTCCCGTATGCAAATGCAGTTGGAAGCTTGATGTACGCAATGGTGTGTACGAGACTAGATATTTCACAGTCTGTTAGTGTTGTTAGTAGATACATGCATGATCCAAGCAAGGCTCATTGGCAAGCTGTGAAATGGGTTCTACGATACCTCCAAAATACCATAGATGTTGGAATGGCATTTGAGCGAGATAAATCACTTGGTCAAGGTGTAATTGGATATTGTGATTCTGAATATGCTGGAGATTTTGATAAGCGACGATCTACAACTGACTATTTGTTCACTTTGGCAAAAGTGCCAGTTAGTTGGAAGTTTACTTTACAGTCAATGGTGGCTTTGTCTACAACAGAGGCAGAGTATATGGTGATTACAGAGGCTGTGAAGGAAGCAATTTGGCTTTATGGGTTGCTTAAAGACTTGGGGGTTGGTCAGAAACAACTTGAAGTGTATTCTGACAGTCAGAGTGCTATTCACTTAGCAAAGAATCAAGTCTTTCATGCACGGACGAAGCATATTGATGTTCGCTATCATTTGTGCGGGAAATTCTCGAAGAAGAGGAGATACTTCTCAAGAAGATTCATACTACGGAGGATCCTGTAGATATGTTGACCAAGTTTGTTACAAGGGCCAAGTTCGAACATTGTTTGAACTTGGTTAGTATGTTGCATATTTGAGTTGGCACCTCACAGGTCAACATTTGGAAGAACTGTGAAAATTATTTTTTATTTTGCTGATAAGTTTTGTATTTGGTAGGATTTAAAATTAAGCCAAGGTGGAGATTTGTTGATTTTTTTGGCCTAAATTTTGTATCCCACATCGTCTGTGGAAGAATTGGAGGAGGAATTTGAAGTTATAAATAAGCTCCTCCTCTTCTTATGTAAATCATCCGAAAACTTGTATCTTATTCTACATATAAATAGAAGCAAGCAATTCAGCAAGTGTTCGGAGATCAAGCTATCTTGGCTGAACTCCAGTGGCAAAGTTTTCGGGTGTGTTTCTCTCTTTATCTCTTTTATTATTCTATTCTCTTTATTATTGTTTTACTGCTTCCTTTCCTGTTGTAGTATAGTATTCAATATTACTTGTTGGGTAGTTTTGTTGGTGTTCTGTCCAGTTCATTTGTTCTGAACTGGTGCATTTCACTAGTCGTGTTGTCGTAGTGGGAAAAATACCCGATTTTCCCGGGGTGGTCTTGTCTGAATTCAAGGTGGAGAAGAAGATGAATTTAGGGCTCATTTTAAGAATTTTTTAAAGGGAAAAAATAGTAAAATCACAAAACTACTTCCTGTTGCAGCTTTCTAGTCTTGCATCAGATTCGAATTGTTTCGCGGCAAAAGGACTCAATCGTTCCAGTCCCAATGAGTATTATAGAGGATGTAAATCAGGAAGTCAGCGGCCTTCTAGATTGGTGAGGATTTTACGCAAGAACCCATACAAGGTGTCCCCTTGCAAACTAGGTCTTCGGCCTAGCAGCAGTGAAACACACACTGTATATGTCTCTGGAATCGAACTCTTAACCTTTGGTGGCAAATCCAATCCGAGTACCAACTGAGCTATGTCTTGGGGGCAGATCCAAATTGCTATATTACACATATACTTATGTCAATTTTTATTATATGTCATCGACACACAATTTTTATTATAGGTCATCGGAAAACAACTCTGTATGTTTCTAACATATGAGTATGATTGTATACATCCGACCCTTTCTATTCCGTCATAAACAGTAGCTTCTGAGGTGATGGGATAATGTTATTGGGGATGAGATCACCTCACTCACTTTTCCCTCACCCCACACGTCACTGTGCAACACGTGGCAGCAGGGGTAGGTGATGAGGCTAGATAAGGGTGACTCGCATCTAGCCTCACCGCCTATCCCTGCTGTCACGTGTTGCGTGGTGACGCATAGGGTGAGGGATTTGGGGTGAGTGGATCCTAACCCATGTTATTGTTGGTATGTCAAGTTTGCCATTTGAATGCATTGGTTATCGCGAAGTGATCGGAGATCTAACTCCAAGCTTAATCAAGTCTATATATTAAAATAAATATAATATTTTAGTATTCAAGTAGTGCCTAACCTTGTAATACATAATGGGCGGCTGACGCTTGCTATGTTTATTTGACCTAATTTCAAAAATAATATTCTCTTTTCACATGCAACTAAACATTATTCAAACTTAAATATAGTCTTCGTCGAAGAAAGACCATTTCCCCCACGTATCGTACACCGACGGTGTACTTGCAAAACTATTGCGTAACCACTCCTTGTCCCCTGCCCCCACTGTGGAAAAATAATCCTTTCTTCACAAGATTCTTTGACGAGTTTTCTATTAAATATACCAAGTTGAAAACTATTTTGTTTTTTTCTACTTTATATAATATCACAAAATATCCATATATACATATATATATACACACACACATGTGTGTGTGTGAATTTCTCTCTTTTGGCAGATGGTCTTCTTTATTCTTGCATGAAACATCTGTTAACACCGAGTTTTTCTTTTTTTTTTCTGTGTTCTCGTCGAGACACATCTGCATCTTGTAAGTTAGAGATTAATACATATGTATATATATACACACACGGTAAGAATTGTGGTAGGGTTTTTAGTTTTTACCTATAAAATAATATAAAAACTGACAATTTTTTTAACCAGTCGACATATTCGAGATGGCCCTGGGATATGTGGCCCTAGAGGAGTTGATATTGCTATTTAATTTTATTTTTTAATAATTCATTATTTTCAAGAACTTCCTTTTTCATTAAGAATATACATATAGAAAGTAGGCCAAAATTTCCCCTTTTTTGGGGTCATACTAAGCATTAACTCAAATTGATAGTATCTGTGAAAATCTTGATCACACAATGATCAATTCGACATTACAACACACATCAAAGAAAACAAGACGCAAATGCACAAATTCGCCATTAGAGATAACAAATTTGATCAAGAGAAGAAAAACGCAAGCTTAGAGAGAAGAGGAATATCGAAAATGGCTGTAACTTCCATTCTACCAAAATCGTCGAACGAACAAGTTGAAATACGAAGAAGAAAGCCACAAATAACTGCCACCACCAAAGTTACCAAACTACCCTTACAGTTATTTCCTAGAACAAACATAATAAAGGACAAAATGGTAATTTTCCTCTTATTTTAAAACTCCCGCGCCCCCTGCTTCTTCTCCTTCGGCTGATCACTTTGCTACTGCAGCAACCTCACCTCCGTTGCACCACCTCCATACACACGTGCACTATTCTCTTCCAATCAACTCATATCGTTGGATTAAGTGGTCAATCCAACGCTCCAAACTTTCTCCCATCGAATTCAACCATAGGTCTCGTAACAGCCCCCCTCAAGCTCAGCTTGCCTTGTAGATATTATACATCCCTATGCTACCAATCAAATCTGCCAACCTCTTACCATCCAATGCCTTGGTGAACATATCAGCTAATTGAAACTGCGTCTTAACTGGCATTAGCTTGACAACGTGCTGTTGTACCTTATCTCTAACTATATGACAGTCAATTTCGATATGTTTCGTTCGTTCATGAAATACCGGATTCTCAGCAATGTACAATGCACTCTTACTGTCACAGAACAGTTCCACTGGTTTCATCTCATCAAGCATCAAATCTTTGGCCAAATAAAGAAGCCACTGTAACTCACAAACTGCTGAAGCCATCGCCCTGTATTCAGCTTCTGCTGAGGATTTGGAAACTGTCGTTTGTTTCTTGGCTTTCCATGATATCAAGCTGTCTCCAAGGAAGACGCAATATCCAGTAACAGACCTCCGCGTTTCATGACATCCTGCCCAATCTGAATCAACAAACCCCCTTAGTTTCAGCTCACCAGTGTTAGGCAATAACAACCCTTGTCCAGCAGTCCCCTTCAAATACCTTAAGACTCTGTGTGCTGCCTTCAGATGGTTCACAGTAGGGCAATCCAAAAATTGACTCAATTGTTGCACGCTAAAAGCAATGTCAGGCCTAGTAATTGTAAGATAAATGAGCTTTCCAATCAGTCTCCTATACTCACTCACATTGTCCAATAGACTTGAGTCATTATGCAGCAGTTTGGCATGACTCTCCATAGGTGTGGCCACTGGCTTAGAGCCCAGAAATCCTGTTTCATCCAACAACTCCAGCGCATATTTTCTCTGATTAAGCACCATCCCTCTTGATGATCTGGCTACCTCAATCCCTAAGAAAAATTTCAAGCTACCCAAGTCCTTTATTCTGAACTCACTGTTCAAAGCATCCTTAATCTCTCCAATAGCCTGAGCATCTTCACATGCCACAATTATATCATCCACGTATACAAGCAATATCAGTAAAGAACCATTGACTAATTTGCTAAACAGCGTATAATCATTCTTTGATTGAGAGAATCCTTGAGAAACCAGAAAGTTTGTCAATTTGGCATTCCATTCCCTACTAGCTTGCTTCAATCCATACAAAGATTTTTGCAATTTACAAACCACATTAGGACTCTCCGTCACAATTCCAGGAGGTGGCAGCATATATATTTCTTCATGTAAATCACCATGTAAAAAGGCATTATTTACATCCAATTGGTGCACACACCAGTTAAGTCTGGATGCCAAAGCCAAAACCATCCTCACAGTAGTCATCTTTGCAACAGGTGAGAAAGTTTCCTGGTAATCCACCCCTAGTTGTTGCGTATATCCCTTAGCTACAAGTCTAGCCTTGTACCTCTCAACAGACCCATCAGCCTTGTGCTTAATTTTGTAAACCCACTTGCATCCTATGGGTTGTTTTCCTGGAGGTAACTCAGTCATCGTCCACGTATTATTTGCCTTCAACGCTGCAATCTCATTGTCCATGGCTTGCTGCCATTCGACATAGCTGGCTGCCTCTGCAAAGGAGTTAGGTTCTGTATGCAAACCAATATTTAAAGCATATGTTTTGTATTTTGGTGCTAAAGAATCCATAGAAAGATAGTTTTGGATTGGATGTGGCTTGGACTTAGAATGAGCAGCAGAAAGTGAAGATGCTGGAAGAGAGGTATTTGTTGGAGCTATTTGTATTTGGTTGCAGTAGTATTGTTTAAGATATGACGGAGCCTGTCTGTTTCTGTGGGGTCTTGACACAGGTAATTCAATATGTATAGAACTGATAGGCATTTCTTGAGCATCAATGGAGCTGCTGTTATCATTTGGGATTGAGTGAGAAGAACAAGAAGGTGTGGTTGACGGATCAGGAATTATGGGCATGTTATGTGTCTGTGCTTGATCAAGTTGGACATTTGGTAAGGATGCAGGTGGAGCCAGAACAGGTGAAGAGGAAGGTGAAGGTGAAGGAGAGGCAGAGGTAGCTTGGTGGGCAGGATGGATGGGATCAGAAGAAGAAGGTGAGATTTGTTGGTGTTGGATGGGATCAGAAGAAGATGGAGAAGAAGAAGGAGATGAAGAGGAAGGTGAAATTTGATGGTGTGCCCCCCTAGATGTGGACTCAGGGGGAACACATCTGGGTGATGATAAATTGGTTTCATTGGTGGGTTGAAGTATGGAAGGTTCAAAGGGTGTGAATGAAGCTGATGAATTCAGAGTAGGATTTGAACTGGCACTGGGTTGATGAGGAAATACAGCTTCATGGAATAGGACATCCCGGGAAATGAATACTTCTTTGGTAGTGATGTCTTGGAGGACATAGCCTTTTGTGAGATGGGACAACCCAAGGAAAACACTTTTCCTGGACCTAACAGAAAATTTATCTTTAGCTGGGGAGGTGTTTGCTGCAAAACATAGGCATCCAAACACCTTTAACTGAGTATATACGGGGGACTTGCCATACAACAGCTCATATGGAGTTTTGTGGTTAATCAAGGGTGATGGTGTAATATTGATGAGGTACACAGCATGTTGCACACAGAAACCCCAATGAGTAATGGGTAGATTGGATTGAAATTTCAATGCCCGAGCCACATTGAGGATGTGCTGATGTTTGCGTTCTACTACCCCGTTTTGTTGAGGAGTATACACGCAGCTAGTCTGATGTAATATCCCCTTTGATGCATAGAACTGGTTCATTTTGAATTCAACCCCATTATCAGTTCTTATGGTTTTGATGGAATCATTAAATTGAACATGGACATAAGAACAGAAACTTTCAACAATGTTCCTAGTTTCTGCCTTTGATTTCATCAAATAGATCCAAACATATCTAGTATAGTCATCAATCACTGTAAGGAAATACTTTTGTCTATACAATGTGGGGTGCTTATATGGACCCCATATGTCCATATGAACAAGAGAAAAAGGTGCCTTAGATGCTGAAGTGGAAGAAGGAAACGGGAACCTTTTGTGCTTAGCTAAAGGACATATAGTACAAGAAGAAGAATGGAAAGATGCATCAATATATGGATTGGTCTTGCTGATCTCTGCTAGCCTGGGAGATGACAAATGTCCAAGCCTTGAGTGCCAAAGATAAGCTTCAGAAGATTCTATAGTATGGACTTGAGAGCAGCAAGGTAGGGACAAAGTTGAAGACTGAGAATTGCCCATAAGATGATATAATCCGTGATTCACCTCAGCTAAACCAATCATCTTCTTGCTGAGATGATCCTGTATTGCACATGAATTTGCATGAAAATTTAATTCTACATCACCCTTTTCTGTGAGTTTGCTCAAGGACAAAAGATTAAATGCGAAGGAAGGCACATGAAGGACGTTGTATAGAGTAAGGAATGGGCTTAAACGCACTGTGCCCATATGAGTGACAGAAGCTAGAATGTTATTTGGAAGTTTGACAAACATGGATTTAACTGAATGATATGATTCAAATAGGGACAAAGAACAGCAGATGTGATCTGTAGCACCAGAATCCAAAATCCATACACGATTAATATTAGGGTGCAATACATTACCTGTCTGCTTTTCAGAGACATCAGTCTGCCGAGCTGACATCACGGCATGGTGTCCCCTACTCCCCTCCGTTTGAACATTGCCCTCCATACGTCCTCTATTCTTGTGCTCCTGCAACAAACTCATAAGCTGATTATATTGTTCCTCTGTGAATGGAGACATTACCTGCACTCCTTTGTTCATTGGATATTCCTCAGCACTTTGACAATGTTCATACTCTGTCTGACAGCCACCTTCAATGTCTTGATTGGTTTGGTAGTTCCCTTCAACACAGTTAATCTGACCTCTAGGTTTATAACCTGGAGGATAGCCATGCTTCTTATAACATCTATCAACCGTATGTCCAGGCATGCCACAGTGAGTGCACATAGGCCGTTGAGAGTCCTTCCTGAAGCCTCTACCCGACGGCTTATACCAGTTTCCACCTTGGCTGTTCATCTTGGCATTATATTGCCCAGCCTTCACATTTCCAGCATTCGCGTTTAACACAACAGAAGGATTGTTAACAAATGAACCTTGAACAGATGTATAATTCAGCTTTCTTTCTAACTTGACAGCCATAGCAAAAGTAGTCCTCAAATCAGGAAGTGGAGACATCAACAATACTTGAGATTTCACAGGTTCATACTCCTCACTTAAACCTTTTATGAACCTAATGACATAATCATCTTCAATGAACTTGTTTATTTGGCCAGTAATATTGCAAGTACAACGATTACACAAACAATTCGGTAAAGCTCTCAAAACCATAAGTTCCTCCCAGATCACCTTTAATTTTGTATAATACTCAGTGACAGTACAGTTTTCCTGCTTTGTGGCATAAAACTGTTCCTGTAAATCCGATAATCTAAATACATCCGCATTGCCATACCTTTGCTTTAGATCACTCCATATATCCACAGCATTATCGAACCATAAAATGCTCTGTGCAATGGATGGAACTACTGAATTAACTATCCAAGATGCTACCATGTTATTTGCCTTAGACCACGCCACAAGTCTACGATTGGTGTCCGCAGGTTTAGGAATCATACCTGTTATGAAGCCTACTTTGTTTTTAGACTCCAAAGCTCTACGAAACGCTCTGCTCCAGCTATGAAAGTTGTTTCCATCCAGTAATGGCTGAACGAGGACCAAGGACGGGCTATCGCTAGGATGAATATACAGGGGATCCTCCGAAGGATCTAACTGAACGGAATTAGTCATATTGTTTGAGGAGGACGATGGAGAGCTCTGATTTGCAGCCATGAAAGTACCAAATTTCATCAATCACAAACAATTCCGAAATCACACATGAGTTAGCTCTGATACCATGTGAAAATCTTGATCACACAATGATCAATTCGACATTACAACACACATCAAAGAAAACAAGACGCAAATGCACAAATTCGCCATTAGAGATAACAAATTTGATCAAGAGAAGAAAAACGCAAGCTTAGAGAGAAGAGGAATATCGAAAATGGCTGTAACTTCCATTCTACCAAAATCGTCGAACGAACAAGTTGAAATACGAAGAAGAAAGCCACAAATAACTGCCACCACCAAAGTTACCAAACTACCCTTACAGTTATTTCCTAGAACAAACATAATAAAGGACAAAATGGTAATTTTCCTCTTATTTTAAAACTCCCGCGCCCCCTGCTTCTTCTCCTTCGGCTGATCACTTTGCTACTGCAGCAACCTCACCTCCGTTGCACCACCTCCATACACACGTGCACTATTCTCTTCCAATCAACTCATATCGTTGGATTAAGTGGTCAATCCAACGCTCCAAACTTTCTCCCATCGAATTCAACCATAGGTCTCGTAACAGTATCTTTTTTGCAATTTATAGCCTGGAATGACTTTTTTACTATTATTTTAAAAGTTAAATTAAAAAAGGAAAAAATGCTCTCCTATTCTACAGGATCAGAGTCTCTCACCGCAGAGATGGTAAAAGATATCTCAGGAACACGTATCAAACGGAGGGTGTTGTAAAATCGAATAAAAGATGCTTCACAAAAAAAGATGTGCAGTTGAACGTAAACTTGAACGTAAACTTTCTATTCCATTAAACATTGTCATGAAAACAAATACAAAATCACCTTAAGTTTAAACCTCAATACAATATCACCGTAAATCAAACAATCAAACAATAAAGCCGTTCTTCATGTACCATGCTCTCAAGTTTGCACATGATCTGGAGAGGAGCCGGATCGTTTCACGATCTGATATATGCAGCCTTATCTTGTAGAAGAGGGTGTTTCCATGACTTGAACTCATAACCTCAAATTCACAAAACATCAAACTTATCAGTTGCTCTAAAACTATACTCAAACAATAAAGTAATAAATGATAAGGGCCGTGACAAGCTTCATCGTCAAAGACATGGACCAATCACCAGCTAAGCTTTATTCCTCGTTCAAACGGCAAATCTTTAAGAGGGGGAAGCAGAGGTTGGGCGTACAGATGATTTCTTGAACATTTTGGACAAGTAACGAGAAGAAGAAGAAGAACTGTGTTTGGTTCCAAAAGATTTTGCAGAAGCGATAGCATCTTTCTCTTTTCTATGCATCTCCTCTTTGTATTGTTGTGTCATTAGAGAGATTTCTACTAGGCCTGCACCAGCTGTCAACATGGCTAAATAAATTCAAGAACTTGAATCACGAATGCAATGGAATAATTCTCTTTTATTCCCTTTGTTTCCGTTTGGGACGTGCTTTAAAGAGTGACACTAATTGTGAGTATGAAGGGTTTTTGAAGCAATGTCTTAACCCGAATATCAATTTTAGGTAGAGACGAGTATGAAGGGTTTTCGAGTAGTCAAGTGGATGGGTATGGTAGGTAAGCCGTGAAGTCATGGAAGATGGGAAGAATTTAGGTGGGGTATACAGTTCTCAAAGTAAGTTTAAATTTGTGTTTTGGGTTTATATTTGTCGTCATAACTCTCTATCTGGTTTTTATATGTAAAAGTTATTGTTTTAATATGTAAAAGTTATATGCAAGAGGACGTGGGCATACAAGGCTAGACAGGATAAGAAATAAGGTATACATGGAAAGGTTAGGGGTGATTAGTATAGCAGATAAGATAAGAGAGGGGAGACTGAGATGGCTTGGACATGTCAAGAGGAGACAAACAACAGGATCAGTCAGAGCAGTTGAAAATCTCACTGTGGAGGGAAAGAGAAGTAAATGCAGGCCCAAACTGACTTGGGATGAACAGATTATGCATGACTTATTAGATTTGCACCTCTCTGAGGACATGGTCCAGGATATGAGTTCATAGAGGAAGTAGATTAAGGTTAAGGAGGTGTAGGTTGTTGGACCTGTATAGCACCACTAGAAGGGGGGGTTGAATAGTGAGTGCGGAAAAAATTGGTTTATAAAAATTTTAAGGACCAATTACTCACTTCTGAAAACAGAGACTGTTTTCAAGACCCGTTTTTAGACACTTGGTTGACTGGGTTGTAGACCTCCAAAAATAGTGAAATTTGGACACAATGTACTCTCAGGTGTTATGAAGATGTCATAAAAATTTCAGATTAAAACTCAAAGTCTAAGTCACTCAAAAGTGGTACGTGATCTGACTATGTCAGATTGGACAGATTCTGTACCTTAAAATGAAAAATTTATTCCTATTTGGTGACAACTCCAAATGACTTGAAATTTTTATGAGATGACCCTTAGGATATGTAGTATACTCAGTTAAAACAGTTTTGCAAAATTCCTTTGGGAAGTATGTCAACCAAGTTGATGTTCTCAACCTCTGCCAATCTGAAAAACAGATTTGCACTAGTCTCAGAACTATGAACGTTTGGATGACTTATACTTATCCAAATGCGATGAAACCAGTGGGAAATGAACCCTAAGACACAAGGCTATGTTTCTGAAAATTTGTAAGATTTTTTGAAAATGATTTGCTATTTTTACCGAGATTATAAAGATGATGCAAAAACAGAAACTGAGAGTAAAAGTGCTGAAAGTAAGAACACCAAGAGTTTTATACTGGTTCGGCCAACGTGACCTACATCCAGTCTTCAAGGACACCTTCCTTGGTTTTCACTAGTCACCAAAGTCACCTTAGAACAAGGTTGGATAGAGTTATACACCAACTCCTTCAATCCAAACCCGTTTACAATGTTCTACACCAAGAACAACACCAAAGAATCACCAATCAGCACCACCTCACCAAATGAAGGTTTGATCACACCTTGATCAACCTTGTACACCAATGAATCTTGTTTGGGTGATGTGTATGAAGCCTATTCTGAATATGACATGTAAGTATGATAGGCTTTGGGTATATACAAGAGATGAATATGGAAAATGAATTGTAGTCTTGCAAACACTAAACAGAATTTTTCACTTGTTGTTCTTGTCTTGTGTTGCTCATCTCTTGGCCTTTTTATAGCCATAACCAACGACTAGGAGGTTGAGAGGAGCCTCAAAATTTGATTTTGAATTGTCTTGTAAGCTCTTGAGACTTCCTTTTGAATATTCTTTGCACCACTTGATCACATTCTCTTGCTAGATTCCTTGCAAAATTTCAGCAAACATGCTTAAAGTTCTCCACCTCATCTTGAATATTTTATGCATTCTTTTGCATACTTTAGGCTTTCACAAATGTTAATATAATTGATGAGATTCTTCTTTATCAATTATACAACAAAAAGAAGCTCCACCTTGTCTCCAAACATATTAAAACCAACGCATGTCTCAAGTTCAAACATGCTGAGATTTAATTTTTTTTTTATCTTGCATGGTAGAAGGTAAAATCTTCAAGCATTATGGTAACTTTTAATCACCATTTTACCTTGTCTTCTAGAAGCTTTCAAGATCATTATATTTCTGTGGAGAACATGTATAAATACATGTAATAACATGTAGTAAAAAAAGTCCATGTACGATGATGTACAAACTTCAAGTTTCAACTTCCGTCGATTGCTCGGTTTTTCTCCGTTTTGTCTCAAACCCTTTCAACATATAAAATGTGTAATGTAACATGTAATACACATATAAACATGTATAATCTCAGCTCCAATGTGTTTGATAAATTCGGCCAAGGGGTAAATGAATTTCGAATTTGATTTTCCGAGAAATAAGGAAGATGATGGAGAATTGATATATGTATTTGTTTTGTGACTTTGGTATGTATTTCTCCATGTAGTGCACGAAATTTTTGAGTGTTGGAAATGTATATTGGCTGGCCATCTTTGTATGATAAGTATATGATGTGTCGGAGATGGCTCGGTAGTCATATGATACGATACATTTCGGTTTATGCACTTTTGTCATGTCTATGGAATTTTGGAAGTTTTGGTGACATGAAATATATAACTTGAGAGTATCATGGATGTGTATATGATGTATATATAACTCTTTTGTCGTTGACATATGTTGATGACATGTTGACGAAATGTCAAGATCGAATGATGTAGCTTGTCGTCTGAGATAGAATATATGTCGTGTATATATATATCCATGAGATATATGTATATGCCGTGAGACTCCAAGATATATATATATGAATGAGTATCCATAAGATATGAGTGTATATCCAAGAGATAGATATGGCGTGCGTCCATAAGATATATGTCGAGATATCCGAAAAATATATACGTCGTGTGTCTTCAAGATATATGTCAAGATATCCAATAAATATATATCATATCCAAGAGTTGTATGTATGCCGTGTATATCACCTGAGAATGAATACAACAATGTTTGCCATATGATTTAAGCCTTAATGCTTCATGGCTTGTTAGTACAACAGTGATAGATATAGGCATATGCATTTATAAATCTCATAACATTTAGATCATGTAACATATAAATCATGTACTTGTAAATCATTCAAACCATGATTTCCCAACAATCTCCCCCTTTTGATGATTTGCAAAATAATCCTTTATTCATGATTTAGATGTGGCATATTTACTCTCCCTACAATTATGCATTCATAACATGTTTTTCAAAATGTAAATACTCCCCCTTAAATTAATCTCTCCATTTGAATCATGCTTTTTCTCCCCCTGAAATTAATCTCTCAAATGTATTCCTAGTAAGTAATCTATCATACAACTTACTTAGTATTTCACAATTTATTGATAATGGTTATGATGTGTGTTTCTCTCATCCATATTGCAATATAGTTAATAAAAATGGAGAAACCGTACTAAAAGGAAAAAGAGAAGGAAATATTTTTACACTATCCATAGATGACATGCTAGATGCTAAAGTGAAATGTTTTATGTCAAATGAACCTAATGTGAACTTATGGCATAGACGTTTAGGACATATTGGCATATCAACTCTTGAAAAACTTCAACGAAAGAATCTAGTACGAGGATTGCCTAGACTTGATACAGATAACTTTAAGTTATGTGAATCTTGTATTCGAGGCAAACAAACACGTGAATCACTTAAGTCTAAGAATGAGATTAGTACATCTACTATCTTAGAATTATTACACATTGATTTGTTTGGTCCTAGTCGTACTAAAAGTCTTGGAGGGAGACACTATGCATGTGTCATAGTTGATGATTTTTCTCGCTATACATGGACTTTATTTCTTGCAAATAAAGATGATAGTGATGTTGAGATTGCTAAATTAATAAAACAACTTGAAAATGAATATGGCATAAATGTGAAGAAAATTAGAAGTGATAGAGGAGGTGAATTTAAAAATAAAGATATGATTGCGTTTTGTGAAGAAAAGGGGATTAGACATGAATTTTCACCACCTAGAACACCTCAATTAAACGGAGTAGTAGAAAGAAAGAATAGGACATTACAAGAAATTGCAAGAACGATGCTATGTGAAAATAAACTGCCTAAATTCTTGTGGGCAGAAGCTGTAAATTGTGCATGCTATATAGTCAACCGCTTATCAATTAGAAAGAAAATAAACAAAACCCCTTATGAGATTTTAAATGATCGAATGCCTAAGATTGACTATTTTCGTGTGTTTGGATGTAAATGCTTTGTACTTAACACAAAAGACAATCTAGATAAATTTGAGTCTAAATCCATTGAATGCATCTTTGTTGGATATTCTGTAAATTCTAAGGCATATAGATGTTATGATCCTATCACCAGGCAAATCTTAGAATCCATTCATGTGAAATTCAATGAATTCGGTGAACATGAAACAACTAAGGATTATGATGGTGATTTTGAACTCAAACCTGTGATTGATGATATAGAAGAAATTATAGTACATGATGAACACAACACACTAGAAACACATGATCACTTAGAAATGCATGAGAACTTAGAAAATAATCAAACAAGATTTCATAAGAATCATCCACATGAACTTATCATAGGTGATATATCACAAGGTGTACGACCACGTAGAAGAATAAATCAAGATGAAATAAATCAATTCCATGCTATGATTTCAGAAATAGAACCCAAGAATGTGTTTGATGCTTTAAATGATTCTTCTTGGATTGATGCTATGCATGATGAACTTAATCAATTTACAAGAAATGATGTTTGGGATTTAGTACCAAAACCACAAGATAAAACAATAATAGGTACGAAATGGGTATTTAGAAACAAAATGAATGAGAATGGTAAAGTGGTTAGAAACAAAGCTAGACTTGTAGCACAAGGATATAATCAAGAAGAAGGCATAGACTATGATGAAACATTTGCACCCGTAGCACGATTAGAAGCTATACGATTACTACTTGCTATTGCTTGCATAAAGAATTTTAAACTTTACCAAATGGATGTAAAAAGTGCATTCTTAAATGGTTTTATACAAGAAGAAGTCTATGTAAAACAACCACCTGGCTTTGAGGATATGAAATATCCCCATCATGTTTACAAGTTAAAGAAAGCATTATATGGTTTAAAACAAGCTCCTAGAGCTTGGTATGATCGTTTTGCCACTTTCCTCTTAGAAAATGGATTTAAAAGAGGAACCATCGATAGTACACTATTTTTAAAACATGAAAAATCAGATTTACTTATTCTTCAAATTTATGTAGATGATATTATCTTTGGATCTACTTGTGATAAATTAGTTGAAGAATTTGAGAATTGTATGAAATCTGAATTTGAGATGTCAATGGTAGGCGAACTAAATTATTTTCTTGGCTTGCAAATTAAACAAACTAATAAAGGAATACACATAAGTCAAGCAAAATATGTGAATGACAAGATTCAGTCTTGAGAATTTAAAACCATCTACAACCCCCATGAGTATATCAACTAAGCTGGATAAAGATGAAACTGGAAAAGACTTTGAAAACGGATTATATAGATCTACACGGGTTCGATTCCCAGCGGGAGCAATTGCTGAGGGGGAGATTGATGGGTGCATCAATTGTCCCGTGGCGTAGGCCGGTGGGCGTAGGCCAGGTGGGCCAAGTCACAGTCGAATGTGTGAGTTGATTTGTGATAAGTGTTTCGGTTTGTTGGCAATGTGTGTGATCTATATGCGTTTGTATGATATGAATGTTGCATATGATTTGATGACTTCCTTTGATACCTATATGGAACATGCTTGTATTTGTTATGTGATGAACTATAGGTAGTACGATGAGTTGCCATTAATGTCTTGCTAGTTTGTATTGTTGCCTTTTTAGGCTTCTCAATTGTTTTGAACACATGTTGTTTAGATGATGATGCAACAAAGTTTGTAGATTTACTTTGTACATGAGTATCATTGCTATATCCTAATCCGGTTTTGTCATTGTCATGCTTTTGAGACGAGATAAGATGATCAAGCATACAAGTTCCTTTCTCAAATTTCTTAACCGTATTTTCTAAGTCTATGTTTCTTGATCTCAAATCTAAGATCTCGGATTTCATTTCAACATTTTCGGATGTTAAGGAAATAATTTCAGATTTCAATGCACTAATTATGCTAGACGACTCTTCTTTTGAATCGTTTAATTTAGACACAAGATTTGTGTTAGAGGATTCTAACAATTTCTTGTCTTCAACTAAACGTTTCTTTTCTTTAGCAAGAGTCTTTGAAAATTTATGCAATTCAAGATATTGACTAAATAAATCATCATATGAAGCTTCATTATCAGAATCGGAATCGGAATTTACCTCATTTGACGCCTTTGATGCAAAGCAAACTTGAGCCGTTTCATCATCAGCTTCTTCATTTTCTGAGTCGGATGAATCACTCCATGTTGAAGCTTTGAAAGCCCTTCTTGTATTCCTTTGTTTAGGTTCTGAGACGAGTCTAGTATGTGTCCGTTCCTTGTCAAGGTTTTTGTTCATTGTTTTGTCCTTGTTTGGACAGTCATAGGAAATATGTCCAGATCTTCCACAGTCATAGCATTTCATGTCTTTATCATTGTTCTTATTTCTATTTGACTTAGATGAAGTAGATTTATGTTTGTTTCTAAATGACTTCTTCATAAATTTTCTTAATCCCTTAGCCAATAGAATTAGATTTTCATCATCCGAATCGGTGTCACTATCATTTACGCAATTAGAAGAAGTAGAGACGTATTCATTTGAATTGAAAGCTATTGTCTTACTTTGTTTGGAAGTTGATTCGGATTTTCTCATAGTAAGTTTGTTTTCATATACCTTTAATGATCCAATCAATTCCTCCATTTTTATTGACTTTGTTTCTTTGCTTTCTTCTATTGCGGTAACTTTCGGATCCCATTCGGATGGAAGGCTTCTTAATACCTTTTGTACCTTTTCCTGCGAAGTGAAAGCTTTGCCAAGAGACTCAAGAGAATTGTAGATGTTAGTCAATCTCAAATCCATATCAACAATGGATTCATTTGGCAACAATTTAAAGGATTCAAGAGTAGACATAAGCATATTGATTTTGGACTCTTTTACTTGACTTGTCCCTTCATGCTTCATTTCTAAACTCTTCCACATATCTTGTGCATTAGAACAATTAGATACATAACTAGATTCACTTTTGCTCAAACCATTAAGAAGAAGTTGCATAGCTTTAGCATTCATACTTAGCTTCTTCTTATCATCACTTGTGTATTCTAGTTTAGACTTTGTGACTTCTATAGAAACACCATCAACCGTTGTCGTCTTAGATGGAACAAACGGACCATCTTCTATTATAGACCACAAATCAATATCAATAGCCATAAGAAATAATTTCATACGAAGTTTCCAATGATTAAAGGACTCACCATCAAAGAGTGGAGGCCTTTGGCTAGACATACCTTCTTGCTCGGTTTTGTGACTAGTTGATGCCATCTCACAAAGATTGTTATATCTTCTTGTGTGAGTGAACCTTGCTCTGATACCAATTGTTGGACCTGTATAGCACCACTAGAAGGGGGGGTTGAATAGTGAGTGCGGAAAAAATTGGTTTATAAAAATTTTAAGGACCAATTACTCACTTCTGAAAACAGAGACTGTTTTCAAGACCCGTTTTTAGACACTTGGTTGACTGGGTTGTAGACCTCCAAAAATAGTGAAATTTGGACACAATGTACTCTCAGGTGTTATGAAGGTGTCATAAAAATTTCAGATTAAAACTCAAAGTCTAAGTCACTCAAAAGTGGTACGTGATCTGACTATGTCAGATTGGACAGATTCTGTACCTTAAAATGAAAAATTTATTCCTATTTGGTGACAACTCCAAATGACTTGAAATTTTTATGAGATGACCCTTAGGATATTTAGTATACTCAGTTAAAACAGTTTTGCAAAATTCCTTTGGGAAGTATGTCAACCAAGTTGATGTTCTCAACCTCTGCCAATCTGAAAAACAGATTTGCACTAGTCTCAAAACTATGAACGTTTGGATGACTTATACTTATCCAAATGCGATGAAACCAGTGGGAAATGAACCCTAAGACACAAGGCTATGTTTCTGAAAATTTGTAAGATTTTTTGAAAATGATTTGCTATTTTTACCGAGATTATAAAGATGATGCAAAAACAGAAACTGAGAGTAAAAGTGCTGAAAGTAAGAACACCAAGAGTTTTATACTGGTTCGGCCAACGTGACCTACATCCAGTCTTCAAGGACACCTTCCTTGGTTTTCACTAGTCACCAAAGTCACCTTAGAACAAGGTTGGATAGAGTTATACACCAACTCCTTCAATCCAAACCCGTTTACAATGTTCTACACCAAGAACAACACCAAAGAATCACCAATCAGCACCACCTCACCAAATGAAGGTTTGATCACACCTTGATCAACCTTGTACACCAATGAATCTTGTTTGGGTGATGTGTATGAAGCCTATTCTGAATATGACATGTAAGTATGATAGGCTTTGGGTATATACAAGAGATGAATATGGAAAATGAATTGTAGTCTTGCAAACACTAAACAGAATTTTTCACTTGTTGTTCTTGTCTTGTGTTGCTCATCTCTTGGCCTTTTTATAGCCATAACCAACGACTAGGAGGTTGAGAGGAGCCTCAAAATTTGATTTTGAATTGTCTTGTAAGCTCTTGAGACTTCCTTTTGAATATTCTTTGCACCACTTGATCACATTCTCTTGCTAGATTCCTTGCAAAATTTCAGCAAACATGCTTAAAGTTCTCCACCTCATCTTGAATATTTTATGCATTCTTTTGCATACTTTAGGCTTTCACAAATGTTAATATAATTGATGAGATTCTTCTTTATCAATTATACAACAAAAAGAAGCTCCACCTTGTCTCCAAACATATTAAAACCAACGCATGTCTCAAGTTCAAACATGCTGAGATTTAATTTTTTTTTTTATCTTGCATGGTAGAAGGTAAAATCTTCAAGCATTATGGTAACTTTTAATCACCATTTTACCTTGTCTTCTAGAAGCTTTCAAGATCATTATATTTCTGTGGAGAACATGTATAAATACATGTAATAACATGTAGTAAAAACAGTCCATGTACGATGATGTACAAACTTCAAGTTTCAACTTCCGTCGATTGCTCGGTTTTTCTCCGTTTTGTCTCAAACCCTTTCAACATATAAAATGTGTAATGTAACATGTAATACACATATAAACATGTATAATCTCAGCTCCAATGTGTTTGATAAATTCGGCCAAGGGGTAAATGAATTTCGAATTTGATTTTCCGAGAAATAAGGAAGATGATGGAGAATTGATATATGTATTTGTTTTGTGACTTTGGTATGTATTTCTCCATGTAGTGCACGAAATTTTTGAGTGTTGGAAATGTATATTGGCTGGACATCTTTGTATGATAAGTATATGATGTGTCGGAGATGGCTCGGTAGTCATATGATACGATACATTTCGGTTTAAGCACTTTTGTCATGTCTATGGAATTTTGGAAGTTTTGGTGACATGAAATATATAACTTGAGAGTATCATGGATGTGTATATGATGTATATATAACTCTTTTGTCGTTGACATATGTTGATGACATGTTGACGAAATGTCAAGATCGAATGATGTAGCTTGTCGTCTGAGATAGAATATATGTCTTGTATATATATATCCATGAGATATATGTATATGCCGTGAGACTCCAAGATATATATATATGAATGAGTATCCATAAGATATGAGTGTATATCCAAGAGATAGATATGGCGTGCGTCCATAAGATATATGTCGAGATATCCGAAAAATATATACGCCGTGTGTCTTCAAGATATATGTCAAGATATCCAATAAATATATATCATATCCAAGAGTTGTATGTATGCCGTGTATATCACCTGAGAATGAATACAACAATGTTTGCCATATGATTTAAGCCTTAATGCTTCATGGCTTGTTAGTACAACAGTGATAGATATAGGCATATGCATTTATAAATCTCATAACATTTAGATCATGTAACATATAAATCATGTACTTGTAAATCATTCAAACCATGATTTCCCAACATAGGTAGGATATAGGGACATCTTAGATCATACTTAGAGGAGTAGATACTCTCTACACTCTAGGCTGACTAATTGCATTTTTTGTTTTGGTTTTTGTCTTTCAATTATTTGTGCATATCTACTGTTATGACTATTTTCATATTGAAATATTTCTATTTATGTTTTATAAAATCCCTTCACTACTGCATATCCCTATTGTTGTGATATCTATACAGGTATATATAGAGTCGGGGGTCTCACTGGAATCAAACTCTCTATCCCTAGGGATGAAGATATTGTTTGTATGCCTCACCCTCCCCAGTTTCTAGCGATAGCTTTTGCTGTCGTTAGGATATACTGGATATGATTGTTGTTGTTGTAGATCAACCTCTTCTTTAATGTACAGATGACAGGTAAATGGGACAAATAGTTGGAATAACAAATTGGAACTCGCTTTCCTTTCTTGTACTTTTTTTGATATATAAAAAAATAATATTTATGTAAAATAAAGACATAGAGTCTTAAAATGTAACCTTGTCTTTACCAAAAGAAATAGACATATTTTTTTATCAATAGTCAAGAATAAATCATGACATAAAGATTAATAATGTAAAAATGATAACAGTACGTATTTATTAAAAAAGTGTGTATTTATCATTAGTCAGACAAAAAAAATGATAAAGATCATGTTAGTAACGATAAAGATCATTAGTAATTTACTATGAGATTAGAATTAGAAGTAATGACAAAGAACATCGCTTTTTGTGTGTAAAACTCAAAAAAAAAACAAAAATAAATATTAGTTTTGTACTAGATTATGTTGGACAGTACACTGTAAAAACACCACTAGAGAAGGGTGAATAGTGGATAGCAAAAAATTACACTATTATAAACCCTTTGAAAATTTTCCTTAAAACTGATTCTGAAAATTTTCATAATCTGAACCCGTTTTTGAAAATATTAAAATTCTCAGTACAAAACTCCAAAGATTACAAAACTTTAGAAAAATAAACCCCAAAGAGTTATGTTTACTCTACCCAGAATGAGCTAAATTGAAAAACATTTCACCCTTCAAACAAGTGTAGAACTTCAGATGGTCAGTCTTAACTGTTTTAGACAGAAAGTTAACAAAATTTGAAAGACTATAACTTTTTATTTACTCTGTCAAAAAGGTTGATTTTTGTGTCAAAATAACGTTTAAAATGTCTAATGTATTTTTTAAAAAGGCCTTGACCAGAAACTATTCTCAATAAAATGAAAGTGCACATTTCTTGAGAATTGGTCAAACTGTTATCAGAATTGAACAATAATCTTTCAAAGGCTGAAAGAATAACTTTTCTTTGCTCAAATCCAATGATTCTTGTTGCAAATGAAAGTTAACAGTCTAGAGTTTATCAACACCAAAAAAACAAATATTTTGAAAGTGTTTTGCTATGTTAACCAGGCATACAAATTGGAGTGCAGAAATTGTGAAAAACAGAACATAAATGTAACGAGACAAAGAGACCCATAATTTATTATGGTTTGATCAATGTGACCTACTCTAGTCCCAAAGAACACCTTTTTTGGATTTTTACTGTGGAAATAACACCTTACAACTTTCAAAGTACTTGATTCTTGTGGTACACACCAACTCTAATCAAGACTTTATCACAGCACCTTAATATCATAAGAATATACTCACCTCACCACCTATTGATGTAGCCTTATAGAACGGCTAATCAATTACAACTTTTATGAATACGAGAGGTGTATATGCAGCACAATAATAACAAAAACGTCTATAGCGTCAGCTGTAAGTATAAAGTATAAGAGAGGAGAAGAAGAAGAAATAAAGAAGGGAGCTTCAAGTGTTGTTCTTGATTATTATTATTGTTTTTTTCTTCCTTCTTCAAGTTCACTCCTTTTTATAGGTGTGAGTAGCCCCTTATGGATTATGATGCCCATATGTCAGTTCCTTTCCATCAATCTCACTTGTCTTCATTTGATTGGATGACCATCTCAGCATCTTGCTTAGTTAGCACCTTCAAGAAATGGGATTGGACCACTTAAAGTGCTGAAAATTCCTGCGGAATTTTCAGAAAAGATCAAGTGGTTTTGATGACCACTTCTTCCTCCACCTTTTCTCAACATCTTCAATAACTTGGTTGTGATATGGGCTGACCAAATCAGCGGATCTTCAGCTGCCAAAACCGAGATATATACCACCTTGGGTACTAAGTATGCAACTCCTTGCCAACATGTCATCTAAGGTGTTTTGGTTCGTCCATATGGTGTAGTCTTGCACATATGTAAAATTTTAATTTGTCCACCTCACATATACATATATGGACTTTTTTGAGTGTCTAAAATAAGTGGACAATTAGATAATAATGTCTGGATAATTGTGAGAATTAACTGCCTTGTAAAAATCACTAAGGATCCAAACTACTTCCCTTTTTCTACCTTCAAGTGTAGCTGATTGTCTTTCAACCATTTGACCAATATTCAACCGAAATTAATAAAAGAGGAGACCCAAAATATGTGTATGATAACACCATGATCATCATATAATGTGACAAAATAAATGCCACAACATACGAAACCCGAGAAAACCAAAAACCATAATATCTATGGTTGATATAAGCATGAATATGATATAAGATACATCCATAGGGAAATCATTTTAGCATTATACAGAAAATAAATCTGTGTAAATGACCAAAATACCCTTGTATCCAAAATGATCAAAATACCCTTGTATCCAAAATGGTCAAAATACCCTTGAGCACCAAATATGCCAAATAAGGGTGTAATAATACTCCAACTTTGTCCATTTGTTCATATATACATTCTTCATGACATATGGCCCTGCAAAAGCTCAAAAATGCTCTTTCGCCCTTGTGGTAACTTCTTTGGCAAGTTAGTGATACAGCACATGCATATATAAGCACATAAACATGCCAAATTCAAGTTATGGAATATGATAAAAGTATATGAGATGTTTAAAGGGTCATTTCAATCAAAGGAGATCGTGTGTGTACCAATGACACTCATTTGTTTGTCATCTGTTGGAGAAATTTTTTAAATATCCATTAACATTGATATATCCATGTTTTAATTTTAAAGACTGATGTATGCATTGATCGATCGATGTACCTCCAGTTGAGAGATCGATGTCTCACAGTGAGGTTTTGTTTTTAATCTATTTGACATCGATTGGCGGATGTAAAGGCTGATGTACATCGATATATCGATGTATCACAGGTTGAGAGATCGATGTCTCACAGTAAGGTTCTGGTTTTATTATGTTCAACATCGATCGATCGATGTAGGAGATGATGTACATTGATCAATCGATGTGTCTCAACCTAAAAATGTTACATTTTCATTTGTTTCAACTTTTTGATATTTTTATAATATAAAATGATGTTCCTTAAGTTTTTTAACACTTAATAAAATCATGCTTTTTGAAAATGATTCAAGAATTCTCAACAGAATAAAGTTAGAGACTTCAGAATACACGATCTAAATCAAATACAGCCAAATACGAATGCAACATTAGAAAAGTGATCTAAATCAAATATATAGTCAATTTTAGGTTCAAGTATTACAAAATATGGTGGCTTTTGTGCTCGCGAATTTTTTATCAAACCAATGGTAAAATGTTCTAATTCCATAGTAACAAAGAATTTATACATCAATGTTTTTTTTCTTATTTTTTAGAAGCAAAAGGTTTTTTCAGAAAAGAAAAGTTTTTTTTTGAACATCAAGAGAAAGGAAAACTTAAATGTGCTGTGGCTGTTTTGTATTATGAAAAGTATTAATAAGTAAATATTCTTTATTATTAGTTGTAGATAATGATCATGGTTGTTGTAGATAAGGTTAAAGTTGTTGTATAGGATAGAAGATGAGTTGGTTGTGATATCCCATATTTTAGGGATCACAGTTTGATAGTTTACAAATACACAGTCTGTACAACATACGATAGTGAATTTTTCCAATATCAAAATTATACGTTTCTTCAAAAAGAAAATATACACATCACCTTCTTCTGTTTCTTTGATTTCTTTAGCCAAACCGGCGGAGAATGATGCTTATTCTTCAATTTACTCAGTGTGTAACGTCAAACATTATTCAATGCATGATTCAAGTTAATAAATGAATTTTATTTCAGTTGTTATTTTTTACTACTACACTTGATTGGGGTTGAGATCAGAGGAGGCCTAAAGTGAGACAAAATACGAGGTCTCCAATCACGCGACGCCACGTATATAAAAGGGCCCGCTGTTTACTTTTTTCTTTTTACAAAAAAAAACCATTTTGTACACGTGG
>AP025070.1:26332088-26428624 GCA_036186865.1 Eustoma russellianum | reverse complement strand
AAGATGAGTTGGTTGTGATATCCCATATTTTAGGGATCACAGTTTGATAGTTTACAAATACACAGTCTGTACAACATACGATAGTGAATTTTTCCAATATCAAAATTATACGTTTCTTCAAAAAGAAAATATACACATCACCTTCTTCTGTTTCTTTGATTTCTTTAGCCAAACCGGCGGAGAATGATGCTTATTCTTCAATTTACTCAGTGTGTAACGTCAAACATTATTCAATGCATGATTCAAGTTAATAAATGAATTTTATTTCAGTTGTTATTTTTTACTACTACACTTGATTGGGGTTGAGATCAGAGGAGGCCTAAAGTGAGACAAAATACGAGGTCTCCAATCACGCGACGCCACGTATATAAAAGGGCCCGCTGTTTACTTTTTTCTTTTTACAAAAAAAAACCATTTTGTACACGTGGCGTCGCGTAATTAGAAGCCTCATATTTTGCCTCACTTGAGACCTCCTCTGATTTCAACCCGATTGATTGGTCCATTAATGCTTAAAGAAAAAGAAGAAAAAAAGCCGGGGGGAGGGGGGAAGCAACTCTTGCAAGAAACAACTCAATTTCCAAACCTGGTAGCCAACATGGTTGGCATGGCGATTTAGCACCTCGTTCCTTGAGCATGTGGTTGGGAGTTCGATTCTCACCCATGTGAATGGAGCAAATCATTTGGCCAGTTCCCTACCATTTAGTGTGCTGACCGTAGAGACGGAGGATTAGTCTTCTGTGATTGGAGGAATACCTTGGACAACAAAAAAAATTCCAAACCTTTTTTAACCCTTTAATCAAACAGGTCAATATATGTCCTCTTCATGCTAAATTTTTTGTGTGCTGCAATTACTGAGGTATTTTGTAATGCTTCGGAGAAAATCGCGAGTGCTTATAAAGGAGCAACTTGGATATGATGATAAGTTAGAATATGGTAGGTGAATGCACCCAAAAAGGTGAAGTCAATACAGGTGGCTTGAATTAAAATCATCTGGAAAACAATTTGCTAATTTGTCAATCTTACAAGCTGTAGTATGTATACATACATCTATATGGATTTTGAAGTGTAAATTGATATAATTTGGTTATGTTATTGTCTGTTCCTATATCCAATAGAGTCAAGTACACACTCCTCCGTGACTTTAGAATATGATAGAATAAAGCAAAATGACCCGCTAAATTGGCTACGCTTCTTATATTGTGAAGTAGCAGTTGATCGATACAGCTTGATACAATTTTCATTATGGATCATCGAAAAAAAACTTTTCTGCATTTCTAATACATGGATATAGTTGCATACATCCGACTTCTCATATCCCGTCATAGACATAAGCACTAAAGCAATAGGGCAATGTTGTTGTATTGTCTTCAGCCATCCGTTTCACTTTCCTTTTTTTGAAAATGAGTCTTAGAGAGTGTTTGTCTCGTTTTTGTCAAAATTTTCAATGAATAGCAGCAATAAGTGGTTAAAGATTAAAGTAAAAAAAATAATCAAAGTGTCCAACTGATTTTATGATCAGTTTCCTAAAACGCTGTAGGATTAATTTAAAAAATTAAACAATTAGAAACAAGGTGAAATGGATTCATAATGTGTTTATGGTAATGTTATCAGATTATATTAGTATTAGAGAGTTTTTTTTATATAGAATATTAGTGAGTATTTAAATAGGGAGACCGCAAAGTGCAACGGATCCTAGAAATTTAATAAAATATTATAGTTTTAATAAAAAAAAAATATCCTAAATATAGTATGTTTTAGCAGAATTTTTGAAACAATTAAAATGCATTTGGCAGTGTGTCTAAGGGCACCGCAGACGATATTGTAAGTTGCATCCAAGGATCACCTTTAAACGATACTGACAGTTGCATCTAAGAAGGTAAGAGGTTTTGGGACACAAAAAATTGTTTTAAGGATGCAAAACCACTCAAGCTTAGGATAACATTGTCAAACACGTCCAAGGCTTGGCGGCACTACTAAGTATGTCCTGAGCCTTGGACAGGACTGCCAAAGTCGTCCTAGGTTGCTGGACGTGGCTATAAAATTGAGATCGCGTCCAGTGGTGATTTTTACACGTGAAATTATTTTCTTAATTTTTTGTTTTATGGGGTTAAGAGCAAAAGACAAGGAAGGTACCACTTAAGAAGAAGGACAATACAACCAACTACAACCGGACAAACAAATTAGTAAATGATACTTGTTAGAAAACTGAGATGGATAGCAAACAAACAACACAAAATGATTGCCGAGACGTGATCAAGATCGCTGTCCTTAAAAGCAATTTCACCTCCACCGGTGAGCAAGTTAAACTATAAGCGAATGCTTCCCAGGATTTAACGGCTTCCCTTATTCCTTTGCTCTAGGAGAAAGGGAATGAACTTGCAAATTAGAAGTGTATAAAAGTAGAGGAGAGGAAGGAGGAAATTGCAGAAACTTTTCTGCACTTTAGGAAAAAGCAAAAGAACAACATAGTTAAGCCTTGTATATATAGGCTTTAGGGTAGAAGAAAATACTGTTTGAACCTTGTTCAGCAGTTTCCAGACCTTCCAAGTTCATTGAATAACGTTCACTTTTGAAAGGAGATGATTCTTGGACCAAAAGATGCAACTCAGCATGAAAAGTTCTTTTCGTTGGCACATCGATCGATCGATGTCACTTCGATCGATCGATGTTATCGATCGAAGTCGGACAGAATCATTCTTAATCCATTCTGCCTCACATGGATCGATCCATGTATCGATCGATGTCACATGGATCGATCTATGTGATCGATCTATGTTGGACAGAAAGGTTCCAGCATCACACTGTCCCACATCGATCGATCGATGTCTTGTACATTGAACGATCGATGTCGTCCAGAACACTTTAACTTTATTCCTGCTTTCACTTGGTTCGATCCAACTTATACTTGGATCGATCCAAGTGATATTCTTGAAGTTAAAGGCATTCAAATCAACAATCCAACTCCCAAACAACATTACATTTGTTTTTATATAAGTTTGGAGCACATCTAAAAGTATTTTAACATACTTTTTCCAACAATCCCCCACATGATCCAAACTTATATACAAACACTCTCGAACGTTAATCAACTAACCTCTCTACTTTTAAACGAAGACAATGACACATAATGGACAATGACTTACGTCTTGAATTGCCACTTAGTACAAGAAGAAGTATATAAACGGAAATTAGATGACATACGTCTTGAATCTTACCTCGCTATTGTTTATATAAACTTACAACTGACATATCATTGACTAGCTTCAGGCAAGTTCGCGGTGTGGTGCGATATCGGCCATGCACCCAGTCCCAGGTTTTCATAAGTTCTCTAGTAAGTTGTTCCAAACTCTCATAGGAAGCGGCACCACCTCTACACTTATATAGGTGAAGTTCATCAAGTGTGTACTGTGCACACCACCATACATCATGGCTATAAACTTCATTAAGAGATTCTAAAAGATCTCATCCTCTTCAATTTGCAGTAAGTACTATCTTCAACCACACCATAGGAAGAGACAAAACGATAGTACTTGTAGAACTTTTATATGACTTGTTTTTACCATATTGAACCCCGTTCGTAGGATCTCTACTAGTAGTGGGTTGGGTTGCCGTCATACAAAGTTCACAACAACGGAACCAGTCCCATTCCCCTCGATGCTTCTTGGACTAACTTCTTGTTTATTCCTTTAGTTAAGGGGTCTGCCAGATTCAACTCGGTTCTTATATACTCCAAGTTAATCATCCCTGAACTAATTAAATCCCGCACAATATTGTGTCTCAATCTGATATGCGGGCTCTTTCCGTTGTAGATCTTATTCTTCGCTCGAGCGATTGCCGTCTGAGAATCACATCGTATGGAAACAGAAGGCATAGTATTATACCACAAAGGAATATCAATCAACAAATTCCTTAACCATTCAGCTTCAATTGCAGCAAGTTCTAAAGCAATGAATTCCGATTCCATAGTTGATTTTGCTATACACGTTTGTTTAGAAGATTTCCAAGATATGGCTCCACCACCTAAAGTGAATACATAACCATTTGTCGAATTAATCTCATCATTATCCGACACCCAATTAGCATCACAGAAACCTTCTAAAACAGCCGAAAAACTACTAAACACAAGACAAAGATTCATTGTTCCTTTGATATATCTCATTAATCTTTCTAAAGACATCGAATGTTCACTACTTGGATTATGACTATATCTCGCTAGCCTATTTACGGCGTAAGCTACGTCAGGTCTTGTGCAACTCATTAAATACATTACACTTCCAATTATTCTAGCGTATTCAACTTGTGAAATACTATTGTCCCTATTTTTCTTCAAGTGTACATCAGGATCATATAGAGTGCTTACTGGTTTAACATCAAAGAAGTTAAATCTTCTTAACATTTTCTCAACATAATGCGATTGAGACAATGCATAACCCCCACAATTCTCGACTAACTTCAAACCAAGTATTAAATCAGCCTTACCCATATCTTTCATATCAAAGACGGAAGATAAGAACGATTTAGTACTATTCACAACATCCATATTGTTTCCAAAGATCAACATATCGTCAACATATAAGCAAACGATGACACAACCAGAATTTTCAACTTTACTATAAATACAACGATCACTTACATTCACAATATAACCGTTAGAAATCATAGCATTATCAAATTTTTCATGCCACTGCTTTGGCGCTTGTTTAAGGCCGTACAAGGACTTCTTAAGTCTGCATACCTTATGTTCTTGTCCTTGAACAATCATGTCTTCCGGTTGATACATATATATCTCTTCATCTAGATCACCATTTAAGAAAGCCATCTTAACATCCATTTGATGTATCACTAACTTGTTAATGGAAGCTAAAGCCACTAACACTCTAATAGACGTTATTCTCGCTACTGGTGAATACGTGTCGAAATAGTCTATACCCTCTTGTTGGGTAAATCCCTTGGCAACTAGCCATGTCTTGAACTTATCTATAGATCCATCAGTCTTTAGTTTCTTTCTAAAGACCTATTTACAACTAATAGGCTTACATCCTCTAGGCAACTCTACTAGTTCCCAAGTATTGTTACTAAGTATCGAAGTTCACTATTTATAGCTTCTTTCCAAAACTTAACGTCTATGGAACTCATAGCCTCTTTGTAAGTCTTAGGATCTTCTTCCAAAATAAAAGCAGTAATAAAATCGTCTCCAAACGATTTTTCAACCCTTTGTCTTTTACTCCTTCTAGGTGAGGAAGCAACTTGATCACTAAGTTTATTACTAGACTCACCAAGTTCAACACTAGTACTAGCCACCTTATTTTGCTTCATTGGAAACTCAAGTTCGAAAAATTCAGCATCCTTAGATTCTATAATCACACCATTATCTAAGGTCATAAACCTATACGCAGCACTATTCAAGGCATATCCCACAAACACACACTCTCTAGTTTTGGAACCAATTTTAACCCTTTTGAACTCAGGAATTCCAACTTTGGCTAAGCACCCCCACACTTTCAAATAATTCAAGTTTGGTGCATAACCTTTCCAAAGTTCATATGGAGTCAAACTAGTTTTCTTATTTGGAATTCTATTAAGAATATGACATGCTGAAAGTATAGACTCACCCCACATATTACTTGACAATCCAGAACTTAAGAGCATTGTATTCATCATATCCTTAAGTGTCCTATTCTTCCTTTCAGCAATGCCATTGGATTGAGTATACGGAGGTGTAAACTCATGTATAATGCCATTATCTTCGCAAAACTTTTGTAAAGACAAGATACTATACTCATCTTCTCTATCCGACCTTACCTTTTTGATTCTTTTGTCTAGTTGGTTCTCAACTTCATTCTTGTTTTTGACAAACATACTTTCCGCTTCATCCTTGTTACTAAGCAAGTAAACCTTAGTAAATCTAGAAAAATCATCTATAAAGGTAATATAATAACGTTTATTACCTTTACTCATAATGTTCTAAAAATCTCCTAGATCACTGTGAATCAGTTCTAACTTTTCCGTTGCTCTATTTATTGACTTGAAGGATTTCTTGTGATGTTTCCCTTCAATACAATAATGGCACTTAGTTAGACTGCTCTCATTATTTATTTCAATTAGATTGGTATTCTTTAACCTTCTAATTGTATCAGCATTAACGTGACCTAGTCTAACATGCCACAAATCAAAAGAATCAATAATATACACAGAACTAGATGCATTCTTATTATTTAAACAAACTGCATCAAGAACAAATAGACCCCCGGAACAAAATCCTTTCCCAATAAACTCCCCACTCCTAGACAGCACAAGTTTACTAGAATCAAAAACAAGCTTAATATTAGCCTTGTTCAGAAGTGCTCCAGAAATCAGGTTCCTCCGAATAATAGGAACATGTAGCACATTACTCAACTCCAGCTTTTTCCTAGAGGTCAACTTGAGGAGCACTTCCCCTTTCCGATAACTCGGGTCACTCGTGCATCCCCTAGAAAGACTTGGTCTCCACTGTCTATCTCTTGATAGTCAAGAAATAGATCTCTGCTGGTCGCAATATATCTGGTGGCTCCAGTGTCCACCACCTATTCTGTCGCACCTCCGACAAGGTTTACCTCATCGACGACGACTGCAGCGATTGTCTCATCTTGAACGTCAGAGCTTCCTTCAACAAGGTTGGCTTGTCCGCTCGACTGACCTTTTCGCTTGTTGCATAAAAATGCCTTGTGTCCCTGCTTCCCGTACACCCAACCTGCGTCCCGTACACCCAACAAGCACCTTTTGATTGTGACTTAAAGCGTCCTTGCACTTGTGTTTTACCTTTGGTCTTGTTGGACTGGAATCTTGGCTTCTTGGCCGCATGTTCAACGACGTTGGCGTTGACACCACCTTCATCGCCACTTGCATCTTCAAGACTATTATTTTCCTCTATACGGATGTGTTTGATTACACTATCCATGAAGAGTTTGGTGTCGTCGTGTTTGCCCCTCTTCTTATATTTGTTCCAAGAAGAAGGAAGCTTCTCAATCAGAGCAGCAGCTTGGAAGATCTCATCAATCTTTATTCCTTCCTGTTCAATATTATCCACCAGTTGTTGAAACTGATGAATCTGATCAATGATAGATATGTGGTCAACCATCTGAAACTTGAGAAATTCGCTGACCACATATTTTCTTTTTCCTGCATCCTCAGAACCATACTTGTTCTGAAGAGCTTTCCAAATTTCTTTCGCTGATTGAAATTTGACATAGATATCAAACAGCGAATTCGAGAGGAAGTGAAGAATATGTCATTTGCATGTGATATTATCTGCATCATACTTGAGAGCTTCTCCATCATCAGTAGGTCTCTCCTTTGTCAAAACGTAGGAGACAGACAGCATCTCAAGGAAGAAGAGAACCTTTGCAGACCATCTCTTAAAGAACTTTCCATCAAAATACTCTAGTTTTGACAGATCAGGAACAACAGATTGTTTGGTTGCCATCGCAGTAAATTGCTTTTAAGATAATTAGAAAACTGAGATGGATAGCAAACAAACAACACAAAAAGATTGCCGAGACGTGATCAAGATCAGTGTCCTTAAAAGCAATTTCGCCTCCACCGGTGAGCAAGGTAAACTACAAGCGAATGCTTCCCAGGATTTAACGGCTTTCCTTGTTCCTTTGCTCTAGGAGAAATGTAATGAACTTGCAAATTAGAAGTGTATAAAAGTAGAGGGGGAGGAGGAAATTGCTGAAACTTTTCTGCACTTTAGGAAAAAGCAAGAGAATTATTCTATATTTTGCAACATAGTTAAGCCTTGTATATATAGGCTTTAGAGTAGAATAAAACACTGTTTGAACCTTGTTTCAGCAGTTTCCGGACCTTCCAAGTTCGTTGAATAACGTTTACTTTTGAAGAGAGATGATTCTTGGACCAAAAGATGCAACTCAGCATGAAAAGTTCTTTCCGTTGGCACATCGATCGATCGATCGATGTCACTTCGATCGATCGACGTTATCGATCGAAGTCGGACAGAATTATTCTTAATCCATTCTGCCTCATATGGATCGATGCATGTATCAATCGATGTCACATGGATTGATCTATGTGATCGATCTATGTTGGACAGAAAGGTTCCAGCATCACACTGTCCCACATCGATCGATCGATGTACACATCGATCGATCGATGTCTTGTACATTGAACGATTGATGTCCTCCAGAACACTTTAACTTATTCCTGCTTTCACTTGGTTCGATCCAACTTATACTTGGATCGATCCAAGTGATATTCTTGAAGTTAAAGGCGTTCAAATCAACAATCCAACTCCCAAACAACATTACACTTGTTTTTATATAAGTTTGGAGCACATCTAAAAGTATTTTAACATACTTTTTCCAACAATACTCTACAATCAGAAGGTTTCGAGAGACTCCTGAACAGACCTCCTGGAGAAGCAACCATGCAGCGTAACACATAAGAATATGTCCCATGGCAAGAGTTTACCCAAAAGCACACACCTAAAGGGACTCTGGGTAGAGCACATTTTCGAGCACCAGTTGTACCTCAGATGCATGCATTCGGTGAAGACAGGTATGTTTTATACTTTTTTAGTAACGTTTATACACATAATAAGTTACTGATACATGTATGAAATTACAGGTTTGACACATTCTATAAACGAGCTTATGGATGATGTTGATGTTGCTAAAAATAATCAGACTCATATCGACCTATCTCACACTATTGCCGATACTAAAAATTGCAGAACACTTGAACGATTTGTACAACATCAGAATTTAATCAACCCGTTAAAAGTCAAGCTCACTATCTATACCCGAACTTAACTTATTTATATTGGAATTTAAATCACATTTACATATATTCTATTAATAAAAATTTTTGACAACCAGGTCCAAACTTAAACTTTGAACACAAAGTCTGATGAATCTTAACAATTTAACCAACCTGTTAAAGGTCAAGCTCTCTTGATTTACAAAATTTTCATCTATCTAAACCCAAACATAGCTTTTTTACATTAGAATTTCTTTAGAAAAATCTGCAATTGCTTAAAGCGCTTTTAAGAAGACTAAAAAACCTACCTATCAGTTTGAAGTGAATAAGCTAAATAGCGTCTCTCCAAAACAAAAATATTTTTTATTTCTAAAGTGAAACAATGTCTTTCAGGTACAATTGGTCTCTACATGGGTCCTCAACAATCCCACTTCATTTTCACATATACCAGAATAGCAGAATCACTGCAGTTAGGGCTGTAAATGAACCAAGCCGTTCGGTTGTGTGTCTCGTTTGGCTCGAGCTCGAGCTCGGCTCGGATAAAATGTTAATGAACAGAGCTTGAACACTTTTTTCTGTTCGAACTCGGTAAGTGACACCGTTCATTTAAGGTATTCGGCTCGTTAATATTGTTCGTGAGTTAAACAAACCAAGCTTGAACAATTAAATATGTTCGTTTAAATAAACGAACAAGCTCGACTCGTTCGCTAAGTTAAATGAACCGAGCTTGAATAACGCAATGCTCGGCTCGTTTACAGCCCTAACTGCAGTTATTTAGCTCGCTGTCTTTTTATTATTACGTGAGCGGACCTTGAAACAACTGATAAGGTTGTTGTTTTGTGATCTTGTGATTACTGGTTTGAGCCGCGGAAACAGCATGTTACACAAAGTGTAGGTAAGGCTGCGTACATCAGATCGCGAAGCGATCCAGCTCCTCCTCAAACTCTGAGCAAACGCGGAAGCCTAATACACCGAAAATGACCTTTCTTTTTATTCTTCTCTTAGAATTAGGGTTGTTCAACGAACCGAACAGTTCGCGAACTGTTCGATTTACTCGCTCGTCAATGGTCGATAAACGAGTCGAATTTGAAGAGCTATTCAGGTTCGTTTACTAAAACAAGCCGAACTATTTGGCTCGTTTAAATAGTTAAAGGGTTATCGAGCGAACTCGAACTAATTTTAAAGTTCGTTTAGCTAAACATACCGAACCAAACAGTTCGTTAAACCAAACGAATCCGAATTCAAAAATCTTATGTTCTGTTCGGCTCGGTTCATTAACACCCCTACTCAGAATTCATACGCCTTGAGAACCTAAAGACCACATTGTGGAAGATGACTTTAAAGCCTATATTATCGAAGATAACTCTAACGCCATTTCAATAAATATAGCGATAGGGTATTGGGTTATTTCTAACAAAGACAATAACATTTCAAGATTGTGAAACCTTAAAACTAAATCACATGTTCGATAATGATGATCATGGATGGACCCTTTTTGACTCCTTTTGTTTTGTTTTTTTGAGTGGCTTTTGGACTCCTTGGATCGATCGATCAATCAATCGAACCCAATATTTTCCAACGACAACAAAAGTTATCGTTAGGATCTGGGGAGGGTAAATAGCAGACAAACAATACCTCTATCTCAATGGATAGAGAGTTTGTTTCGAGTGAGACATCTGACTCTATATGTACCTGCATAAACGGCACTTTGGACTCCCTGGATATGTGCGTGAAGTCCCAGACTACATATGCGTGATAAGAACTCTCACTTTGATAAAACAAAATAACCTAATCCAATGCCAAATATTAATTTCGGTGAACGATTTCCGCAACAAAAGGAGTTGGTGTTAGAGTAGAAAACAGCATAAAACTTTTTGCACCTAGGGATGTGTATGAAAACTCTCTATCTCTTAGGATAGAAGTATCATTTATCTGACCCTCATTCTCCTCAGACCCTAACGATAACTTTTGATAGCTTTTGACGTCGTTGGTATATAATAGGTATGATGTATTGTTGTTGTTGTGTATGCATATTTAGTGTGTATGTGCCGTTTGTATTTTATTTATGTAGGTATATATAGAGTTGGAGGTCTCACTGGAATCAAACTCTTTATCTTTTGAGGTGAAGATATTGTTTGCGTGTCTCTTACCCTCTCTAAACTCTAGCAATAGCTTTTGCTGTTATTACAACATACTGAGTATGGTGGTTGTTGTGGTTGTTATACCATCTGTATTTTAAAGGGAAAAAGCCGACAATCTTGAGTCTTTCTATAGTCTCCATATAGAACATCACGATGTTGAATATCGTACAAGAATCTTGTATTTTTTTTAATTAAAATAAACAAGATACAAGAGAAAAACACGTAATATTCGTCAAAAAAGAATCAAAACATATCAATACGAGATATTAAATTTTGAAAGACTTCTCAGGCAATTTGTTTTTGAGATGATCACTTTTTTTATCAAAGCATTTTCCAGTTGGTGCATAAATAATACAAAACTTCTAAATTTACAGTTTTTTATGAAAAATGCTATTTTGTTGCATTAAATGTCGATTTTTTATAATTAACGACGATTTGTCAATCAAAAAATGACGAAGGTAGACATGAAAGCAACGTATAATACAATTTTGATAAAATTACACTTTTAATAACTGTAATTAACTCAGCAAAAAAAAGTGAAACAAACTGCAATTTTTTTAATAGTACGGCATGTTCAATGATAACTACTTTTACAATTCTGTATTTTAGCGTAATTATTTCTAGAATCTCTTCTAATTTAAAATGTGACGTTTACATTATTTATGTTTTTAGGGTAAACAAATGGAAACAAGGGTTTTCAGGCAAAGTTACCGAAAATTATCATATTTTAACCTTATATAATTTGACATATGATTCACGACATCACCTCTATTTTAATTTTTTTTTTTTTTACTTTCACGTTTAGGCTAAAAGTATATTTTTTTAACTTTGACCAGAATGGCAACATCATCTTTCAATCCGAATGTCCAATTCACCGCATCTCTATTCGAATCAAACCTTTCAATCCGAATGGCAACATCAACTTTGTTATTTTGGCGCTAGAGGAAAGGCAGAACGTGACGCCTTCTTTCTAGCACAAAAAAGAAAAAAAAAATCAAGGCAAAGAATATGTTTATACTTGTTGAATTAAAAATACTACCTTGTTGTGCACCCAAAAAAAAAAAACCCAAAAAAAATTATAGAGAAGTACCTATTAAAACAAGAGACATAGTTGGTTCAGCGACATACCTACATACACATAAGGAAACATCTAAAGTTTACTCAGAGAATATATCAGTTGGTACTCGAGTTAATATTTGTTTAAAGGGATCAAAAATTTGAATCCAAAGACACACAGTGTAGGTGTTCCACTTCGGCCTGGTTTGCAGAGAGACACCTTATGTGGATTACTGTATAAGTCATCACCCAACCTAGAAGGTCGTTAGCCTCCTGATTTGTATCATCCACAATGCTCTTTAAGACTGGGCCGTAGAAGCCCTCGTGACCAGAGAATGATCTTTTTCTTCTAAGAAACATCTAAAGTTCACTATCATGTTTAGCATTGAATTAGGACATTAGTAAGGACCAAAGGAAGCTTCGTTAGCTACACTTCACTCATCTTCATGTAACATCATCTATGCATTATAATTATGTAATATAAATAAATATATAAAAAAATCGAGCTTCCACATCCAACACAGATGTTGTCCAGGGATGAGAGAATTATATAATATAAATAAATATATAAAAAAATCGAGCTTCCACATCCAACACAGATGTTGTCCAGGGATGAGATTCTCTCACCCCCTTCCAACGTCTGTCACGTATGGGTCCCACACTGTTGTCATACTTCAAGAACGAAAAGGGTGATTTGTTCAGCCAAAAAAAAAGTATTCATATACAAGTACAAGGACAAAGTCAAACAAAGATAACTCCCCAACAAACAGAACCAAGACAAGTGAGGAAAGATGACTCCTCTTGAGCCTCAGTTTCTGAAGCTATCCATCTCTGCAATTTTTTCAAAAGATTCTCCATATTTTGCACCAAAGCCATGACCAAACTGAAAAGAACACAACAAAAATTGCAAAAGCACCAATGGATCTTCTAACCAGCCTCTGGTCATGATGTTTTCTCAAGGACAATGCACCAGTTTGATTTATCGAAAAATCTATCAACTACAATTGTGTTGCTCACACCAGCCACCAATCTGAAGCATTGGAGAAAACAGAGGAAGAGTTTCAGTACGAGTTCTACGAACAAAAACAGATCACAGCTAAGTTAACATAATGGATATTCTCCTTCCATTTTCCATGATACCCACAACAACAACAACATTACCCCATTGGCTTAGAGGAGCCTATGGCGAGGCATAGGGGATCGGATATACGCAATCATACCTATGTGTTAGAAACATAAAGGTTGTCTCGATGACCCATAATAAAAATTGCGTCAAGCTGTGTCGATCAACTGCTACTTCATAATATAAGAAGCGCAGCCAATTTAATGAGTCATTTTCTATGATACCCACAAGACAGTAAATCAGGAGGGAACCATCGCGAATAATAATGGTTTAGTCAAAAATACTTCTTGCACGACCAGGACGTCATTTGTAGCATGGTACACAAACTTGAACTACCATATACAAACCACACTATGTGGAGAAAGCAAATTCATATTACTGATTACTAACAATCATCATCACAGCTGTTAGTGACATGAATAATATTATATCTAAAGTAACAAAATGTTGGAGCGTTAGTAAGAGAAATAGTACTAACACTAAAGTGATCTAGCAGAGGCAAAAGTACTCACTAAGCTCTAAAGCCCATAAAAAAAAGACTACCACTTTCTGTTCTTTTCTTTTGTAATTGTAGCAGCACCATATTTAATGTTAGTAAGCAATGGCCCAAATTTGATTGGTTTTCTCCACAATAAAAACTCTATGAAAGATCGTATTGAGATTTTATGCTACTCATTATCTATATGTACTAGCTTAATATAGTTGTAGTGGAAACGTGGTCATACTGCACCACTTTTTGCTAAAGGCTGGCACTCGATTAGCATCCTTATTGTAAGCCTCCTTTGAAACATTTGCTTCGACTATGCACCTCAGTCGAATGCACTATTGTTTAGTTGCCATTCTGGTCCATATATGAAATTTAATTTACAAAAAAAAATATAATCTTTTCCACCTCTCCTCAGAAATAAGCTATAGATTATACAAGGGCGCTCTGTAATTTACACAAGAATAGGGTTATGGTATTAGCCTATACACATTGTCTTAGCACTTTGTAAGCTACAGTTTCATAATTCTTTCCAGATTGGTAGTCTATTAAGATGAAGTGGCATCATATCAAACCTAGAATAAAGCCATTGATGCATGAGCATAAGCATTATTTACTGTCTAACGTTTTCATCTTCTTATGAGAATGAATCCATAGATCATGTAAAAGAAATTCAGAAATTTGTTCACGCCTGAGCAGCTTCATTCAACTACAAATATTTTCTTGTAATGTTTTCTGAACATTAGTCTCTTTAAACGTAGTGGGGGCTATACTAACCTCACAATGTCACAGCCTTTATCATTTAGCAAAGCTTCTCCTTTTCTTCCTCCTTTATTATTATTATTTTCTTTAAATCCTTTTTTGGAGACTTCAAAATCAAAATTTTAAAGAAAGAGAAGAGAAAACGACATAATGGAATCATCACTTCTTTCATATGATGGCTTTGCTTCCAAAAAGTAGGATGTGTAGGGAATTTGAGCTTCAGTCAGCTTGCAACCAATGTGAAACAGAGGACAAATCTTTCTTAAAAGCAAATTAATCTTGATGAGATGGTATCAGTACATAGTTTATTCAACAAGAAGTACACTTCATATGGACCAACTAAAATAAACTTCCCTCTACTAAATCACCAACAAGGGATAAAAGATAAATATGTTTCTGCCTATACTTATGTGAGACAACATGCAAGTTTATTTTTTTTTCTTCTCTCCAGACTGAAGAGTTTCAACCCTCTCCTTCCCCCCCCCCCCCCCCCCCCAACCCCCTCCTCTACAATTTTTTAATTGGCTCTTAGTGTTCTCTAAGAAATTCAATGTCATGCAAAAAAAAATCATTCTGTCACTGAATATTAGGCAGAAACCAAAGCTCAGCTAAAACAGACCAATAATAACACATGGCAAATCAGTGAAATTAGATGTGTACACCAGCAGTTATGTTTTCTTGCTTGTAGATCGTGCAAAAGGGAAAAGTACAGATAAGAAGAGACACGAAATTTTCACCCGTCTCACAGATAGGGAATGATAAACGAGGAAAAAAAGAGGACAAAAAAATCACTTCCAATACTTATTTCCTTAAGCAGAAGATATCATCTTCTCTACACAGGCCATCAAACTTCTGCAAGATGAACATCCATTTCTCCTACAATCCTGTTTCTATTTTAATCTACTTCTCCTATCCTAATATATCGAATATTATGAGGGCAGTTAACATGCACAGAAACCAACACCAGCAAAGACTTTTACATTGATATTTAAAAGTCTTCTAGGTTAATCTAGGTCATAGCCAACATAAATCAAGCCGGTCAAATCAACACGAGCAATGACTTTTACATTGAACCAGAAAATCTTCTAGGTTAATCTAAGCCATAGCCAATACAAATCAAGCCGATCAAATACTAATATAGAACGCCTAAAAGCCAAATAAAGGCAAGAAAATACCTTTCAAGTTCACCTTCACTGAAAACATGGTAATATCTGTTGTACACAACAGCATTCTTCTTGTCATCCTTCTTTGCCAGACCACTAGCAACAGCATTAGCAGAAGCTCCAGTAATTTCAGCTCGATGATATGGTAAGTGCCATGGCACAAAAAACTCCTGATGTCCATCACAACCTTGTACGGTGTTGCACGCCAACGAATGATCAGCTAATCTAGTAGTACGGGAATCATTTACGAGCCCTTTATGACCATTTTCCTCAACTTCTGGTATACTCTCTAGAGGTATAGCAGATGAAGGACTACGCACCCTCGGGCTATTACCCATTTGAGGACTGCTCGGTCCCACCCACTCTTCTAGATATCTCTCATTAAGAGGAGTCCACTTGTTAAGTAAGGATTGATCCTCTTGTTCTCTTGCCCAAACTGTTATTAATACTAGACCACCCTTTTTCACAATGCGAACTAACTCTTCTACTGCCTTCCTCCTCCTTTCTTGTGTACTCAGGTGATGCAAGACAGCAATAGAAATGGCTGCATCACCATATCCAGTTCGGTAAGGAAGATCGACAGCATCAGCAACCAAAACTTCATGCCCTCTCTCTGAACAAATTTTAATGAGAGGAGCGCTTATATCGCAACCAATAAAATAACAATGAGGATTCAACCCCAGGTACTTTCCATTACCACACCCTGAATCCAAAATAAGCGATCCTGGAGGCAACGAATTCAGAAAAGCTGAAACTTTCGGCCACTTGGCAAAGCGAGTAGCACTAAAATGAGGAGCAATTGCATCATAAACTCGATGAACATACTTTTTCTCGATTTCCGGAGTGGACTGTACAGCAGACAATGAAATTTTCTGGGTCACACCAACTTTAACCCGTGGAAGATCAATAGGTACCTCATGAATCGAAGAACCACACGAGCTATACCCCGAATCAGACTCCAATTCTTTCATACTACCAACACTCTTACAATTAAAAACTTTATGCTTTATTACAGAAGCAAGTGAAGATATTTGTTTATTACAAATTCTACTTCTTGAAATATCAAAGACCATCTACTTATTCCATGAAAATTGCAATCATCTGCAGAAAAACCAGAAAATTGTTAGATTTTCAGCTTCCATTCAAGGGCCATCCTCACATGTAAAGCAATTCGCGGAAAGGCATTTTAGTACCCAAATTCCTCAAGCCTAAAGACTCACTTTTAGCTATAGATTCTGAACACTATCTTTTAAAAAGGAAACAAAAGAAGAAGCATAAAGCGTATGAGAAAGAGATTTTCATAAGCAGTTGTGATTATAACACGATATATAATCTGAATCCAAACTCCAATCAATTATTGCTTAAATTGCATAAACGAATAGCCAATCAATAAAGGGATTTTACTTAAATTCAGTAAACATTTCCGGTTAATTTGGGATTAGAAAACGACTAACTACGAAATTATTCAACTAAGCATGATCCAAAATGGCAAAAGAATTAATAAGTTACTAAAAACTTGACCTGTGATTCCCAATGCATCTAGTTGGTGCCGGATTTCAACAGAGAGAGAGAGAGAGAGAGAGGCTTCGTTTCAGTTCAGACTGCAGGCTTTTGAGTTTAGGGCTTGAAAACAAGATTGATTTCATTTTCCTTTTTTTTAAAAAAATAAGTTTCATGTTAGACAATGATATTTCTGTTTGTTTCAAAGGAAAAACTTGGAAACAAAAATCCTTGACTTTCAAAAGAAACCAAAAAAAAAAAGTTTACATAAGATATCTCAATGGTTTCGGGTTTGAAAGGTAAGAATGTTTGAACCCTCTCCAGCTAATTGTATAGTGTGGAAGCATTATTGGCCCGTGGAGTGACTTGATAAGCTGCAATGCTAGCCCGTCAGTTGTTCCTTCGGTGTCAATAGGCTCCTTCGGTTGTTCTTTCGGTGCCAATAGGCTAATTGTGATGTCCATATGCTATGACAAACTTCTACTAGTGGGTCTTGAAAACGTGATGTACATCTCTACACTTCTCTGTCAAACCGAGAATAGCAAAAGTCCTTATTGTTTGGAATACAACCTTGAAAGAAACAAAAAAAAATGCTTGAAACGTTATTTTGCATTTCCATTACGACGATGGAATGAAATATTTGGTTCTTTATTTCTGACGTAAATACACAAATAGTGTAAAATATGCAATATGATATTTATTTTAATATTCATTCATCAGTATAAAGTAATTGGTTTTTCGAATAATGTTGTTAATTTGTATAAGAAATTTTTATTTCATATAACGGAAAGTGTAAAAATTAAAAAATAAATTCAAACTTTATCAAAAAAAACCTGTAAAGTAAGAGATTTAAAAAAAGGAAAAAAAAGAAAAAGAAGATTTCCAAACGGATGTTTAATTTTGATACTTGAAATGTATACAGTATACTCCTGGCAAACAGAACATTTTCCATTTCGTTTTATTCAAAGTGAAAAAGAATTTGTACTTCAATAAGTGTTTAATTTATAAATTAAAAATTTTCATACGTTAAAATGGATGAAAATAGAATGGGAAATGGATTGCAACAAGTCTATTTAAAATTAAGTTTAAAATCATTTATGTGAGTCATTTTATGAAGGGTTGGTCTTATTTTGGTCATTTTAATACGTTTTTGGAATTTTTATTATTTTAGAGTATTTATTAGATTTTGTTTTATATAAAATACAAGAGGAGATTGAAGTATTTTGGAGCAATTTCAAGACCTTCGGTCAAGAATTCTAACAGACGAAACAGCCTCTTACGCAGAAAAATGCACGATGAGGCTGCATACATCAGATCGCGAAGCGGTCTGGACTCTCTCTAGGCCCTGTGCAAATACGAGAGCCTAGTGTATCGAGAACGTCAATTTCCAAAACCATTTCTTGAGTTATCAAATAATGTTCCTGAGACCATTCTATAGGCTATATCTTTGGATACCATGAGAATATGATGTTTGGTAGACCATTCCCTAGAGTTGGATATTCTCGGGGCCGTCATAGAATGCCCTTTAGGGCTTGTACTTTCGTCAATTATCATATCTGATTTCATAACATACAATGATCATCAGTAGCACCATTAATCGTATTATAGTTATCACCAATCAGAAACCAACTTATTAGTTATCATATTTCGTAGATTGGTATATTATAACCATAGTTGCTAAAGATATATGTAAAAAAGAGACGTAAAATGAAACAATTATCAACTTCTCTTTCACCATATATAAGGTGATTTATGGATCCAAAGTAAACAACTTTTCTGTGTTGGGTTGTGGAGATTGAGATTATGAGGAGCTTGAAGTATTTGAGAGCTATTCCTACGTCATTTCTTGTGTTATAAGACAACATCCTCTAGGACGTTCTATAGACCATTCTATGTATATCATTAAAATAGCTCCTTAAGTTAAATACAGTCTCTGCTAATACGCATGTCTTTATTATGGGTAAACTATAAAAGAAAAGGTCATTTAATGTACTTATTGGAAATATGAAAAGAATATTTCCCTCCACACAATTTCCCCTCTTGTGTGTAGTAGTTGGGAACAATTTATTCTTAGGAAAAATTGGCACTTACCATAGCTATTGCATACACATTGCAACATAACTTTTCAATTCTCACTACGCACTTTTAACTTTGTCGTTTTGTTACGCCTTTGACACAATTAGCGTCAGCATTCACCTATAACTTCTCTTCTTACTGTGCACCCACAACTCAGTTGTTTTACGTTTTTGACACAATAGATAGTGTACTATCTATGGTACCCATTCTAAAGCCATTTTCTAGAAGAAACTAGCAAATCAACCGTGTTATGCTCTAAGAGCGTGTCTTAATCCATATAGTGTTTTTTTTAATCTATAAACATGATTAGAAATATTACTATCGACAGTACATGGTGACAGATCGACAGTACATGGTGACAGTACATGGTGACATCGATGTATATATGTGTGTGTATGTGCGTATGTGTTGATAAACAATAGTTCATTTCATCATGCAAGCCATACTGCACTTACAATTTCATTATAATCCGTAAACAATTAAACTAAAAGTGCCGATTTGGTAGACCTTCCTCTAGTCTTGGTGGATCTGTCACCAATTTTGGTGGATTTGTCATCGTTCTTGATGGACCTGTCTTCGATCTTAATAGATCTATAGATGATCTTGATGGATCTTGAAAGCGACCATCATTTCTTTCATTGTGAAACTTTCGTCAGTTTGTTACAACTAAAAAACAAGTTTATCATACATAGAAGCATGAAGGAGCTAGATGGAGTCTGAAAACTCCAAGAAGAGAGAGAAAAGAAAGATAAAAAGAACTGAAAAGGATATATATATATATATATATATATATATATATATATATATATATATGACAATTTTTTAGAGAGTCTCCCTTGTTTCGTTGTTCCAGAAGGTTTTCCTCTACTTGTATTTACTAAGCACATCACACAAATTTTACAATGGTCAATGACCAAGTATGATTAGTTGATCATTGACCAATGAAATGTGTAGAAAATTTATGGGCCCCTTGTTTTGGCCAATCATCCTCTTTGCTTGCATGTAGATAAAATTTATTTGTCATCGTTTTATTGGATCACTAGTTGATCAATGACCACAATAAAATTTCTGAGCACATCAAGTAACTTTTATTTAAATATGAACCTTGTGCAGAAAGATTTGAGATTAGTTTGGCTATCTGGCATAACTTGGCTAAGAGATGTACAGCTTCTTGAATCAGTATGATGATTGCAGTAGAATAGTAACGGTTCGGACTTCGATCACGTGTAATATGAATATTTCATTGTTGTTTAGGCCAGTACTGACCAAAGGCCATGTATCCATCGTGTAATTAGGCAACGAGTTATCTGTCCAGTTTACAGTAGTCACTTTGTGTGGGATCCGTTAGAAAAACATTACTATCCTATGAGACTGCTGGACTCCTGATTTGTTCTTCTAGTAAAACTTTAGGATTGTGACGGTAGAACCCCTAAAACTAAGAATTTAGCTTTTTTGCATTAGAATCGGGATACCGAATTTTATCATATCGTCGATTCTATTAATTATAATCATAAGTGTTGGGTACATATTATGTTTTTTGATTTGGGTTTTTTTTTCTTTCATACTTTTCAAACTATAAAAAAATAATTTTTTGTCAAAATAATAACACTATTATGTAAAAGTTGACTAGGTTAATTGCGATGATGACCACTGGTACTATGTTGATTTTTTTTTTTTTTTTGTATCATACACATTTGTAACTTATTATACTAAATTTGCTGAGGCAGATGATTCAGATGAAGTGAAGCCATACGTAGTTTAAACCACTAGAGAAAAAAAAACATGATTACAATTAATTAAAAAAAGCATGACAAGATGCAAAAGCGAATTAGCATGACAATTAATTAAAAAACTCTCTAATCTCGATTGGGATCACCTGACCCCCCCTCCCCGTGACCGCCCGCCACGTGGCTGCAGGGTCACTCAGTCTCACAACCCCCCTGCTGCCACGTGGCAGAAGGTCGCGAAGGGAGTGAGGCATTCGGCGGTCAGGGGATCCTTTCCCCTCTAATCTATTTTGATACTGGATGAAATACTTGGTCTTCGACGAATTAGCAATTGACAAGTATAAAATTTACCACGTCAGAGAGATTATTATGATTTTAAATAAACGACACAAATATCTTATTATGTTAATCCTCTTCCATGATAAACTAACTAATAAAACAATTTATAGTTGTTATAATACCATATGGCGGGTTTTAGAGCAACTGATAAAGTTGTTGTTTTGTGAACTTGAGGTCATGAGTTCGAACCGCAGAAATAGCCTCTTGCACAAAGTGCAGACTAAGGCTTCATACATTAGATCGCAAAGTGATCCGACCCGTCTCCAGACTTCGTGCAAGACTAAGGCTGCATATTCGAACCGCAGAAACAGCCTCTTACACAAAGTGTAGACTAAATCTACATACATTAGATCGCAAAGTGATCCGACCCCTCTTTAAACTTTGTGCAAGACTAAGACTGCATACATTAGATCGCAAAATGATCCGACCCCTCTTCAGACTCTGTGTAAATGCGGGAACGTAATGCAACGTCTTTTTCAGTTTTTCCCATACCAATTTAAAATGTCCTGTTAAATACAATTCAGACTACACTCTTCTATTCTTTTCTTTGTCCGTATTAAAAAAAGAGAGTTTATAAATCATGCAAGTTGCAAACTTATATTATGAGGAAAGCCGGTAAGTTGGTACACTAGAACAAGTGCAAAACTATGTCAAACAAAACAATGTGCTGCCTAAAGATCCTCTACCTTTGGCTTAAAGATTCCATGTAGCAAGAAGTCAATATTTAATAGCCTGCAATTGTAAACAGTAGGATTCCGTTCCCAATGCAATAGGCTTCCGTATTTACGCAGAACTTAGAGAAGGGTTGGATCGCTTCGCGATCTAATGTACGTAGTCTTACTCTACACTTTGTGCAAGAGGCTATTTTCACGGCTCAAACCCGTAACCTCAAGGTTACAAAACAACAACTTTATCAGTTGCTCTAAAGTCGGACCTCTCCGGCTTCATGACAAAAACATGAATATTCAGAGTCCCTAAATAGTTCAAAAGTATATGAATTCTGTTATAAACTATTCTTGCATTAACGAAAAAAATCCACACATCTTCATGATCACTTGTGAAAATACATCTTCCCCTTTCGCAAAGAAAAATTTTGGATACAGTGGTTTTATTAAGTGTATACATGTGCAAAATGACTCGCTAAATTGGAATATGATGGAATAAAGCATAATGAGTTACTAAATTGGTTGCACTTCTTATATTGTGAAATAGCAGTTGATCGATATAGCTTGATGCATCGTTATGGATCATCGGAAAACAACCCATGTGTGTTTCTAACACGCAATAAGCGGAAACTTGTGTGTTGTTGTAGTATACAAGTGCACATTGTCAGGCACAGTATGATGACAAATTGGAAAATACCAATATATATACATATCTTTGATGAGGGAGTGGGTTCTCCCCCCACCTGTACCAGAGGCCCTTTAGCCAGGTGGGATGTAAATCGAGGGATGTGCTCCACCGGCAGCCCTGCAAAGGGAGAGGACACACGAGACTCAGCCAGCCCAGAGACAACCCTTGTAATATTTCAACAAGAATTGTCTCCACACGGACTCGAACTCGGGACGTCGGGGTTCTAGCCCCAATCACCTTTGCCACTTACCACTGGACTATGCCCCTGGGGGCAATATATATACATATATAATAAAAAATGACATGGAAATCAGATAGAAAATTATATCCAAACCATATAAAAAAATCATACAGAAAATTATTTTCTTTTATTCTAGACTATAAAGTTCAGCCAGCACACTCTAATCTGTCACTCCTTGCCCATGGCTCAAGTTGGATGGCCTCGTTCTTGTTCATATTACTGCAATGTTTTTAGTATTAATTATAGATGAAACCGTTTGAAAGGGCGTTAATATCATTCAACTCCGACTTATTTACTGAGGTTGGATGCATACACATGTGTTAAAAACACACAGAGGTTGTTTCTTTATGACCCATAATGAAAACTGCGTCAAGCTGTGTCGATCAACTGCTACTTCACAATATAAGAAGTACAATCAATTTAGTGAATCATATTGCTTTATTCTATCATATTCCAAATTCAAAAAAGAGTGTATCCTTAACTCGATTAGAAATATAAACGAAATAAAACGTATCTTAATAATAATTTAATAGCCGAAGATATTCTTTCTTTAAAAATTAGGTGTATTGTTTATCAAATACCTAACCATCTTGCAATCGGTTGTCGTTGCATTAGATGAACCAACTAAACAACTAAAGAACCCAAAACAAAGCATAAAAAACAATACTATAATTGTTATAAACTCAAGCAAGAATATAGTAGAAAAGAAAAAAGAGAAACTAGATAACTTTGTATCTGCTGGATATTAATATCACCATTCTTCTCGAGGTCATAAGTGTAGAAGAACTTTGGTGATATATGCTTCATTCTTCTTTGATGTAGCCATTTTCAACTTAAACAATATATCTACCATTATCCTCAAACATTGTATATGCTGAATCGTAGACCTCAAGCAAATGCATTCACATTTTGTTTCATGTAATGCCAAAATCTTATATTGATGAAGAGATGGTTGTTACTGTCTGTTTCATTCATCTCCATAATATGACCACACCAAAACATATCCATTCTGTGGTCTTTCCTTATGCAGTCAGATAGATAGCCAGCATCAGCATAACCCACTAATTGTGGTGCTACCTTCCTTGAGTATTATAAACACCCTTATGGTGTTCCAAGAAGATAAAAATGTGTTTGACATCATTCCAATGCCTTCGTGTTGGTGTTGAACTATACTTTGCCAATAAATTCACTGAAAATGCTATATATGGTTTCGAAATTCGCAAGATAATTTAAATTACCAACAACACTAAGATATGGTACTTCAGGACCTAATAATTCTTCGTTATCTTCTGGTGGTCGAAATGAGTCTTTCTTGATATTAATGATCATACCACGCTATGACTACTCAAGGCTCGATCTGCAGGCCGAGAGAAAATTTGATCTTCTCAAAGTTTTTCATCTGAAACTCTTTTATGATACAACTAGAGGATTTAGTAAGCTCTTCAGGAGTTCCAACAAGATTTAGATCCTCAACATGTACATCCTGTTGGATTGTTTTAATTCATACAATGGTTTCTATAATTTGATTGAAGATAGTTCATTCATCCTTTGATTACATGCTACAGGCATCTTACAATTCATATGAGTAAGCGGTAACTTCATTCATTAACCGCATATCAAAGTTTAGTTACTGCTAGGTTGACTGAATAATGTTAGGGCGTCAATTATCGGAGAATATGTTTCATCATAGTCAAGCTAGTTCTTTGTGAAAAACCCATTTATATCCAATATGTTTGATCCCTTCAGGGGTTTGACTGCAGATCAAATAATTTGCAAATGCGACTTTTCCTTCAAGGGTTTTGGACTACGGGTCCAAATGCTTTGCGACTTTTCCTTCAGGGGTTTGGATTGCATCTTTCTATTTTCCCCAATGATTTCTGTGTCGACACTTTTCAGTTAATATTGGTTCAGGATCCTGATTCATAACTTCACATGCAATCCTCAATCAATACATAATCAATAATGATCATTTGTCTATCCCAATTTTCTCTTATAATTCAAAGAGATCTTTTCAAAATTGTGCTCACTTGCTTCTTTGGGAGCATCTTGTTTATTGATTTTTAGACTGAGCAGTTCTTATTTCTATAGCGCTTTCAAGTTGTGAACATCTAATCTCTTGTTGAGTGTTCTCTTCTGGAGTATTATTTGTACCATTCTCTTTTGAGAGCTTTTATCTTTTATACCAACTGGGCATCCACGTTTTAGACTTGTTTTTGGTATACCATTATCATGCCTTCAAAGACATCAAGTCGAATCGGTATATTCATCGCCAAAACGTGGGATTTTGTTATCATTTTACTTCTTGCTCGCATTGATTTGTTCGTGTGTTAAAGTGAAATAGTGAAGGAACGTTCCATGTAATTTCACGCCGTTCTTCAGGAACCGACACTTTCTCTCCCCTAATGGCGGAAAAACTAGCTCACCAAATCAATGCTGATGCATGTATAATTGCATGTCCCCAAGCTCATGTGGGTAAATTGGACCTTAAAACCAAACGTCTAACAATCAGTAGTAAACGTTTAATAAATAACACTGCCAGGACATTTTAAGTGTGCACACTTGCAACTAAATGATCAACGCCAATCTAAAGACCTACATTAATTAGTACAAGTATTTGAAGAATGCATGCTCCAAAGTATATAAAATGAGCAAGAAGCTAGGCAAAAACTATTATTCTCTGCGAGAGAAAACTCACATGAGCGACACACACAATCACGAGATAATATAATCTTTTTGTTCATGAAATAGTTTCTAGAATCTTCTGATTCTGTAAAGATTACACGTGTGAGTGTTGTAAAATTGTATGTATCATTATTCTATTTGGGTGACCAAATCGATTATGTCATAAATAACTTTTGATTATGGAATTTCTGGTTCATCACAATATTACGTTCGACTGGATGTATAGTCACATAATACAATCCAGATGAGAAAATTAGGAGTTTTTCTTTAACAAGCTTACGGCTTGAATCATTGTTTATAAAAATTTCATATTCCCCTCGTTTATGGTTCAATATGAACGCCATTAAGACGTATATTTTGGAAACTCAATGGTTTCCTTTCGACTTGGTGGGAAATGATGCCATATTAATCAATATATGTGTAGCACCCGTCAAGATATTGGTTGCTCTTCTGGAGCCCTCAATCAATGTCTTAGTACACGAATTGGTGCTAACATTTGTTTTTGCCAATTTTTTTTCAGAGTTTTCAGTCAATTTGTGTGTGTGTTATTCCACTGTCAACTGGACATATGTCCATATCATTCACCTCGGATGATATGTCAATATCAAAATTAATTTTGGAATATCTACTTAGAAATAGTCAATGGTGTTTCTTCAGGAAACACTATTCATATATTAATCAATGTAATGTTACCAACCTAGGCAAAATGCACTAGTTGTCTCATGCCTTCATCCTGCTGGGATGTTTGGATAAAGATCAAGAAAATTCTTTGGTGGCAAGTACGGACCATTGGCCTTGGGCTCAACATGAATAACAAGTCTGTTTAATCGGTGCATCATTTTTCATAGCCTTGGCATTTTCTTGAGGCCTTTCCTTGTTTTACGCCTTTAGGTGGTGTGATGTAAAATTTCTATAACGTCCATGACCACGACCACGACCATATTGATTATTATAATTACTTCCATTCGCTTCCAGAAATAGTGGTAATCTGGTCTGGTGAGAATAGTGGTTTTCATTCTATAATGTCCATGACCACGACCACGACCACATAGATTATTATAATTACTTCTATTCTCTTCAGGGAATAGTGGTAATCTGGTCTGGTGAAAATAGTGGTTTTTCAGCGAAAGTTCATATATGAAAATACATTTCAAACTTCCTATCCTGATATTGCTACTGCAGGAGCATATTGGATACGTAGAAAATGGAAAACGTATGTATTTATTTTTAACATGTACAGGTAAAATATTTGATAAAACAAGATATTCACTCAAAACTACAAGTTTGAGTTAAATGTTATATGCTTCAGGCATAAGATGCTTCAGGCATAATAAATAGATCATAATAAAATCGTACTAACAAAATTTAATTAAAAAAACTGTATATATGACAAAATTGAACATATGCAAGAACATAATAATTAACAAACTTGATAACATGTCATTCAGAAATAACTTACAATAAGCAAATTAGAAATGTTGCTTCGGGCATGTCCACTATTCATGCTTCAAGCATGATAACTATTTGTGCTATAGACATATCCGCTATTCATGCTTCAAGTATGTTGACTATTCAAGCTTCTGGCATGTTGACTACTCATGCTTCCGGCATGTCTACTATTTATGCTTCAGACATGTCGACTAATTATGCTTCTGGCATGTCGAATACTCGTGCTTCTGGTATTTTAACTACTCATGCTTCCGGCATGTGAACTATTTGTGCTTTTAGAATTTAAACTATTCGTGCTTCTAACATGTGAATTATACATGCTTATGGTATTTCAACTATCAATACTGCAGGTATATCAATCATTCATTTTTCTTGGAAACTATTCATACTGCGAGCATGTCATCTATTCATGCTTTGAGTACGTCATGCTTCAGGCATGTCTATTAATCATGCTTCAGGCATGTCAATGTTTCAATCAATCGTTTATGCTTCAGGTATATCTAATTATTCATGTTATAGGCATAATAACTATCCATGATAACGATTTATGCTTCGTGTATAACAACTATTCATGCTTTGAGCATGTCAACAATTCATGCTTCGGACATGTCAAACGATTCATGCTTCGAACATGATAACAATTAATGATTCAGGCATGTTAACAATTCATGCTTTGGACATGATAAAAGTTTATCTATATGGCTGCAAGCCATATACTATTCTTCTTTTTTTAAAATAAATCTAAGACTTCAGGCTAGATTAGTTTTTTTATAAATATTTCGAATATAAGATAGAAATAGGTAACAAGAGAAACGCAACAAATGAACAAATCATAATTCTGAAAAAATTGTGGCAGAAAAATCAGTCTGAGAAATTACCATTTCATCCAGTTCTAGGAGTGTCCAAAACACATCTCCACTGTTCAAAACATACCTTTATGTGTTAGGAGTAATCTGTCAAAATTTGATGATGATCCAACGGTGGATGACCTGGAAGATTCAGTTTTCCCGGACTGCGCAATGCTGGCAGCACCTGCGAAATTTTAAGGATGTTCTCCTTCTTTCCCTTCTTTCTCTAATACTTTTCTCGACTACTTGTTTTTGTTTCTTTGGAGCAATTCGTGCTGGTAACGTGTTATGAACTCAAGCAAGAATATAGTAGAGAAGAGAAAAGAGAAACTAGAGAACTTTGTATCTCAAGGTGTGTCTTTCATATATGATATGTGGTTCTATTTATAGGACTCATGGAATGAAGATAAACTTGGATAAACCCTTTTATATATCTACATTTGATCTGATATACATGGTATACAAAAGATATAATACTTTAGATATCCACATCTAATATAATGTCTATCTCTACAATGTATATCAACCTCATGTTTGTCCTTGAGATTCCAATATATCCATAACAATAATTGAGTTTTATATATTCCTTAGTTTTTCTTTTTTCGATAGGCAGAAGCGAATCAAAAGGCCTTTGTCCTCTTTCCTTTTTTCACGTCATGACTTGTCTGTTCCGTTAATTAGAACTATCACTTTGGATAGTGAAATATGACATATGAGCATATTAGATATAACATTATCTTATTGATAACATCATTACAATTTCCACCTTGTAATTATTCAAAAATTTAAAATCTAATATTAAAAAAGTACATCTTGTACGAATAAAAAAATGACGTTTCTAGTACACTAGTATCCCGTGTTTACGCAAAGGCTAAAAAAAGACGTATCGCTTCGTGACCTGATATACGTAGTCTTTCTTGACACTTTGCATAAGAGGCTTTTTTCAACGTTGGAATAAGTGACAAAGCAACAAAATCCACTCAATTTTAAAATGGAATTATAAATCCTCTATAGTGAACGGCTCCACTTTTCAATATTTTCAAGTTGTCCTATATTGAATACTCAAAACATTTAGAGTCAATCAATGCCTCGAGATGACAAAATAAAATAAAATAAAATCTGACTATTACATTATATAGTAAAACTGTATACCTGATATGAGACACACTTATTTATATCATACGTCACAACTTATTTTTTTAGTAATATCTCGATTCTGGAGGTAATATTGTTGTCTGGACTAGTAATGGCAAATTTATTGTATCCGGCCAATTGGGTTAAAAGGTTGTTGTCCCGGCTTGTAGTACGCACCTTGGAGTAGGTCTCTGGTACAGCTTACCAAACTAGGAGACATATGAATTCCTGATTTGTATCATCTACGAAACTCCTTAGGACTGAACGGTAGAGGCCTACAGGGCCAAAGCTATTGTCATTTTGCTCAAGAACTAATTTACTTGGAGCAAAAGGTCATTCCCTGACCCTGGGTGCCATCGCTCCAGCCCCAAAAAACATTGTCGAGAATGCAAATCTGGATCCCGCCGACCTCTACCATTACTAATTTACTACTTGATAGAATGATTGTAGCATAAAATATTTTCATATACGACAAAAAATTTAAAATTCCATCGAGTATATATCTTCATCAACGCAACATCTTTTCTTACAAAAATTTGTGGAAAAATGGTAACACTTTCCAAACTATTCTCTCATTTGAAGAAGAAGAGTTCCTTTTTTTTCTGCATAATTCTTCCAGAAACCTTAAGAATAAGTTTTTTGACCATTTGTGTACTCTCAAAATTTTTCAAGCATACAGCCACCATGAGGAAATACATGGCGGAGATCAACAAGAAGAGCTTAAAATTTGTTTTCAAGAAGAGATCGAAGTTTGAACAAGCCCACCATAATTGTTGTGCCATTTGCTTATCGGAATTTCAAGAAGGAGATAAGGTTCGAAACCTGGTGGAATGCAATCACATGTTTCATAATAATTGTTTGGAGAAATGGTTGCATATGAATCAGGCGACGTGCCCGCTTTGCCGGCGACTGGTGGTGCCGAAAGAGATGGTGGAGGAACGCCGGAGAGTGGAAAAGGAGCAGGTAGATAGAAGCTATGAGGAGGAGTTGGCTCTTTTATTGTTGTCTGTCGTGCCGGTGAACGGCGCCGGCTGCCGTGGATGCTATTGGTTTTGATGCATTTAAAGGTTGTACCCAACTACTAAGGATACATGCCATATCCGGTCTCACAGGAAGTATAGAGATGTAAAGTAGAAACCTGATAGATTCAGACAAAAGACAGATTATATACACAAGTGTCCCAGAGAGATTCGAACTCTTTACCTACTCTTTCAAAGTAATTATCTTTTGACTGTTTATATCAGGTTATGTCCTGGGGACATTAGTTTGGATCTACATGTCACAGATTCTACGACGTGGTAGTTGTTTAGGTCATCTCCAATGGGTGCACCAAAACATCCATTTGGTGCAAAAACTGACTCCAACCAAGCACCAAACCTTGCACCAAATAGGTGAAAATGAATAGTGTTGCACCTATTAGGTGCAACACCATTCATTGCACCAAATCACTATTCATCCGCCACACCATCATTTTAAGCATATTAATTTGATTTTATTTGTAATTTTAAGCATATTAATTTAATTGTACTATTTTGTTTAATTTATAATTTAATTTTTATTTTTAATTTTAAAATTTATAGGAACACGTTAAGCAATAATCCACCTCAGTTAAATCAATGAATAATGAATTAATGAATACTTACGTTAAATTTATATGAATGTTAATTTGTGTTAAATTATTTATAATAATGAATTAAAAATAGAATGATAAAAGAATCTTTAAGGAATATTCTTATTTGGTGCTGGATTTGGTGTTTGTGGTTGAAGTACTTTTTACTGTTTATTGCACCAAATAGGTGATTTGGTGCAAAAATTGGTGTTTTGGGTTGGAGATGGCCTTAGCTATCATGTCCAGGCGTACTCTTTTCCTGTTCAGTTCAATTCCGTCAACTGAACTATAAAATCATTAAATCATGTAAATTAACATGATATATATGGACGATATAGTTTATGCTGTTTGAACGAGGGATTATGTCCAAACGTGAAAATTTATTACATCGAAAACGTACTTTGTAACTTACCACGTTTATTTTTGTATGATAGCTTTGCATTGAATCTTTAAAGCTGTAGTTAATGGATAAATTATAATAGTTGTTTATCATGTAATTAAAAACAAAATAATAAAGGCGGACCTTCGAATAATTACTCATTTCACAAGCATATAACTTGTCAATTTTTTGGGCCAATATCGGTCCGGTTTGAACGTCTATGTCATTCATTCAATCGATCAATCATATTCAGTATATTCCAACGGCAACAAAAGTTATTGTTAGAGTCTGGAGAGTGTGAGTTATAGGCAAACAATACTTCCATCCCAAATTATAGAGAATTTGTTTCCGGTGAAACTCTCAGCTCTATATGTAACTGCATAAATGAAACAATAATAGGGGTATAATGTATTAGTGTGTTAGTGAAGAAATTCAGTAAATACAAATAGAAAACTTTTAATATTAAAATAACCATAAACGTGTATGTATATCAACTCTATATGTACCGACATAAACGTCTATGTACATTTGTAAATGTTGGTCTCATAGAAACTGATGTTTAATGTCGAGCCAATAGCTTTTAGACAATGTTACAAATCTAACTATTTTTAAGGATTTTGTCTTACTATTGTTTCTGATCTTTTAGAAAGAAAAAGATTATATCAAGTAAAGAATATTAGTTTTTTTTAAGTCAGTAAAAAATGTTCGTCGAGGTAATTGTTATATTTGTTCAACAATCTAAAAAGTTCGCAAACTGTTTAACTTTGGTTCGTATTTATTCGGTAATTATCGGTAAATGAGTCGAATTCAAACAGATGTTTGAGTTCGTTTACTAAAACGAGCTGAACTATCCGTGAATTGTTTTGATTGTTTAAACAGTAGTATTATCGAGCCAAAATCGAACCAGTTTTAAAGTTCGTTTAGCTAAACGAACCGAGCCGAACAGTTCGTTTAGCTGAATGAATCCGAATCCGAAAACCTAGTATTCGATTCGGCTCGGTTTGTTAACACACCTACTAGCAGGTATGACGATCAGTTTGATGAGACCGTATGATCACATCGTGAATTGATCCGGCCTCTCTCTAAATCCTACGTAAACACAGAAATCTAATGCACCAAAAACGTCATCTATATTATTTCTATACGATGTTGTATAAATTTGTTGTCCGAGACACTTCTAGTAGAAGATGAGTAATTTTTTTTTATATTTTTTATAAGGGAATTGAATAGGAAATATGGGGATTGGACCGTAAACGAACAGAATCAACGTGCCAAAAGCCACGTTTCTTTCCCAGAAGATAAAGGATTTTTAGATATGTTAATTGATGTATAAGTTCCTATAGTATATTAATATATTTTTCTCGGAATCTCTTAATTGATGAGTAGATATTTATACGTGAAGGTTAGTCAAATTTCCTTGACTTATTATATGATTCAAAAGTTATTTGGTAGATCTTTGATATTCTTAAAGTAATTCACTTCCATTACTCATAGTGGGGGACAAGGGAGATGGGTTGGTAGGAAGAAAAGAAAAATTAGATATGAAAAATGTGCCCTTGTTACATGAGTTCAAGTTTATGGTGTATTGATCTCGAGACGTAGTTCAGTTAGTATTCAAGTGACCGATTGTGACAAGAGCGCCCCAACCCGGACAGCGGAATCCGAACCGGTGCACCCGTCGTAGCTTACTGAGAAGACTACAAGACGTCTCATCTCTCGATTACACATCATCAATGACGTCAGAGAAATAAATGAGGAAACACGTATCTCATAACTCTAAACCATCAATGCAGTACACCAAAAGATAAAGTGAATATCAGTAACTCGTTATGGACGCAGCCATCTAAATCCTCAAATGAAATAAGAATCGGAAATAACAAGAATCGGTCGAAAACAATCCCTCAACACGCTCTAGGCATCTCATTCTGCCCACTCGCCGTCATCCTCAATGAAAATCATATCGTACTCAGGCTCTCCTGCATCACAAAGGTAGTACCCTTAGCGAAAAAAACGCTAGCAAGTAACCCGCTTATAAGACGTACGGGATCAACACATGGCAAGACATAAGTAATATGTAATTCAAGGGAATTGTGGGGCACATGTCTTGTATAACTTCCAAAAATATAGACTAGTAACGGAACAGAGCAAATACAGCAATTCATACGCAAATAACAATTCAATGACAATCAGGGTACCACACACATTCATACCGTAACGACTCACGTGATGCATGTCAAAATATGCACTACACTACACAGTCACGAATGCATGGACGCTTTCTTTTCGAAACAGTGCAATGCATGTCACAATGTCCGGTCACATAACTTTATACCCTGTAACGCACCTCGGCTTATATTTCCATCCCGATTAACATTACAGACAACTTTATACCCTGCAATGCACCTCGGCTTATATTTCAATCCCGATTAACATTGCAGACAACTTTATACCCTGTAACGCACCCCGGCTTATATTTCCATCCCGGTTAACGTTACAGACAACTTTGTGCCCTGTAATGCACCTCGGCTTATATTTCCATCCCGATTAACATTGCAGGCCACCTTCGAAAACCTGTGCCGAAGCACAGCTCTTTTCAAAACAATATGCAAATGCAAGTGCCATGATGCAAGACTCCTCATTTCAATCACATTCTTTATTCACATACATTCAATTCACATTCAATATCCATCAATCACTCAAGGTTCCCCTCACTTACCCATTTGAACTTACACTTCAAGCTAGATCATCAACACTTAACATTGATTCTAAATCTCATATGTTCATTTCCTAACCCCTTTAAGTCATTCACTTTAAAATCCGATTCGAATACCCTTCAACATCTCCGAATTTGATTCACCGTCTTAAGTTATGTTCCCAAGACCTAGACTAACCTCAATCAAGTCCTAAGAAGTCTCTAAGGTCATCCAAAGGGTCCCCTAGCTTCCCTCTTTCTTTCCCTTTTTTCCCACAAAACTATGGACATCATCCCCTCACATCGATCGATCGATGTGACATCATACCCTCACATCGATCGATCGATGTCCATCAGAGAACATCGATCTCTCAGCCTCTCCTTACATCGATCGATCGATGTCCATCAGAGGACATCGATCTCTCAGCCTCACCCTACATCGATCGATCGATGTCCATCAGAGGACATCGATCTCTCAGCTCTTCCTACATCGATCGATCGAAGTACTTCATCCCCTCACATCGATCGATCGATGTCCACGATTCCAGAAAAGAAATTCTGCGATTTCTGCAGAAACTGCAGAATCACAACTCCAATCGATCCCAAACTTCATACCAATCAATCCAAGCCTAATCCCTGCCAATATCTCATGCTTAAACTACAATTTAAACACTACACACATATCAATCACAGATTCAAGCCTAACACTCAGATCATCCACCAAAACAACCCAAAAATCCTACCTTTCTCTCCCTTCTCCCCTCAACCGAAAATAGCAGCAAGGAAAGAGTTCAAGGGATTGGGATTTGTAAGATTTCAAGTAATCCACAACAACAACGAAGGATTTCAATATACGGTGGTCAAATCTCAAAGCCAAAACGCATAAAGCACACACATAGATTCACATAAAGAAACTACTGCATGGTGATCCAATTTGATATCAAAATTAGGCCTTTTTCTTTCGCAAATCGTAAGAACTTATAAGTAGATTACTTGCCTTTGATTACTCGAAGGAGAAATGAACAACGGACGAAGATTGGATGGAAGATCCAGAAGTTTTCTCTCTAGGGTTGCAAAGGATGCCAAAGTCGCCTAGGGAATGATGAGAGCGTCGGTTTTCTCTGCGCAGTGAGAAAACGGACGTTCTGTCAGTTTTTATATGGAAAGGGAAAAATTTGGAGTTTCTAAATTATATCCTATTTTCTTATTTATCTTAAAGGATACTTTCTAATATTCAATTCTTAATTAAATAGTAATTAATTCTAAAATTTAATCCTCTCAATTAATTCCACTTAATTCTATTACTTAATTCGTAATTCATTTCTGTTGACCATCATTAGTCTCATTTAATTTCTTTTTCATCTTTTAATTATTCTACGGAGGGTGCGGGACATAACATTTATCGTGTACTAACTTACGTTTATTCAGTTTCAAGTTTCATATTATCTATGCCGAACTTGTATCTTTTTTAAAGAATGTATGCATTTATGGATTAGTGGAGAGCAAAAGCCTCTTTCAATTTTTTAAACTGATGGTGTAAAAATTGTAAATTGTTTTCATCTACATTCAGTTGAATTACCATCGAAGCTTGTACCATTCATGTAAAATTTTACTCACGATAACTGTTTCTTTATCAAAGCATAAATATTGTTTCCATTTCCTATTGAATCAAGGACACATTCTTCTTTTACATTAAAATATAATGGAATAAAGTAAAATGACTCACTAATTGAATGCGGTTTTTATATTGTGAAGTAGCAGTATATCGACATAGCTTGACGCATCATTATGGGTCATCGGAAAACAATCTATATGTGTTTTTAACATAGATTTGGTTGCGTGCATCTGACCCTCCATATCTCGGCATACGCAGGAGCCTCTAAGGCAATGAAGTTGTGTTGTTGTTTTATCAAAGCATAAATATAAAAAAAAATATTTGGGCCTTCATAGTTCTGTAATATACGATTAGATTTTGTAAATATCTGGAAGCAAGCTCTCTATCCCTTGAGATGGAGATATTGTTTGTCTATATCTCATCCTTCTCATACTTTAGCGATAGCTTTTATTACTATTGACATATATTTGTGGTTGTATTGTGCAAATATCAGGCGCACACACAAAAAATTGCTTTTATTGTTTGTTTGCAGTGTAGGTTTTATATTTTATTTAAAATAAACTTTTTTTTTCTTGAGGTTGGTTGTGGAACAAGACTAACTAATACTTGGAAAAGAAAACTACACCAATTGAAAAAAAAAACCTTACATGTGAAATCAATCAAAAATTTGAATTAATACATCGTTTTGAACAACTACAACAACATTACCCTTTGTCTTAGAAGTTTCCGCCTATAACAGAGTATGAGAGGTTGGATGTATGTAAAACACTCCGATGACCATACGTCAAACTATTTTAATCAAACATGTTCTACATAGTACTACGAAATATTCCTGAAACTTTTTCAAAGTAGTTAGGCAGATCAATAGGCATACGTCGACACAAGCAGTCCTATGAGATATGATATACCATTTAATTATATATAATTCGTTATATAATTTATCTAACCAGATCTATAAATTATCTTTATAACAAGTCTTCTTCAATACCCTAATTTATAATTCAGTTCGCCCACATCCGCCAAACCTCAAATTCTGGTTCTATTAACAGAATCATTTTTGGAATCTGTCTAACACCCCATTCCATTTTAATTTTAACCTCAAATTCTGGCTCTATTAACAGAATCTTTTTTGGAATCTAACACTCCATTCCATTTTAATTTTATTGTGTGCAAGGTGACATCGAGAGACGTAATTTTAATTATGATTCATCGGGAAACAACTTCTGTGTGTTTTTAATACATGAGTATGGTTGCCTACATCCTATGCTCCATACCTCACCATAGGCGGAAGCCTCTAAGTCAATGACATAACGTTGTTGTTGTTCTAGTGTGCAAACTGGGGATCCGTACATAAATTTTTTCTTTCCTATTGATTGGTGAATAAGATTTACTCATTGACTATATTAAAATTTGCCTAAGATTATTATTACTTGCACACGGCATTATTCAACTTTATTATAAATAAAAAAGATTAGAACTATACTGAAGAATACTTTTTTGTCCTTACGTTTGGCGTTTATGACATTAAACTAATTTTTATCATTAACCAAACAGTTGGATAGCATATATAGAGGTAGAGGTTTCACCGGAAACAAACTCTCTATCCTTTTGAATGGATGTATTGTTTGCCTGCTTCTTATTCCCTCAGATCTTAACGGTAACTTTTACTGTCGTTGGAATATACTGGGTATGGATGTTTGTTATACCTCTTCTTGCCTTATGTTTTGTGTAAGTACTGATATTGTTGGGCTATTCTGCATCATTCCATGTTTGTCGTGTATTTTCAGATAGTACTTTGGCCGGCTTTTATTTCACAACATCCGTATGTATCCCAAGAAATTGTTTATGACATTTGTATGTCTTTGTGTAATGGAAAGTAATGCTGGACTTTGTCTATATTTCAACATAATCAAGGGCAAGTAACCAATTATAAAGAAACATAAACATCATGTTGACACCGGCTTTAGTGTTTTTCTTTTTTTTTTTCTTTCTAAATTTAGGGGGGGGGGGGGACAATTTCATTAATCAATCATGATCAGTCCAGTTACGTTGGATTAGGTCACTGTTTTGTGATCTTGAAGTCACAGCATCTTACACAAAGTGAGGTAAGGCTAAGTACATCAGATCGTGAAGCGATTCGGTCCCTCTCCGTATCTTGCGCAAATGCTGGAGACTAGTATGTTAGAGATATGAAGATATTTGAAGATATTGAAGAATTTAATCAAATTGCATCCTACCTAATTGAGGATAACCAAATCAAATCAAATTTTGAATTAGATTGAAACTTACCTTTTTGGATAGATTAGTAGTTGTTATAAATTAAGGCTCGGTGTATTAGCAAGACTTAATGAAAAGAAGAGTTTTTTCATTCATCATTGTTCCTTAATCGTTCTTAATTATTTATTCATGGTATTAGAGTGTGTTCGATCTTGACAGGACTCAGAACACAAGCTCATCACCAGTCCAGAAAGAACAAAGCCAACCCTACCAGAAAAAACCCAGAAACAGACACCTTACTAAGAAAGAAATAGGAAAACCTTTTTTTTGTTTCCTTTAGGGCTCATAATTTTTTCTCATCACCGCCCAAATACCTTTCCCAAACCAAACGGCAAACGACCAATGCACCTGCTCCAAATTATCTTTCTCAGCCAATCAGCAAAAGGTCTGTTTTTCAATCTGCAATCAGATTAACATCAAACATGTCAGGAGAAGAAGAATCCAAACCAGAAAATAATGGGTTGGCCATTCAATTGGTCAATTTGTTAAGAAACAGTCTTAACATTCAAGTTCCCAACATAAATCTTGACAATCTCTCAATTGGGATTAAATTAAGTAGGGAGAATTATCAATTATGGGCTACTTTGATGAAGAGAGCAGTAGGAGGACGTGGTCGGAGTCATTACCTCTCTGGTACTCCTCCTCCACCAACAGCTACAGACCCAAATTGCACACGGTGGGACATCAATGACCACTGTGTGTTCACTTGGCTCATGCAAAACATTGAATCAAACCTGGCCAATAATGTCTCGCAGTATCCCACATCAAAAGCCCTTTGGGATGGGTTTGTAGTTACTTATGGTACAGGAACAGATTCTCTGCAGGTGTTTGACCTGCACAAGTGGGCAAATTCATTCAGGCACGGAGGACAGACTCTGGAAGAGCTGTGGAATCGACTCCACAACATAAGGATGGAGATAGATCGAAGAGACCCCAATCCGATGAAGGATCCGAAGGACATCTCCATCTACAACAACAAACTTCAGGAACAGCGCTTGTATCAACTGCTCATGGCAGTAGATGACATGTTTGAGACCATCAAAAGGGAGTTGTTAAAGAGAGAGCCAGTGCCTCCACCAGAGGCGGTTTTATAACCCCAAGCTAAAGTGTTCATTTCCATTGATGCCCCCAACTAACATTCAACCTAATAATATTTGTCAGATTACCGAAATACCCCTCCTCTCTTGCACTACACACACTGCCCCTTCTGAAATTTCCCTGGTCCCACTAAATATCATCCTAGTCCCTCACAACCCACCAATAATCAAAAGCAATCTTACCATTAAATCACCACCAAATAGACATTCACGGTGGATCCTCGATTATGGGGCCACTGACACGATGACCTTTGACCCCCAAGATTTCATACATCTGTCTACCTCCACTGGACACAAGACACACATTGAAACAGCCAGTGGAGAACTAATCCCAGTCAAAGGCTATGACACCATCCACATTTCTCCAAACCTACACTTAACTCGGTGTCTTTATGTTCCCACGCTGTCCTCTAAATTGCTCTCTCTCAGTCAAATAACCAAATAGCTAACTGCACAGTACTTATCTACCCAGACTTTTGTCTCTTGCAGGATATTCATACGGGGAAGATCATTGGGTGTGGAACTAAGGAAAATGGACTATACTACGTGGAGGAGGTTGCTCACCAGGGCCGGTCCATGCTTGTTCACGGGACGGCAGATCGCCAACTGTGGTTGTGGCACCATCGACTAGGTCACCCTTCCTTTGGGTTTTTTGTACTTTATTCCCTAGCCTATTTTCTTAGTCTGATAAACATTTTACTTGTGACATTTTTATCCTCGCTAAACATCACAAGGGCACTTTTCGCCCTAATAATACTCAAGTTGAACACTGTTTTTCCTTTATTCATTCTGATGTTTGGGGTCCAGTGCCTTTTGCTACACCACAGGGGTACCAATATTTTGTTATGTTTGTTGATGACGTCTCTCATATGACTTGGGTGTAATTTATCAAACAGAAATCTGATGTCCCCGCCAAATTTGTGGACTTCTTTCACATGGTACACACACAGTATAGAAAGAAAATTAAAATTCTCCGGTCTGATAATGACGGTGAATATATGTCTCGCCATTTACAAACATTTCTTCAAACTCATGGCATACTTCATCATACATCATGTCCCAACACCCCCCAACAAAATGCTGTTGCGAACAAAAAAATTGTCTTTTACTTGAAATGTTTAGGGCCATGATGACCGAAGCTAAAGTTCCTAAATATTTTTGGCCCGAGGCGATTGCTACATTTGCATATCTTATAAACATATTACCAACACGTACTTTGCATTATCAAACGCCACTTCAAACACTTTTTACTCAAGTCACTATTCCGTCCATCATAACTTTCCCACCTAAAATCTTCGGGTCCACTGTCTATATTCATATTCCTAAATCCGAACGCACCAAACTTGACCCATGTGCCCTCAAGTGTGTTTTCATGGGCTATGCGACTCACCAGAAAGGATATAGATGTCATAACCCACTCACTCGTCGTATCTATGTGACCCTTGACTATGTCTTCCTTGAGACAGACTTTTATTTCACTACAAGTACTCAGGCCCAGGGGGAGACATACAGTGAGCCTTTCGAATGGTTACAAAATTCCGGTTGGCCTGAAGCTGGCCAACAAGGGCAGGCAGGTGGTGACAACGAGCATGTCCAGTCCAAGGTAGATAGCTCAATTGCTCAAGTGCCACCGACCGATGAACCTCTTTCCTTGGATGTCCTACATGAGGTAAATGCGTCTTCTTCTTACCCTGAAAATTTATCTCCTTCACACACACTAATAGATCTATCTGAGTCTACTTCTGAACTAATCGAAACCCTTGAGCCCCAAAGTGAGCCATATGTACGCACTCTTCCTCCTAGGAGAAACAGGGGTGTTCCCCTTAAAGGTACTCACCTGATCGAGAGCCCCAGAATTCCAGGTATCCAGTAGATGTGGCCGTCTCTACTGAGTTCTCTGAGGATATCCCAAATAATGCAAGCGAAGCTATCAAACAAACAAAGTGGAGAGAGGCGATGAAAGTAGAAATGGAAGCCTTGAAGAAGAACAATAACTGGGAGAAGTGTATATTGCCCAGGGGAAAAGGCCAGTAGGTTGTTGGTAGGTCTACACTATCAAGTATAAAGCAGATGGCACCATCGAACTATACAAAGTCAGGTTAGTAGCAAAAGGATATACACAGACATATGAGATTGATTATTCTGAAACATTCTCTCCTGTAGCGAAGATTGACACAATCCGAGTGCTATTCTCTATTGCGGTTAATGAAGATTGGCCATTGTATCAGTTCGATGTTAAGAATGCCTTTTTACATTGAGAGTTGAGAGAAGAAGTATACATGGAGGCTCCACCAGGGTTCACAAGTGACTTCAGTGAAAACGAAGTATGCAGACTAAAATGAGCCTTGTATGGGTTAAAGCAGTCTTCCCGAGCATGGTTTGTTCCTTAAGAGGCGAGGTAAGTTGATCACATGTCTTATTATATATGTAGATGATATGGTGATTACAGGAAGTGACAAGGAATAGATGGCGCAACTGAGAAAGAGCCTGTTCACCGAATTTGAAATGAAAGATTTAGGAGAGCTTTAATATTTTCTTGGAATTGAGGTTCAACAATCGTCACAGGGTATTTTTATATCTTAGAGGAAGTATATTGATCTTTTAACTAAAACAGGGATGTTGGATTGTAAGCCGAGTGACACGCCTGTGGCAACCAATCAGAAACTGGAGATTAAAAAGGGTGCCCTAACAGTGGATAAAGAGCAGTACCAAAGATTAATGGAGAAGCTTATCTATCGATCTCATATACGGCCTGACATTGCATACGCAGTTGGAGTGGTAAGCCAGTTTATATGGGGGCTGCTAGGCGAATCATAAGGCATCTGAAGAAAACTCCAGAAAGAGGTATTTAGTTTCGAATACATGGACACATGGAAGTAGAAGTTTACACTGATGCTGATTGGACATGTAATCCAGTAGATAGAAGGTCAACATTGGGGTATTTCTCACTAGTAGGAGGAAACCTTGTGACGTGGCGAAGCAAAAAAAACAAAAGGTTGTTGCACTATCAAGTGCCGAGGCGGAATTCAGAGGAATCACGAAAGGAATTATAGAAGTTTTGTGGCTCAACAAGCTATTGAAAGAGTTTGGTTTTCTGGTCTGTGCTCCAGCAAAGTTGAAGTGTGACAACAAAGCAGCTATTAGTATTTCAGATAACCCTGTACATCATGATCGTACCAAGCACATTGAGGTAGACATGCACTTCATACAAGAGAAGTTAGATGAGGGGATTGTGGAAGTTCCGTTTGTTCGATTGGAAGATCAGCTTGCGGATATACTTACCAAGGCGGTGACGGGTAGAGTTTTCGAGATGACACTTAGCAAGTTGAGCATCGGAGAACCGACGGATCAACTTGAGGAGGAGTGTTAGAGATTTGAAGATATTGAAGAATCTAATCAAATCACATCCTACCAATTGATGATAACCAAATCAAATCAAATTTTCAATTAGATTGAAACTTACCCTTTTTGGATAGATTAATAGTTGTCATAAATTAAGGCACGGTGTACTAGCAAGACTTAATAAAACGAAGCGTTTTTTCATTCATCCTTCCTTAATCGTTATTAATCACTTCTTCATAGTACATCGAGAAACTTTTTTCATATAAAATTGTAGTTAGGTCTGCATCTCTAATATAAGTATCTACTTATGTATAATGACCTTTGTCACTAAAACATAGTGAATAACCTGATTTGACAGTACCTTTGTATAGTTTTTACAGGCAAATTGGGTAATAATATTGCGTGTCTTTTGGTTGCTTTTCGTTTGATTTTTACTGCATAATTGTATCAAATCGCAATAGTCCACTGTACATCAGGGGGAGTAGAACCCCAACTCTTCCATGCACCGCTCGCTAACCTAAACTTAGCCATTGTATTTGCAGAAACATTACAAGCTCACCTCATATGACAAAAGAACAGTGCTACAATTTCACTATCATATGATCTTGACTCTTGAGTTAAATTACTCAATGGATAGTCAACTTCAGCTAGGTCGATTGTTTGTCCAAGAAATCGCAGATTAAGAATAAGAAATTTAACGAAAGCAAGTAGATAACACGTAAATTTACGTATTTTGGTCGATGTGATTTACTCTACCGGAGAAAGATATTCTTTTTCTTTTCTTTAAAAAAAGGCGCTCAAAAAGTGTGACAAGAACCCTAGTGAACAACAACAACATTACCCTATTGCCTTAAAGGTTTCCGCCTATAGCGTGATATAGAGGGAGGGGTCATACGTATGCAACCATACCCATGTGTTAGAAACACGCGGAGATTGTTTCTCGATGACCTATAATGAAAATTGCGTCAAGTTGTGTCAATCAACTGCTACTTCACAATATAAGAAACGCATCCAATTTAGTGAATCATTTTGCTTTATTCCATCATATTTCAAAGTCAAGGAACAATATATCCTTGACTCCATTAGAAATGGAATTACAAGAACCCTAGCCAAATTATACAATTTATATGATCTAAATTGTAACTGGTCTCTCGTGCCCTATGCTACCACCATAGACATAAAAAAAAATCTTCTTTGAGTCATGGTCCCAGAATATCTGGGTCGGGCTTTAAATTGGGTTGTCCAATAAAATCCAAGTCACCTAACAATGTTGATCAGCATCATCATGAACATCAGTTCGATAGTCCTATTCTGCATGAAGAACCCTACCAGAACGATCTTGAAAGATAAACTCACTCCATGTTAGATGTTCCTACCATGTGATTGAGCTTTAAAATAGAAATGGTTAGTATGCTACATATAATTTTTGCATATAACCAGGCTCGTATTCACGGGTGGCAAAATTGTCAATCAAGACACACAGAAACAACAACAACAATCATACTCAGTATATCCCAACGACAACAAAAGATATCGCTATGGTCTCGGGAGGGTGAAAGGCAGGCAAAACAATACCTCCATCCCAAGAGATAGAAAGTTTGCTTCCAGTAAAACCTCCGGCTCACTATACTAGAAAAAGAAAGATAACTTGAGACCACAAATTTAGATAGGATTGAGCACCATAGCATGGTACAATTACAAATACACAGTTAGAATCCTCTTAATCTTATTTCAATAATATCAATGTTGTAAGTGCGAATTGTGTTCTATAAATTAAGCTAGAGCACGTCGACTAGTACGTGGTCTAATACAATACAACAACATTACTCTATTGTCTTAAAGTCTCTTGTCTATGACAGATGAAAGAGTAAAGGAGAGTCAGATGTACGCCATCTTATCTATATGCTGAAAACATACTGAAGTTGTTTCTGGATGACATATAATCAAAAGTGTGTTCTGTAAATTAAGCTGGAGCACGTCGACTAGTACGTGGTGATGTACATCAACGGGCTTGTTGCTACAGAAGTATCCTTAGTAGATTGTTCTTGTTCTTGGTTGTTGGAAGCTACACCTGTGAGTTTATTTTGGAACGAAGTAACAACAAGGTAGGATCTTGGTAATATAAAACATATGCACGCTCTATATGTGTGTATAAATATATATGGTGGGATGTTATTTCTGTTGGAAAAAGCACATAAAAATGTTTTAAAAAATTACTCCAAATTTGTGCAAAAATACGTTACAAATTTGATTGGAGAAATAAGTTAAACTTGGATTGGATCAATGAGACCAAACTTTGATTTTCAGTTTGGTCTGTCAGACCATAATCTGAATTCAGAGTTCGGTCTGGCCATAGTCTGAGTTCCGAATTTGGTCTCTAAATTCAGTCTGATTTTGAATTTTTTGTTTTCAGACCGAACATTCAGCGAAGAGGATTGCCATGAGTTCAGTCTGAAATGTTCAGTTGCAATGTTCAAATATTTCAAATTGTGAGTTCGTTTGAGAGATCAAACATTCGGTTGACTTCAGGATAGCAGAATTTTATACTGTCATGTAATAATGCAACTTTTGCAACTTGAAATACCTCATTTCAACCATGAATGATCATAACCTATCATTCAAAGTTAAATTATGCAGAGCTATGTTAACTTAACTTCTTTCTTATTTAAATTTAAATCTATAAATACAGGAATCCTAAGATTTTATAGAGAGACTTTTGTGAAAAAATGCATAATTTCTTCCTCTTCTTTCTTCTTTCTCTCATAGTGCAAACGACAAAAAAAATCGTTACATCATGGAAGATATTTGCTAGTATTCTACCTTGCTTAATTGGTGGAGACAAAATTTCTTTCAGGACAGTAAGATTTGCTATCTCTGGCTATTTTTCTCATATTTATTTTTGTTTCCTATCTCTTAGGTTACCATATATTTGCTATTTTCCTAACATTTTTAAAACAATTTTGCTGATATGGCTACAAACAACCCATGGTTCTCAATATGTCCAACTTGGAGCCATTTGATGCAAACATTTCAAGAGAAGGTCCAAAAAAGTTTTGTTCTTTCTTGAGAATCTATATGTTTCTTTTGTTCTCACCAAGGACAAACCAACGGATGCAACAGAAGCTCTCAAGTATGATGCTAACTACACCACATGTAGAGGACATATTCTACATCTTCTCTCCAACTTAGTGTTTGAAATTTAAGTTAAATTCAAGTTGGCAGTGGAGATATAGAAAGCAATCCAAAGCAAATATGGTGCTGAAGATGTTGGCAAATAAAAATATATGGTTAGTGAGTTTCTCAAGTTTCAAATGATGGACCACATTCCCATCAATGATCAAATCCATTAATTCTGGCACTTGGTGGACAATATTGAACAAGAAGGCATCAAGATTGATGAAACCTTTCAAGTCGTCTCTTTTCTTGAAAAACTTCCTTCTCCCTGTAACAAATATAAAAGAGAGGCAAGCATGATGATGCAAAAATGTATGGATGCTATCATTAAACACATCCGTATAAAGGAGAATAATAAGTTGGAAGATGTAGGTGGTGGTGAAGGGGAGATGAGTGCTAAAATAATAGAACATAATCCAAAGAGGCAAAAGATACAAAGAAAAACTCAAAGGCATCAAAGGTAAGGCCGAATTATAGGGACAAAGTCAAAAGAAACCAAAAAGAGTATGTTTGGTATGTGGAAAACCCGGACATATGGCAGCTTTTCGCAACAAGCGGAAAGGAAAAAACAAGCCAACCTCATGGGGGATAATGCAGAGAACGAGGAAATTATCGTAGCAGTTATCTTCTCTGAGGTAAATTTTGTTAGTAGTACGACCAAACGAGTGATAGACACCTAAGCCACCAAGCATATTGCTACTGTTATAGATCTATTTCTTAATTACCAAGAAAAAGAAGAGGTGGAGAATAAGTTTTCTTAGGGGATGCGCGAGGAACCCAAATGTTTGGGAAGGGAAAAATGCTCATCAGGTTGACTTCAGAAAAAAGTCTAGAGTTTAGCAATGTGCACGTAGGAACTTGATTTCTGGAGCACTTTTCAACAATGCTAATGTTACACTTATTTTTTTATTCCGATATAATTGTACTTATAAGACTATGGAGTTTAGTGGAAAGAGATTTTGCTCTAGAAGGTTATTTGTACTTGATGCTACATGTGTTTCTAATAAGAATGCATCTACTCATGTGTATCTTGTTGATTCTCTTGATTTGGGGCATGCTGGATTAGTACATATTATTGTAGATGCTATAAAAAGGCTAAAAAAGAATTAACGTGATATCTATCACTAATGAAGATAACTTTGAAAAGTGACAATACTACGTTGAAAAAATATCATAAGAAACCTTTTAAAACTATTGAAAGAGTTTCTGAAAAGTTTTAGCTTGTTCATAGTGATTTAGAAGACTTCAAAATCATATAAGCATAGGAGAAAAAGGATATTATACAATATTTAGTGATGAATTTTCTAGATACACAAAAGTATACTCATTAAGTCACAAATATGCGGCTAAAAGATATTTATAAATTTAAAAATGAAGTTGAAAACCAACTAGACAAGAAAGTTAAAAGGTTGAGAACTCATAGAATAGGCGAGTGTAGTAAAAATTTATTGCAGAAGCTTTGTGAAGAAAATGACATAATTCCTAAAGTTATACCTCATTATACCTCTCAATTTAGTGGTGTTGTTGAAAGAAAAAATAAAGCACTTAAAGAAACGATGAATACAATATCAATAAGTTGTGGATTGACCAACAATATGTGGGAAGCAGCAATTCTTTCGGCTTGTCACATATTAAATAGGAAACCTCACAAAAGTACAAATAAAACTTCTTATAAACTATGGAAAGGCTATGCAGCTAACTTAGATTACTTAAAATGGGGGGTGCATGGCAAAGGCAGGGATTACAGAATTTCAATGTAGTACATCTGGGTCCAAGACAAATAATTAATAATTGTGTATTTGTTGGTTATCCTCAAAATAGTGGTGCATATAGATTCATGATAATCGACAATAGTTCTATTATTGAGTCAGATGATAAATTTTTTGAGTATGTCTTTTTTTATAAAACAATAACATGTAAGTAGTTCTAATTTTGAAAAAGTTGAGTCAAGTAAGTCATTAGTTGACTAGAATATCGAATTTTCTAGAAGAAGTAAGAGACAACGAATTGAAAATTCATTTGATGAAGTTTTACTACCATCTTTATAATAAAAGAAGACCCTAAAACTTATAAAGATGTTATGAAATCCATAGATGTTAATTTTTGGAAAGAAGCCATAAATAGTAAATTTGAATCTATCCTTAGTAATTACGGTGTAGACTTGTCTAGAGGTTGTAAACCTATTGGTTGTGAATGGATCTTTACAAAGAAACTAAAGGTTGATGGTATGATTGATAAATTCAAGGAAAGATTAGTTGCCAAACGTTTTACATGACAAGAAGGAATATATTTCTTTCATACATATCTTCCGGTTACAAGAATAACAACCATTTCGACGTTTGTAGCCTTATCTCCTATATACAAACTTCTTATACATTTAATAGATGTTAAGACGGCTTTCTTATATGCAGATTTAGATGAAAAAAATTATATGCTTCAACCAGAAGAATAATAGTTTAAGGACAAGAAGATAAAGTATGTAGCCTTAAAAAGTCTTTATATGGTCTTAAACAAGCACATAAATATGGCATGAAAAAAGATTGTTATTGTTGATGTTGTAAGTGAAAGTGATCGTCATGTTTATAGTAAGTTTGTAGATGTTAGCATTGTGCGTTTGTATGTTGATGACATTCTGATCTTTAGAACTAATATAGATGTACTTAATAGTAATAAATCATTTTTGTGTGTTGATGACATGCTTATCTTTAGAACTAATATATTCCTTTGTGGTCAAACATATCCTTTTGTATCTATACGTTTTGATTCGCATGCAATGATCGCTCAAGCAAAAAATAAGATTTATAATTAGAAGAGACGGCATAGCTGTTTGAGACATAATATTGTGCATGAGTTGATTAGTTTAGGGGTAGTTAACTTGGAGCTTGTAAGATCCGAGTTTAACTTGACATGTCCCTTAACTAAAGGTCTGAATAAGAAGTTAGTCCACATAATATCAAGGGGGAAGGGCCATAATCCATTCAATGAGAACTCTATACGATAGTAACCCAAACTTTATTAGTAGAGATCCTACAAATAAGATTCAATAGGTAAAAATAAGTTGTAGAAGAGTCGTAACTGGCACTATCAAGCTAGTCCTTCTGTAAGGTGTTATTGAAGATATTGCTTGCTGTAAGTTATTGATGGTGAGATTTTAAGAATCTCTTAATGAAGTTCATAGTTATGTTTATAGTGGTGTGAGCAGTACACACTTTATGAATTTCACCTATATAAGTATGGAGGTAGTCTTGTTTCCTATGAGATCTTGGAATTACTCTAGAGCGTTTACGAAAACCTGAGACGGATGCATGGTCGAATTCGCACCAACACAAACTTGTATGAAGTAGACAATGGCATGTATTTTGGTTGTTTATATAAACAATAAAGAAATATAAGACAAGACGTCTATGTCATCTTATTTTCATTTATATACTTCTATGTTACTAAGTGGCGATTCAAGACGAAGTCACATCCATTATGTGTTAATGTCTTTTTTTAATATCAGAGAGTCTAGATTATGATTGTTCATAGATGTTCTTATAAGAATTTGGATCATATGGGAGATTATTGGAAAAAAAATACATAAAACTGGAAAAAAAATACATAAAACTGGTACAGAAAAGTGTTACGAATTTGTATAAAAACCTGTAAGAAGTTTGATTGGAGAAATTAGTTAAACTTGGATTGGATCAAGGAGACAAATATCTGATTTTGAATTTGGTTTGTGAGACCATAATTTGAATTTTGAGTTAAGAGTAAGAGGTTGAATGTTTGGTTTGACCATTTCTGAATTCTGAGTCCGGTCTGATTCTGAAGTTTATGTTTTTAGACCAAACGCAGCACCAAACATTCAGCAAAGAAGATAGCCGAATATTTGGTCCTGATTTCGGTCTCAAATGTTCAATTGCAATATTAAAATATTTCAACTTGTGAGTTCGGTTTCAGAGACTGAACGTTCAGATGACTTCAAGACAATAGATTTTCTGATGTTTTTTCATGAAATGATGCAACTTTTGCAACTTGAAACGCCTACTTTTAACCATGAAAGGTCATAAACTACCATCGGAAGTTAAATTCTGCAGAGATATGTCAAATTAACTTCTTTCTTGTTTAAATTAAAGTCTATAACTACAAGAATCCTAAGATTTTGTAGAGAGACTTTTGTGAAAACCTGCATAATTTCTTCCTCTTTTTTCTTCTTCTTTCTCTAGTATTAAACACTTCAGCACAGAAGTTCAATCTTCTTCTCGTAGAGCAAAAGACAAGAAGAAATCGTTATATCCTGGAAGACATTTGCTAGTAGTCTACCTTGCTCAATTGGTGGAAACAAAATTACTTTCAGGATACTAACATTTGTTACATATCAGCTATTTTTCATCTTCATTTTTGTTTTCTTTCTATTTGGTTACTGTATTTTTGTCATTTTTCCAATAATTTCACCACAAAATTTTGATCTTATTATTTCTTTTACATGATTAGAGAAATTGTGTGGAGGAAAAATTTGCGAAAGTATCCACCGTATTCACCTCTTGAGATTGTACTTTCCAGGCTTAACACATGAAACAAAAACATTAGAAGATTTTGTAATTTTCAAATGGAATTAGCATTTTCGTATTTTTTTTTGGGTTATATAATAAACCTATTGAGTCATTACTTTATCAAACCGGAACTCAAATTGCTCTTTTGCGTCGGAGGAAAGCAAGGAGTTTGGGGTCAGAACCAAGAGAGGATCTTCCATGAGGAAGTCTCAAATAGTGCTAACACTTCTATTTATTTATTTATAGAGATCATTTTCTTCAATACTGTATTTGTTGATTACATATCAACCATCTTACACTTGAGGGTAGGGTATTAACGAACCGAGCCGAACCGAATACTAGGTTTTCGAATTCGGGTTTGTTTAGCTAAACGAACTGTTCGGCTTGGTTTGTTTAGCTAAACGAACTTTAAAATTGGTTCGAGTTTGGCTTGATAACCTTATAACTGTTTAAACGAGCCGAACTGTTTGCGAACAGTTTGGCTCGTTCAACTAAACGAACCCAAATACCTGTTTGAATTCGGCTTGTTAACAAATATTACCAAACGAATACGAATCGAACTCGAACAGTTCGCGAACTGTTCGGTTTGTTCAACAGCCATACTTGAGGGTCTGAGTAAGCATTTTACCTCTCATAATTTTTACCATATAAAAGAAATACTTTTCTAAAAAATAATGACACGAAACGTAATTATCACAAACAACGGCAATATTACCACATTGCCTTAGAGGCTTCCGTCTATGGCGGGGTATGAGGGTCGGATGTACGCAACCAAACACATGTATTAGAAACACACAGAGGTTGTTTCCCGATGATCTATAATGAAAATTACGTCAACTGTGTCGATCAACTGCTATTTCACAATATAAGAAGCGCGGCCAATTTAGTAAGTCATTTTGCTTTATTCCATCATATTCTAAAGTCAAGGAATAGTGCGTGTCTGACTCAATTAGAAAAAGAAATATAAAATGTAATTTATCAATTACATCAAATTAAAGAGTTTGTTTCGAGAATTAAGACGAATACCATATTGAATATTTTATATATTATAATTAATAATTTATTTTACCAACAGTAAAGTGAGTTACAACACCTGACATGTTTTAAGAAAATCATGTCTATAATCAACAAATCATCCTTATATACACAAACCAAACACGCTCATTGCACTATTGGGTCAATATTGTAAAATCACTGCGGAATCGGGCGTTTACTATGACCCATACCCGAATCCGTATTTTCTCATAGGCCACGACAGGAGCGGCCACATATCAAGCATCTACATTTGAGGGTCTGAGTAAGCATTTTACCTCTCATAATTTTTACCATATAAAAGAATTACTTTTCTAAAAAAATAATGACACGAAATGTAATTATCACAAACAACAATATTGCCACATTGCCTTAGATACTTCCACCTATGCGGGGTATAGGGGGTTGGATGTGTTGGAAATAATTCAAATCAGACAAAATTGACTTCTGTACAGTAATGGCCGACCTGCGGAGCTCAGGGTAGCCTGGACTGATCTGTAGAGTCAAGACAGTTCGGATAGCGCAATTGAGTTTGCATCCTGAATTGTCAGCCGACATGCCAACCTGAACTGAACATCACTTCAGAACAGTGGTTCTGTGCTATCATCTTTCCAAACGAGCTGAACTAAAGTCAGACTGATCAGACAGATCAAACCAGTCCAGTCAGCGCAATTGTATTTGCGTTTCGGGCTGATCACCAACCTGCCGACCTCAGCACCTCAACACAACAAACAACAGTTCTGCTCTCAGCTGCTTCAGCCTAGAAGAGCTCAGCACGGCAGTGCTGCAGAACAACGAATGCTCTCAGCTAAACTGCAGAGCTCAGCAAGACAACACTGCAGAACAACGAATGTTCTCAACACAACAGCAGAGCTAAGCACAAAGCAGAGCTCAGCACAATAACATTGTACGACAACAATGTTACGCTATCCAACAGTCAGCTAAGCTCAGCACAAAGCAGAGCTCAACTCGGCAATATCCTTCACAGCTCTACTGAGCAGAGATCCGAGGTGAGTCCAGGACTCTGTCCTTAAGACGTATTGCTCCGGTATACTGTGCCTAACTAGAAGAGCAACCGTCTCCCAGGATATAACGGAGGTCAGTTCCGACGGGCGACACTATAACGTTGAACTCTACGAATCTGTTAAGATGTCCTGAACTTCTCAGTATACTGATGCAGAAATTTATATGAGGGAGTGAGTATGCAGAAGGAGATTACAGAAAGAGGAGAAGAAATTTGGATTTCTGAGTGAGTGACTACAGAGGTCAGATATGCCACTATTTATAGTGAAATTCTAAGGTCAGTCTGTTACAGTCAGTCCAATCTCAGCCGTAGGATTAGATACCAGCTCAGCTTGAACCATTGGATCAGATAACCGCACCAAGTCTGCCCTTAGCCGTCAGATCAACTAACTGTTCAATCTGAGCCGTCAGATCATAACAAATTCAGGTCAGCTCTGCCGGTTAAAGTTCAACGACTTTTCAAAATTTAACCTTAGCCTAATCTTAACAACCTGGAGGTTTGAACAGAAACAAACTCCTCCCTGGCTGATAAGATCCGACCAGATGCTACAGGATCCAGCCTGCAGTCTGCAGCCCGCAGCCCGGCATGTAGCCTAGTCCGCAACCTGAGCCCATCAGATCAATCAGCTACCTGAACCCATCAGGTACGCAGCTCAGTCCGCTACCTGAGCCCATCTGGTACAGACCAAGCTGAGCTGACTTTTCCTTATATTTTGAGCATTAATTTCTCATTCATCCGGTATCGGAATCGAGTTATTCAAAAGCCTATAATTATCTACTTATGGCATAGATAATTAAGGCTCATTAGTTTTCACTTATCATTAATGACACTAATCATAATATTAGCTCAAAGTACGTTACTAACCACAGTTTGCAACTTGGTCCAATTTCAATTTCTTTCCATTTTCTCCAACAATCCCCCACATTAATTGAATTAATGCTGAGCATTTATGCAGACTCTACGGAGAAGTCCGACAAGAAAATGTTGTATCAGATAAGGTATCTTTTGTCCTTGAACATTTCTTAGTGAAATACCATCGGATCTACTAGGCTAATTAGTGAAGTTAATGTCTTGAACTAACCGGCCTTTAGTGTGAACCTAGACAATAGTACTCACGCAACATTTCCTTTAACACCTTTTTGGTTCTCATGATTGTGTTTATTTTGGCCATGAAACACCTGGTTTCAGAAAGTGTATTAGAGAACTTTGGCCTTACAAAATCCTCATAGAAGCGGCCTCACTTCACACTTACATAGGTGTTTCATATCAAGAGTATTCTGCCACACTCCACTTGATATATCAAGATATAAGAACCATTACAAGCCTCAACTTACCCTCATTCCTCTTCAGACATCACTTTTATTTAACAGAATGGGTAAGTGCTTACTTAACTACATAACTTACTTGTCCCATTGAACCAAGATTCTGGGATCTCCAGTCAACAAGGTTAGGTTACCGTTACAAAGATTCATGCATTATAGGTTTTAGTCCCATTACGTTTTCAAAATTGACATCCGATCTTGTAAATGGATCTGCAAGATTCTCCTTTGATTTTATATAATCAATGGAAATCATGCCATTAGAGATCAACTGCTTAATGGTATTATGTCTCTGACGTATGTGTCGAGACTTACCATTATAGATGTTGCTTTGTGCCTGTCCTATAGCTGATTGAATATCACAATGTATGCTGATAGGAGCAATTGGGTTAGGCCAGCAGGGTATATCTTCCAGGAAATTCCGAAGCCATTCAGCTTCTTCTCCGGCCTTATCAAGTGCTATAAACTCTGCTTCCATAGTGTAACGAGCTATGCACGTTTGCTTCGTAGATTTCCACAACACAACACCTCCACAAACAGTGAATAAATATCTACTCGTGGATGTAGAGTATTTACTGTCAGATATCCAGTTGGCATCACAATAGCCTTCAAATACTGCTGGATACCTCGAGTAATATAACCAAGATTCATTGCATACTTCAAGTATCTCATTACTCTATTCAGAGCATTCAAATGATCATCATTTGGATTACTGGTAAACATACTCAATTTGTTTACCAAACATGCTAAATCTAGTCTTGTACAATTAGTTACATACATCAGACTTCTGATTACTTGCGAGTACTCCAATTGAGCTACTGGCTCACCTCGGTTCTTCCTTAAGTGTATACTTAAGTCGAGTGGAGTCTTCACCGGTTTCATATCAAGTATATTGAAATGTCTTAGAAAAGATTCAATACAGTGAGTTTGTGACATCACGAGTCCCTCGGCTATCCTAGAAATTTTGATTCCTAGAATAACGTTGGCTACTCCTATATCCTTCATATCGAAGTTTCTCGTCAACATCTTCTTAGTATTTAAGATGATGTCACGAGTACTGCCCATGATTAGCATGTCATCTACATAGAGACATACTATCACATATGCATTCTGTGTGTTCCCGATTTAGACACACTTGTCACACTCATTGATCTTGAAACCATTAGCTAGCATAGCTTGATCAAATTTCAAGTGTCACTGTTTAGTCTGTACGGAGACTTAACGAGTTTGCAGACTTTCGACTCTTGTACTGGAACCACAAACCCTTCGTGTTTGTTCCATATAGATTTCTTCATCTAACTCACCATTCAGAAAAGCAGTCTTTACGTCCATCTGATGCATTTCCATATTATCGACTACAGCAATAGCAATTAGCATCCTTATAGAAGTGATTCTAGTTACTGGTGAGTATGTATCAAAAAAGTCAAAGCCTTTCTTTTATGGATAGCCTTTAGTTACCAACCTAGCTTTAAACTTTTCAATAGACTCATCCTCTTTCATTTTCTTCTTGAAAATCCACTTGCACCCGAGTGGTTTACTCCCTAATGGAAGGTCAACCAACTTCCAAGTGTGATTCTGAAGAATTGAGTCTATCTCAATATTAATTGTCTCTTTGTAGAAAGGAGCTTCTGGAGTTGAAATTGCCTCGGAAAAAGTCCTTGGCTCGTATTTTACCATATAGGTTAGAAAAACCGGTCCAAACAAAGTTGGCACTCTTGCACGCTTGCTCTGACGAAGCTCCTCATCACCTTGAGAACTCGTCTCACGCATTTGGTTATCAGTTCTTGTGTCTTCTTCTTGTTTCTTGTCTTTTCTTGGAAAGACATCTTCAAAGAACACTGCGTTCCTTCACTCCATGACAACTTTTTCATGTATGTTAGGAACATCCGAATTGTGCACCAAGAAATGATATGCACTACTATTCTCTGCATATCTAATGAATATGTAATCAACCGTTTTAGGCCCGATTTTAACTTGTCTTGGTTTAGGTGCAACAACTTTTGCCAGACACCCCCACACTTTCAAGTATTTGTAGCTAGGATTGTATCCTTTCCAAAGCTCATGTGGGGTTTCATCCATCTGCTTGGATGGAATTCTATTTAGCTGAGAGAATGGCTTCGTCCCACAAGTTTTGAGGTAAGCCCGAACTTATCAACATAGCATTCATCATCTCTTTTAGAGTTTGGTTTTTGCGTTTAACAATACCATTCGATTGAGGTAAATATGGTGCGATTGTTTGATGAATAATGCCATATTAAGAACAGAAGTCATTAAACGGTGCATCATATTTGCCACCTCTATCACTACGAATTGCTTTAATTCGTTTGCTAAGTTGATTCTCAACTTCATTTTTATAGTCTTTGAAATCATCAATGGCTTCATCTTTGCTATTTAGCAAATAGACATAACAGTATCGTGTGCAATCATTGATAAGAGTTACGAAATACTTTTTACCACCTCTCGTTTGCACAAACTTTAAATCACACACATCGATATGAATTAAATCCAAAGGTTCAATGTTCCTTTCTATTGAATGAAATGGCGCATTTGTCATCATCGCTTCAACACATGTTTGGTATTTCTCATTGTCAAAATTTAATTTGGGCAACAAGTCAAGATTAACCATATGGTGTAATGGCTTATAATTCACATGTCCCAAATGACAATGCCTAAACAAGAAGATTCAAGCATGTAAGCAGAAGAGGAAGCATTATTATTAGCCTCTGCGGACAAATCTCTTTTGGATACAGTAGTGATGATATGCAATTTAAACATCCTATTCGACAAGTACCCTTTCCACAAATACATGCATTTTTCGAAAGAATAACCTTATTGCACTCTATCACTAGTCTAAATCCATGCATGACTAGAAGAGATCCAGATACTAAATTCTTCCAAATGTCAGGGACGTGCAGCATATTCTCCAGAGTCAGATGCATTACTGAGGTCAGCTTCTAAACAACTTTGCCCTCGCCTTCAATCTTCGAAGAGGCCGAGTTTTCCATGTAAAGTTGTTCATTGTTCCTAGGCAGGTACTCCGTGAACATCTCTCTGCTGGAGCAGACATGTCTCCCAGTGCCAGTATCAAGCCACCATTCGTGCATCTTCCCCACAGCATTACACTCTGAGACCACTGCACAGAGGTTCAGATCGTCTATGGCATCAACGATGTTCGCCTTTGCCTGGGTCTGCTTTTTCTTGGGCTTTCTGCACTCATTGCTGACATGCTCATGAATGCCACAGTTGTAGCATTTCTCGGTGAACTTCTTGGCTATCTGTTTGCCTTTCTTGTTCACCCCAAGTTGGCCCTTCTTTTTTTTGGCCTCTGCAACATGGCCTTGGCCTGACCAGCATTTGACTATGGCTTTCGTTCAGATCTGCGATTGTCTTCCTCTATGTAGGTCAAACAATCAGATTTTCCAATGTCATTTCCTTTCTCTTGTGCTTGAGATATCTTCTGAATTCTATCCACGAAAGAGGTAGCTTCTCAATCACTGCAGCCACGACGAAAGTTTCACTAAGCAACATGCTCTCTGCTTCCATCTCGGCTACCAACGTCTGAAGTTCCTCAACTTGAGAAACAACAGTTCGAGAATCAGAAATTTTGAAATCCAGGAATTTGCCGATAACAAATTCCTTAGTGCCGGCATCTTTCGTACGGTATTTCTTTTCCAAAAGCCTGCCATAAAGACTTTGCGGTTTTGTACGTGCAGTACAAATCGAACAAGGAGTTGTCCAAGCACCCCAGAATATAGCTCAGACAAACATAATTGTTGAAAGTTCCATGCCTCAACAAAGAGTTCATGCTCCATATTTTGGGTCTGGTCCTCCTCAGAACCCCCCCCCCCCCCACAGGCGGGTCCTCGGTCAGGAATGAGGCCAATCCTACGGCAGTCAAGAAGAACATCTTCTGCTGTCAGCGATTGAATAAGCCCCCACTGGACATCCCCGGATTCTCTACTTGGGCCACTGCAAGACCCTGTGCAGGAACATGCTTCGGCACCCCAGCATTTGGTGCTATTGGAGCATAGCTTTGTACGTCTGCCCCTTAAATTGAGCTAGATGTAGCATTCTCCATTTAGTCTCTGTTAAGATCATAAAAAAACTGGAATCAGTACAGAGTCAAAATGAATACGTCTTAAGAATTGTTGGAAATAATTCAAGTCAAACAATATTGACTTATGTACAGAATGGCCGACCTGCCGAGCTCAGGGTAGGCTAGACTGATCTGCAGAGTCAAGACAGTTCAGATATCGTAATCGAGTTTGCGTTCTGAATAGTCAGTCGACCAGTCGACCTGAACTGAACAGCACTTCAGAATAGTGGTTATGTGCTATCAGCCTTCCAGCTGAGCTGAACTAAAGTCAGACTGATCAGACTGATCATACCAGTCCAGTCAGCGCAATTGTATTTGCATTTTGGGCTGATCACCGACCAGCCGACCTAGGCACCTCAGCACAACAAACAATAGTTCTGCTCTCAGTCGCTTCAGCCGAGCAAAGCTCAGCATGGCAGTGCTCCAGAACAATGAATGTCCTCAGCCAAACAGCAGAGCTCAACACAAAGCAGAGCTCAGCAAGACAACGCTACAGAACAACGAATATTCTCAGCACAACAGCAGAGCTCAGCACAGCAACACTGTACAACAACAGTGCTGCACTATCCCACGGTCAGCTGAGCTCAGCACAAAGCAGAGCTCAGGTCGGCAATAACCTTCACAGCTCTACTAAGCAGAGATCCAAGAAGAGTCCAGGACTGTGTCCTTAAGACGTATTGCTCCGGTATACTGTGTCCAACCAGAGGAGCAACCGACTCCTAGGATACAGCGCAGGTCAGTTCAGACGAGCAGCACTGCAGCGTTGAACTCTACGAACCTGTTAAGATTGTTGGACCGTGCACCTGCAATAAACACCACTAGAGGGGGGGGTGAATAGTGGTTAGCGGAAATTACACTACAACCCTTTGTTAAAATCCCCTTTGAAAACAGAATCTGAAACCACCTCAGATTCAGAACCCGTTTTTCCAAAATTCACAAATAATTGTACACAACTCCAAAAATTATGAAACTTTCCAGAATTTAACTTCAATGAGTTAAAAAGACTCTATCCAAAAATCAGACAAAAATAAGATTGTTTGACCCTTCAAATAAATAAAAAGATTCAGATGGTCAATCTGGACAGAATTGGACAGAATGTTGCTGATTTTGCAAAACGTGTTTCTCTTTGAATACTCAACCAAAAAGGTTGATCTTTATATCAAAACACTCCTCAGGATGTGTAGGTGAAGTTTACAAAAGGCCCTGACCTTAACCAACTCTTGAAAAATACAGAATTTATGTTTTCTCAAAACTGGTCAGATAGCATCCAGATTGGAGCAGTTATCTTGCAAAGACTGAAAGACTAACTTTCCCTTGCTTAAATCAAGTGATTCTTGTTGCTTAAATAAAGAAACAAGAGAAAAACACCGAGAATTTATCCTGGTTCGGTCAATGTGACCTACTCCAGTCCCAAGGAACACCTTTCCTTGGATTTCACTATGGTATGAACCAAATTACAGCAAGAACCAAGCTTGATCCTTGGGTTAAACACCAACCCTATTCAAGACTTGGATGAACACCTTTATGCAACTCTTGGTTGTAACACCTCTATCACCTATTGATGTAGCCTTATAGATTTGGCTAATCAATCTTACAAATAAGACACAAGAAGGTGTGTATAGTGTAGCTGGACAACAACTAGAAATGGAACACCTTAGCTACACAAAGTATGAACGAAAATATGAGAAGAGAATAGCAAGACAACAATCTTCAATTTTTGCTTTCAAGTGTGTGTCTTCTCTTCTTCACCTTGCCTCCTATTTATAGTGTGAATAGATGGCATATTCTCTCCAACTTTTAGACCATGTGATGGCTGAGAATTTTGAATTAAAGAACCTCCATAATCATCTCCAACAACCTTGTCTCCATTAACTTCAAATTTGAAATTTCAAGTTGACAACTTTTGCCAACTAGCTTGCTTTTGGTTTGTCTTCTTGTCTCCAACTCATAAAATGAGAAAAACATCATCTCCACCTGTATAATCACGTTTTGGAGGCTGTGTATATGTATACCAACTCAGATTTTTGAGGAGAAATCAACAAATAATAGTTGACAAGGTTATGTCAACATATAATATCAAAATTCCCATTTCTTCTTGACATATTGTGATGAATCTTGCACCAATGACACCTTGTAATCTCTGAAGGATGATGATTAAGAACCTACAATAACATATATATAAGAGTCTTCAAGAGAAAATAGAACGTGACATCGAATACCGTCACATATCCCGCCACCGTCGATAAAATCATCAAATGAGAGAATAAAATAGAAAACCACCAAATAATCTTCAAGAATATATTAAATGAACTCCAGAATGAATATAATAAGATACTCAAGAGATTCCTTGAGTAAAAATACCAAAACTGTCTTCGGGGGTAAAATGACCAAAATGCCCCTAGTGAGATAAAACTCCAGAAATGACCCCGATGGTCAGAATTAAATATAATAACACCTTCTTGATAATAAATAAGATGATAATATCTTCTTTGAATCATATTCACCATGTCGAGTACCTACAAAACTCAAAATACCACTTTTGCCCTTTTTGGTAAGTTGTAGAAACTTCAAGGGCATATTAGTCACAAGATATTATCATCATAAAAATCACATAATCACAACATGAAAACATATATAAATCATGTAAAAATAAAAACAACTATTTTATCACATTTTAGAAAAATATTTCTAACAACCCTAGACATCGTGTCATTTTTCTTCACTTATTCAACTCTTTCATTTATAACACCATATGTGACATTTTTAAGTATTCATCACTTAAAATCATGACTTTGAAAATTATACAAACATATTTCTCAACATTCTCCCCCTTTTGGATGATTTTCAAAATAACCTAACATGATTTTAATGTCACAACTTATAACCAAAAGTTTAACCAAATGTTTTCAACTATGTTTTCATCTTTTAAATAGTATGCCGCTCCCCCGCAACTCATACTCTCCCCCTTAACCTATGCTCCAAAATTTATACCAATAAAAACTTAGCATATGATTCATCATGACTTACCAACTAAAACATGACTTACCAACTAAAGTCATGTTCTTATTCTATCTCCCCCTTTATTTTGCAAATCATGCAAAAGATAGAACTATACAATGGTATCGTAAGTCATCATTCCTAATTTGGCTCGTAAGTTTTCAAAAGTGGCTTGATTAAGGGGTTTGGTGAACATGTCAGCGATTTGATGATCAGTTCTTATATGGTTTATCACTATATCCTCATTTTGAACATGATCGCGAAGAAAGTGGTATCGCACCTCAATGTGTTTGGCCTTAGAATGAAGCACCGGATTCCGGGAAAGATTGATTGCACTTGTGCCATCGTAGAAAATTGGAATCTTATTCATTTTAATGCCAAAATCACTAAGTTGCTGTTTAAGCCAAAGTATTTGGGTAGTACATAAACTCAAAGCGATATACTCGGCTTCAGTGGTAGAAAGAGCTACACTAGCTTGCTTTTAGAAAACCAAGAGATCAAATTAGTTCCTATGAATTGACATGTACCGCTAGTGGATTTTCTATCTAACTTGCAACCACCATAATCAGCATCACTATATGCGTGTAATTCCAACTTAACGTTTCTATCATACCACAGTCCTAAGTGAGGTGTATGCTTAAGATATCTAAAGATCTTTTTCACTGCATTGTAATGTGATACCTTAGGACAAGATTGAAACCTAGCACACATACACACACTAAACATAATATCAGGTCTTGATTCAGTTAAGTATAACAATGAGCCAATCATAGACCTATAAAGTGTGTCATCAAAAGGTTTACCATTTTCATCCTTATCAAGTTTGGTACTAGCACTCATAGGCGTAGTTGTAGGTTTCAACTCTTCAAAGCCAAACTTCTTAATCATATCATTGACATACTTAAGTTGGCTAATGTGAATTCCTTGAGGGGTTTGTTTGATTTGAAGTCCTAAGAAATAATTCAACTCTCCTACCATTGACATTTCCAACTCTGACTTCATACATTCTTCGAAGTCTTTTACTAAAGTAAGGTTGGTTGAACCAAAGATTATATCATCTACGTATATTTGAACTATTAACAAATCATTACCTTTTCTTCTTAGGAATAATGTGTTGTCGATGATCCCCCTTTGATAATTATTTGCAATAAAAAAGTTTGCAAATCTATCATACCAAGCTCTTAGAGCTTGTTTTAAACCATATAGAGCTTTCTTAAGCTTATAAACATGGTTCGGATTCTTCGGATCTTCGAATCCAGGAGGTTGTTTGACAAACACTTCTTCTTGGATGTATCCATTCAAGATCGCACTCTTGACATCCATTTGGAAGAGCTTAATTTTGCTTATACTTGCAATCGCAAGTAACAATCTAATTGCTTCTAGTCGTGCAACGGTTGCAAAGGTTTCTTCATAATCTATTCCTTCTTGTTGATTATAACCTTGTGCGACTAGTCTAGCCTTATTCCTTGTAATATTTCCTTGTTCATCCATTTTATTCCTAAAAACCCATTTAGTTCCTATGATAGACTTGTCTTCAGGTTTAGGTACTAAGTCCCACACGTTGTTCCTTGTGAATTGATTTAATTCCTCATGCATAGCATCTATCCATGATATGTCACCTAAGGCTTCCTTTACGTTCTTAGGTTCTAATTGTGAGATTAAGCTATGTCCTTCAAGTTGACTTATATTTCTACGTGTTTTAACCCCAACACTTGGATCCCCAATAATTAGTTCTCTAGGGTGCCACCAATTCCTAGATTGATTAAGTTCACCCTCATCTTGTTCAAATATTTCATTAGTGTGAACGCTATCATATGTAATTGGATCATTAGTTGTATCTTCTAATTGCAGAGTCTCTTGATTTATTTCATCTAAGGGTTCATGTTTGCCTTGTTCAGGGGGAGTTGGTTCTAGATGATCAAGTACAGGCTCAAGTAATACATCATCATCAAACATATTTTCAACATTTGTTTCTTGTTTTTGTTGATGTTTATCACTAACTTCAAAGCATGCATTTTCATTGAATTTCACATGTATGGATTCAATTATTTTTCTAGATGCAGGATTATAACACCTATATGCTCTTGAGTTAGTTGAATACCCAACAAATATGCATTCAATAGACTTTTGTTCAAATTTATCTCGATTATCCTTAGTGTTCAGCACAAAACATTTACATCCAAATAATTTAAGATAATCTATCTTAGGTTGTCTATTGTTTAGCAATTCATAAGGCGTTTTATTTAATTTCTTTCTAATAGTGAGCCTATTTATAATATAGCATGCACAACTAACAGCTTCAGCCCATAAATATTTAGGTAATTTATTTTCACACAGCATTGTCCTAGCAACTTCTTGAATCGTTCTATTTTTACGTTCAACAACTCCATTGAGTTGTGGTGTTCTAGGTGGTGAGAATTCATGTTTGATTCCATATAGTTCGCAAAATTTGATTATGTCTTTGTTTTTAAATTCTCCACCTCTATCGCTTCTAATTCTTTTAACATTTTCTTCATAAATGTTTTCAAGTTGCTTAATAAGGGTTTCGATTGCTAATGGAGCATTGTCTTTGTGTGTTAAGAACAATGTCCATGTGTAGCGTGAGTAATCATCTACTATGACACACACATAGTAGTGTCCACCTAGACTTCTTGTCCTACTTGGACCAAATAAGTCTAAGTGAAGCAATTCTAGTACATGACTAGTACTCACTTCATGTTTCGATTTCATTGTCTCTTTTATATGTTTTCCTTTAATACATGTTTCACATAATTGAAAATTATGTAAGTCTAACTTAGGCATTCCTCTAATTAGATTCTTCTTAGATAATCTTTCTATGGTTGAAACTCCTATATGGCCTAGTCGTCTATGCCATAAGTTCACATCTAAGTCATGTGACACTAAACACTTAATCCTAGCATTTAATATGTTATTTAGTGATAGTGTGTAAATGTTACCATCCCTATTTCCTTTTAGTACAATTTCTCCTTTTTCATTTATTATATCACAACAATTAGGAAGAAAAGAGACATGATAACCAGAATCTATAAGTTGTGAAATACTTAATAAATTGTAAGAAAGATTGCTTACTAACAACACATTTCGTATTTGAAATGTGTTAGGGTCCCTAATTGTTCCTTTTCCAATAACCTTGCCTTGGTTGTTGTCACCGAATGTCACCTTTCCTCCATTATCGATTTGTTCCAGTTCGGTGAATAATTTGAGGTTGCCCGTCATGTGCCTTGAACACCCGCTATCTAAAAACCACTTGGTTTTTAGATTCTTTGACTTTGCCTCCTTCTTGTACTCTTTACAATTTTCCTACAATGGAGACAAAGTTTTAGGTACCCTTTACTTGGGTCCTTGAATGTTAGAGGTTCCATCCTTGTTTATATACCCTTTGGGTATCCAAACTTGGATGTACCTTTTGGGTACATATTCGGCTTTTTCATAAGTTGAATAAAGAGGATTAACATGTATTTGACGATTCCATTTAAAAGATGTTACATTGTCATACATATTATATCTTGGTTTATATGCATCATATTTTGGCCAACTATGATAATGAGTATGAGGCATATGATTTTGTTTCTTGAATGGCGCCATGTATGTATAATCATATGATGTATGTGAATTCCTATAAGTCTTATAAGGAGGATATGTATGTTGCCTATATTTAGGTTTATATGTATTATAATAAGTTGGATGCATTTGATTTTGCTTAGATACATTTTTATACATATATGCATAATTTTTATGTGATCTAGATGAAAAGTTTTGCCTTGATGCTTTTGGAGGTGCATGTTGTATTTTTACCTTAGAATGAGTAGAGGAAGGAGTAGGCAAAATATGTACATTTGACTTAGTTGTACTATATGGCAATTTAGACTTAGATGATATAAAATTAGTCTTTTTGTCTAACTTGTCATTTTCTTCTATATAGCCTAACCCCTTTTTATCATTTCCATATTTTTGTGACGAAATTAAAGTATCTAACATATTGGTTCCAGACTTAAACTGTTCCAACATTTTTTCTAAATCTATTTTAGATGTAATAAGTTGTGCTATTTATTTTTCACAATTAACTAACTTAGTTTTTAATATATTATTTTCAGTTTTCAATGTATTTTCATTTTTCCTATGTGACTCAATTTTAATCTTAAGAGATTCAAGAGTATTAATAGACTCTTGTTTAAAAGATTCTAACTGATCAGAAAATTCCAAGTTGGACGTCTTCAACTTGTCATTTTCTTCAGTTAGTTTCTTTTTCTCTTTAGATAGCCTTTTACAGTGAGCATGCATCTTTAAGAATTCTTCATACATTTCATCAAATGACATTTCGTTATCAGAATCTATATCAGAAGAAGATATTACCTCGTTGGATACGAAGCAGACTTGAGCTTCTTCATTTTCTGATTCTGAGTCAGATGAGTCGCTCCATGTGCTCGCCTTCATTGCTCGTTTGCCTTTTCTTACATTTGGCTCCTTTGTTTTGGACCATTGAGGCTCCTTGTCTTTGACTTGCTTATTATTGTTATTATTATTTTTCTTTTCCGGACAATCGTAAGAAATGTGTCCTTTTTGACCATATTCATAGCATTTTAATTCTCTATTATTCCATTTGTTATTATTAAAATTATTTTTCTTTGGTTGAGAAGAGGATGAAGAAGACTGTTGTCTATTTCGATTAGGCCGTTTGAAAAACTTTCTAAGTTTTCTAGCTATTAATATTAAATCATCATCTAATTCACTATCACTATTACTTCCATCATTGTTTCTATGAGATGACTCAGATGATTTGAAAGCAACAGACTTACTTGACATCTTTGATAATTCAGATTTTCGTTGATTCAATTTTACCTCGTATACTTTGAGTGATCCTATTAATTCATCCATCTTAGTAATTGACTTTGTTTCTTCGATTGCCGTCACCTTTGGATCCCATTCAGCAGGAAGACTTCGCAACACCTTTTGAACCTTCTCATTGTTTGTAAAAGATTTACCTAAAGCTTCAAGTGCATTGAAGATGTTAGTAATTCTCAAATCCATAGATGTTATGGATTCGTTTGGCAACATTTAGAAAGATTCAAGTTCAGTCATAAGCATGTTTATCTTCGACTCTTTTACACCACTTGTTCCTTCATGTTTTAACACTAAAGACTTCCACATATCATGAGCACTAGTACAATTCGATACATAACCTGCTTCAGAAACACTAAGTCCATTCAAAAGTAATTGCATTGCTTTGGCATTCATAGACATTTTCTTTTTATCTTCAGTTGACCATTCACTTTTATATTTCTCTACTTCTTGTGTAACTTCATCAACTTTTTCAATTTTCGTTGGAATGTACGGCCCATCTTCAACTATAGACCATAAATCAATATCTATAGCCATTAAGAATAGCCTCATCCTAAGTTTCCAATGAACAAAATTATTACCGTCAAAAAGAGGAGGGCGTTGGGTAGACATACCTTCCATTTCACCTTTGTGAGAAACAATAGCCATAGTATGTACCTTAGATTTGAGACAAGTAGTATATAATGAATCGTTGTTTCTTGGCCTTGTATGGTGTTGAATCTTGCTTCTTTTGAGTGGTGTTGGTCTGGCTCTGATACCAAATGTTGGACCGTGCACCTGCAATAAACACTACTAGAGGGGGGGTGAATAGTGGTTAGCGGAAATTACACTACAACCCTTTGTTAAAATCCCCTTTGAAAACAGAATCTGAAACCACCTCAGATTCAGAACCCGTTTTTCTAAAATTCACAAATAATTGTACACAACTCCAAAAATTATGAAACTTTCCAGAATTTAACTTCAATGAGTTAAAAAGACTCTATCCAAAAATCAGACAAAAATAAGATCGTTTGACCCTTCAAATAAATAAAAAGATTCAGATGGTCAATCTGGACAGAATTGGACAGAATGTTGCTGATTTTGCAAAACGTGTTTCTCTTTGAATACTCAACCAAAAAGGTTGATCTTTATATCAAAACACTCCTTAGGATGTGTAGGTGAAGTTTACAAAAGGCCCTGACCTTAACCAACTCTTGAAAAATACAGAATTTATGTTTTCTCAAAACTGGTCAGATTGCATCCAGATTGGAGCAGTTATCTTGCAAAGACTGAAAGACTAACTTTCCCTTGCTCAAATCAAGTGATTCTTGTTGCAAATGAAAGCTAACAGTCTGATGTATAACTCCACTAAAAATCACGAATTTTGAAAGTGTTTAGATATTTTTTCAAATTGTGAGAAGTTGTGTGAAAACTGCAGTAAAAAACGGGCAGAAAACAGAAATAAAGAAACAAGAGAAGAACACCGAGAATTTATCCTGGTTCGGTCAATGTGACCTACTCCAGTCCCAAGGAACACCTTTCCTTGGATTTCACTATGGTATGAACCAAATTACAGCAAGAACCAAGCTTGATCCTTGGGTTAAACACCAACCCTATTCAAGACTTGGATGAACACCTTTATGCAACTCTTGGTTGCAACACCTCTATCACCTATTGATGTAGCCTTATAGATTTGTCTAATCAATCTTACAAATAAGACACAAGAAGGTGTGTATAGTGTAGCTGGACAACAACTAGAAATGGAACACCTTAGCTACACAAAGTATGAACGAAAATATGAGAAGAGAATAGCAAGACAACAATCTTCAATTTTTACTTTCAAGTGTGTGTCTTCTCTTCTTCACCTTGCCTCCTATTTATAGTGTGAATAGATGGCATGTTCTCTCCAACTTTTAGACCATGTGATGGCTGAGAATTTTGAATTAAAGAACCTCCATAATCATCTTCAACAACCTTGTCTCTATTAACTTCAAATTTGAAATTTCAAGTTGACAACTTTTGCCAACTAGCTTGCTTTTGGTTTGTCTTCTTGTCTCCAACTCATAAAATGAGAAAAACATCATCTCCACCTGTATAATCACGTTTTGGAGACTGTGTATATGTATACCAACTCAGATTTTTGAGGAGAAATCAACAAATAATAGTTGACAAGGTTATGTCAACATATAATATCAAAATTCCCATTTCTTCTTGACATATTGTGATGAATCTTGCACCAAGGACACCTTGTAATCTCTGAAGGATGATGATTAAGAACCTACAATAACATATATATAAGAGTCTTCAAGAGAAAATAGAACGTGACATCGAATACCGTCACATATCCCGCCACCGTCGATAAAATCATCAAATGAGAGAATAAAATAGAAAACCACCAAATAATCTTCAAAAATATTAAATGAACTCCAGAATGAATATAATAAGATACTCAAGAGATTCCTTGAGTAAAAATACCGAAACTGTCTTCGGGGGTAAAATGACCAAAATGCCCCTAGTGAGATAAAACTCCAGAAATGACCCCGATGGTCAGAATTAAATATAATAACACCTTCTTGATAATAAATAAGATGATAATATCTTCTTTGAATCATATTCACCATGTCGAGTACCTACAAAACTCAAAATACCACTTTTGCCCTTTTTGGTAAGTTGTAGAAACTTCGAGGGCATATTAGTCACAAGATATTATCATCATAAAAATCACATAATCACAACATGATAAACATATATAAATCATGTAAAAATAAAAACAACTATTTTATCACATTTTAGAAAATATTTCTAACAACCCTAGACATCGTGTCATTTTTCTTCACTTATTCAACTCTTTCATTTATAACACCATATGTGACATTTTTAAGTATTCATCACTTAAAATCATGACTTTGAAAATTATACAAACATATTTCTCAACAAAGATGTCCTGAACTTCTCGGGATACTGATGTAGAAATGTATATGAGGGAGTGAGTATGCAGAAGGAGATTGCAGAAAGAGGAGAAGAAATTCGGATTTCTGAGTGAGTGACCACAGAGGTCAGATAGGCCATTATTTATAAAGAAATTCTAAGGTCAGTCTGTTACAGTAAGTTCAATCTCAGCCGTAGGATCAGATACCAGTTCGGCCTGAACCATTGGATCAGATGACCGCACCAGGTCTATCCTTAGCCGTTAAATCAACTAATTGTTCAATCTGAGCCGTGAGATCATAAAAAATTCAGGTCAGCTCGGCCTGTTAAAGTTCAACAACTTTTTAAAATTTAATCTTAACCTAATCTTAACAACATGAAGAGTTTGAACGGAAACAAACTCCTCCTGGCTGATGAGATCCGACTCGGTGCTACAGGACCCGGCTTGTAGTCTGCAGCCTATAGCCTGGCCTGTAGCCCAGTCCGCAACCTGAGCCCATCAGCTCCGTCCGCTACCTGAGCCCATCAGGTGCGGGCCGAGCTGAGCTGACTTTCCCTAATACTTTGAGCATTAATTTCTCATTCACCCGGTATCGAAATCGAGTGATTCAAAAGCCTACAATCATCTACTCGTCGCATAGATAATTAAGGACTCATTAGTTTTCACTTATCACTAATGAAACTAATCATAATATTAGCTCAAAATACGTTGCTAACCATAGTTTGCAACTTGATCCAATTTCAATTTCTTTCCATTTTCTCTGACAAGATGTACGCAACGAAACCCATGTGTTAGAATGACACGGAGGTTGTTTTCCGATAACCATAATGAAAATTGCGTCAAACCGTGTCGATCAACTGTTACTTCACAATATAAAAAAAGCAGCCAATTTAGTGAGCCATTTTGCTTTATTCCAGCATATTCTAAAGTCACGGAATAATGTGTCATTGACTCTATTCGAAATAGAAATATAAAATGTAATTTATCAATTACATCAAATTAAAGAGTTTGTTGGATAAATAAAGACGAATACCATACTAAATATTTTATATATTATAATTAATAATTTAATTTACCAACAGTAAAGTGATTTAAAACACACATTTTAAGAAAATCATGTCTGTATTCAACAAATCATCCTTATATACACAAACCAAAAACGCTCATTGTACTACTGGGTCAATATTGTAAAATCACTGTCGAATCGGGCGTTTGCTATGACCCGTTTTCGTCTACCCGAACCCGTATTTTCTCATAGCCCACGACAGGAACGGCCACCGGCAGCAGCCAGCAGCATAAGCGCCAACTCCTTCTCAAAACAATATTCCATTAAATTCTCCTTCTGCATCGCGTTATATTCCCACTCCATTTCCTCCGGCACCACCGATTCCCGACAAATCGGGCATGTAGGCCGGCCGCCGTGCCGGAGCCACGTGTTAAGACAATTCCTATGAAAAGTATGCTTACACGGTAGTTTCCGGCCCTTCTCCCCGACGCAAAATTCCGATAAACAGATCGAACATTCCGGCAATTCTTTTGAATTTCTCATGTGGGTTCTTCTAAATACGAACCCTGAGCTCTTTAATTCGATCATGGAGTTGTATCTTCTTCTGCTTCTGTGGCGGAGGTAAGATGATAATAGAACGAAGCAAGTTAATACGAGTAATTTGAATAATTTAGGAAGAATTATGGAGATGAAAATGGAGGTGACTTTGTAGAAGGGTGCCAAAGTTTTTGAGATAATTCTCATAATTCCTCACTGTGGAATGTGGAGACTCTTTCTATTTGCCGGCCGGACGATGGGTTTATGTAGTCGTTTCCTTTGAGAGGTCATACAGACAAAAATAACATCATGAGCATATACATGTGTGTGTATATATACACAGACATATATGTGTGTGTCCAAGCCGTTTTAAAAATTCGAAATTTTGTAGTGATGCAGACATTGCACATAACCCAATGGTTCGTGAATTGTTCGAGTTCGATTCGTATTCAGTTTGAGTCATTCATTAATTTTACTTAAACGAGCCAAATTCGAACACCTATTTGGGTTCGTTTAGTTAAACGAGTCAAACTGTTCGGCTCGTTTAAACTGTTATAGCGCTATCGAGCCAAACTCGAACCAATTTTAAAGTTTGTTTAGCTAAACGAACCGAACCAAAGAATTTGTTTAGCTAAACGAACTGAGCCAAAGAATTTGTTTAGCTAAACGAATCCGAATTCGAAAACCTAATATTTGGCTCGGCTTGGTTCGTTAACACTAAGCTAAGAGTCCTAAAACTAATTCTAATTACGAGGGCAATTTAGTCTTTTTGCCTCATAGTTAACTTTAGTCAATATTAGTTATGGATATTAGATAAAAGAAAAAAAAGAGAATCAATTTCATTTTACCTAAAACCGTTCCCAACATCGTTATAAGTTAGGAGAATTGATAAAAACTATTCTCCTATCTTCAAGAATTCCTAAGAAGTCTATGAGAGAACAAAAATATCAAACGAAGCTGCGAAAGCATCAGCCTAACTTATTTCTTTCCCTAGACTCACATGCTATTGGTTCAGATTAGAGGAGGCGTCTCGCCACGTGTACAAAAATAATTTTTTAAATAATGAGTGCTGCATTTTTTTTTAAAAAAAAAATGTTTTCGTACAAGTGAAGATCCGTGATTGGAGACCTCATATTTTGCCTCATTTTTAGCCTCATCTGATCTGAACCCCATGCTATGGGCCAAAGTTTTGAAGCATGTTCTTCGATGTAGATGTTTATGTTTGCTTGAATACTTTAGACTTTGCCAAAAAATGCACCTAAGATAGTACAATTTATTAGTGCATTTTGGCCAAAACAAGGGGCCCATAAATTTTCTACACATTTCATTGGTCAATGACCAACTAATCATACTTGGTCATTGACCATTGTAAAATTTGTGATAATAGGAAATAAAAACTTTATTAACGGCAAGTTCGACCACACTCTTTCATAATAAGTGGTTTCAAAACACCTTAATCATGCAAATCACTAGTAGTTAATTTAACTAGGCATTCGTAAAATTTATCAACCTACATAAATCTAAAACATGGTTGGAAGCAAATTCTAACACTTCATATGTAGCGCCCCGCTCCCGAACCCTAACATCGGGAACAGTGCACCCGCCGTATCTCACTAAGGAGAATACAAAGCGTCAAATCAAAACAGATACACGTCAGCGGAAGTCAAAATTTAAAACCTTCGAAATAATCATCATCATAAATATCAATGTCTAGGAAAATCTAAATCTGATACAAATGTCAAATGTAGATATAACTAAATGTCTAAAGTACATAAACCTCGAGTATCAAAAATCATTATCTCAACTAAGCCCTCGAAAGTCTCATTGGAATGTCATCGTCCTCAATATCTCCACTCTTGGTCATCCTCGGTATGCTAACTCAATCACCTGTCTATCTGCAAAATATGTTAAAGCGTGGTTTGAGCGACAAGTCGCTCAGCAAGTAATCCCACTATACTTACCATGGGATCATACACGGAGAAGCAAGTGTGACAACGATATATAGCAACATAAAATAACATCATGCTTATATATGCATCACATCACACCGTGGTCTATTCGGCAACTGATCTCCACTCATATATATAAATACACAGCACACACATATACGTAGACAACCATCTATTCAAACACATATACGAATGCATGATCCGAAGTTCATACCAAAATAACGTATAAAATTTTCGCAAAACATGGCAAGTATAGGGAGATTACTTACTTGATTTACGTATACTATACCGTACAATTGAACTAAGGCTTGTTAAAGGCGGGACTGAGTTTCTTCCTCAAACCCTCGACTCGCTGAGACTCAAAGGCTGCACCTTCTATATATTTGTGCATGCAGAACACAGTTCGTTGTGCGATTTGAATATTTTGTGCTTGTGGTGCATGGCCGAAAGGCCATTAAAGAAGAAGAAAAAAAGATTTTTATTTATTTAGTATTAGATACAACTTTATAAATGAAAAATGTCTTTCTTCCTTTTAAAATCAAAACTATTCTGCTTCTTGATTATTTTCTTATCGTTTGGTTACTCTGTAGTCAGTGTGTCAACATTTAATTCCTGCTTGTGTATACTAAATATATATGAGATTTTCATTGCACTTGGTAATTATTAATGGTAAATTACTGTATTTTATGTCATAATCATTCTTTGACTCTTTCACAAATTTTAAAGCCAAGCATGATTGCTTGGTTTCAGTAGAGTAAACTGTGGCGTGATGTGTTGTGTGTGGGTATATAATTATAAATGTAAGATAGTATGGAATATACATATAACTATGTACGTTATGCATGGAATTGTGTGTATGTGACTTTGGCCGAAATTGTTTGGTGGCTTTGGGTATTTTAGACTTTTGCCCTTTTTGGTATAGTTTATGACTTCACGTGAAATAAATTAGCTTATCGGTATCGAGTTCGGGAGAAAAGTGGGCCGAAGGAGTAGCGTGTGCGTATATACGTGTATATGTGCATGTATGGGCGTGGACATATATACGTGTGTGCATACACAGCTGAAATAGTGATGGTTTTGGAAATTTCGTTTGCATATTTTTGGAAATTCACCCTTACAAATGAAATATATCAGTGAGCCGAGTTGATTCCTATTTTGGTTATCAAGCGCTGCATATGTAACTACCTCGTCAGGGACAGGGTTTCTGTATGCCTATTTGGATTGCTGCATATATAACTACCTCGTCAGGGACAGGGATTCTGTATGCATATATTGGGCCTGAGCATAACTACCTAGTCCGGGACAGGGTGCAAAGGCATATATTTGGTGTTATAGACGTAACGACCTAGTCTGGGACAGGGTGTTTATAGTATATTTGGTTTTGAGGGAATCAATTCGTAAGTCTTACGGTATAAGTCACTTGTAGGGAAAGTGCTATAGCCATTGCATTTGATTTTGGACTTTGGACTGATTAAATCGGATTTGGTTATTTGGATTTTTTGGATCGGTTTAATCGGATATGGACATTGGATTTGGACATTGGACATTGATATTGGAAACATTAGTTTTGAAATAAGGAGAACATTGGCATTGCATTGTTTTGAAAAACTGCATCACGTTTTAGCTTGGACTAACCTTTGCTTGGCTGTCGTTTGATTTGACTTGGTCATCGGTCTATTTGTTGACTTTGTTACGTACTTAATTGGACTTTGCTTTGTACTTTGTTGGGTCTATTTGCTCTATTTGCTTTTGGATGTTAGGGGGCAGAGTTGTAAATTTACTTGCGAAGAGAAGCATGATGTTATTTTATGTTGCTATATATCGTTGTCACACTTGCTTCTCCGTGTATGATCCCATGGTAAGTATAGTGAGATTACTTGCTGAGCGACTTGTCGCTCAAACCACGCTTTAACATATTTTGCAGATAGACAGGTGATTGAGTTAGCATACAGAGGATGACCAAGAGTGGAGATATTGAGGTCGATGACATTCCAATGAGACTTTCGAGGGCTTAGTTGAGATAATGATTTTTGATACTCGAGGTTTATGTACTTTAGACATTTAGTTATATCTACATTTGACATTTGTATCAGATTTAGATTTTCCTAGACATTGATATTTATGATGATGATTATTTCGAGGTTTTAAATTTTGACTTCCGCTGACGTGTATCTGTTTTGATTTGACGCTTTGTATTCTCCTTAGTGAGATACGGCGGGTGCACTGTTCCCGATGTTAGGGTTCGGGAGCGGGGCGCTACATCATATAATCATAAAAGCATTTTCGTATCTAGAGGACTTATAGAGGACGACCTTGGAGCAACTGGTAAGATTGCTTCTTTGTGACGTTGAGATCACATGTTCGACGCAGAGAAACAACCTCTTGCACAAAGTGTTAGATAAGGTTGTGTACATCAGATTGCAAAGCGATCCGATCTCTTCCCATATTCTGTGCAAATGCAGTAGCCTAGTGCACCGTGAACGTCTGTATCTAAAGGATTTATAGAATACAATCAACCCAAGCATACTTCATATTCTTTTAAAATATGTTGGAGTGTATTTGGATAGTGATTATAAGCACAAGTTTTGATTTTTGATATATCAATATTTGGAACCATTTGATTTAAATCATCCCCCTTAAATATTTCCAAACTACTGAAGTTTTATTCATAAATTACAAAAATATCGTAGGTTCTTCGAAAATTATGGTAACATTGGAATTTTCTTTTCGAAAGCTGCATAAAATCACAATACGTCTTTAGTGAAGATGTATTATATATTTACAATTGTTGCTTTATTTGATATTTCTTTGGTATGGAGATATTAAGTATTGACGTCTTTTGTGTGTTTATTATATAAAATCTGAAATGTTACAAATACAGCAAACGTGCATAAAAGACATCGACATAATTTCAGACTAACTAGTTAACAAAATGTCCAAAAATACATATAAATGTGCCTAACATCTTTAACTAGCCCCACGAACCATGTCGATGTATATATGATATGTTACGTACGTAGTTTCGTAAAATATTGTGGCGATGCTACAAGTATGATGTGGTTTCCTAAATTTTTAAAATGATATTGAATCAAGTATGATGTGGTTGTTATTTGATTAATCAAATATATAAGATATACATAAATCTTCTATTTCGGCAAATCACCTGATGAATCCGGATTTTTACCGAGAACAGAGATGATCCAAAGGATAATACTGTCAGCACCTCTTGGAGGAGAAGATGGTCGCTGGAGATAACATTCCAAGAAACCTGCCTGGGATAAATGACGTTAGAGGTCTCAGAAATACTGGTCCGGAGAAAACCTTCCGACGCTTAAGTCAGTCATAGGTTTTACTATGTTGGTATGCGAGAAAAGTAAAGAAACTTGTCCCATCTTTTCTTTTGTGGATGTGTAGTTGTGTTCTTTTTCTCTATTTTTTGTTGGGTCTGATCTTTTTTCGGACGCTTTCTTTTCTTTTTATATATTCAGAGTAGCTAGTGCATGCTAAGAAACTGTAGGGGAGTGCCACACGTCTTCTCCCGCTGGCAGGCTGTGTGTGTCCACATGTTGGCGAAGCGACAAACTATCGGGTTTTGTTGCTTGCTGATATGTGTCTGCTATAGCAATTAGCTCAAGCTTAATAGTGTCATTATGAATAATACAAGTTATTTCTTTATCTATGTAAAAGATAGAAAGTCATAAACTTGTTTTTTCACACTTTTTTCTATTTCAAAAAGATACGTAGATAGTTTTAGCCTAATCTAGTTTATCAACTTTAATCTTTATAGAGTGATGTACATATGAAAGAAGCAAACGAAAAATCTACTGAATCAACTTGACACTTTTTTCACTCTCATAAAAAAATAACTTTTGCATAATATACTGTCATTATTTATAAAACAAATTACATTGCATTAAAGCTCACTAGCCACCCGACCATGATTAAGATTAGTCATATTTTACAAGAGGTGGAAACGAGGCAGCGGAAATAGTCACTCTTTTTATATTATATATTTTGTAAAAATCAAAAATCAAAAGTTAGAAAAACAAAAGAAAAATTGAAAAAGAACGGGCTTTTATTTGGGGAAAAAGTTATCCGAAGGCAACTGGAATTCCTTTTCCTCTCCAACGTGCCTCTTAAATTAGGGTTCTTGTGGGCTACTGTATGCTTCTGCTAGCTAATTCATTGAACTCTTTATGATTCCTAATTTGAGCTTCAGCTGTTTGATTGATTGGTTTGGCTAGTTTCTTCATGGCTAATCAGTTTACAACTCGGAAAACCAATCCGAATTGTGCAATATGTGACAAGTCTAATCTCCCTTCGATTTGTGCGGTTTGCGTTAATTTCAGGTATCTTTTTTTTAACTCTTACGCTGAATTTGAGTTATCTTGTGACTGCCGCTTCTGATTGGGTTTATAGATAGTTTTTCTATACCCTAATTGCGGTTGGCAATGTGATCATTGTTGAGCAGGTTGAATGCATACGGTAGTAATTTAAAAGCTCTGAAGAATCGGAGGGATGCGTTATATAAGAGATTAAGTGAAGTTCTTCTTGCTAAGGTTTGACTGTTATCTAGCTCGTCTTTTAGTTTTTTAATTCAGGAATTTTTTTTTTGTTTGGAAAGGTTGCATCAGCTCCTACCACCTCAAGTCAACTAAAACCACCTGTTAGAAAAACAGTTGTAGGACTTTGTTAAATCATGAAGCAAAGGGCAGGATGGCAGAGTGAGCACCAGGAGATTTAACTGTTGACTTATATAATTAGCATATATTTCTGGAACATAGAATCTTTGATTGGAATCTTTCCGGCATGAACGCTGTAGTTTTCCTTCAATTTGATGTTTCTAAATGTGCAACTTGATAGCTTTGTTTTTCAAGTTTTTCTGGCAACTTCACGTCTCTTTGACAATTGTATTTGTTGTATCCTTCAGAGTGAGGCAGATGATCAGAAATCTTGGATTCTTGCCCAGAATGAGAAACTAGCTAGAATGCGGGAGAAGCTACAATACCGTCAAGAACAGCTTTTGCAAGGTTGAATTCCATTTAGTTCTTGTAGTAGGATTCTTCTAAGGGATTTGATCTGCATCTTATTGGTAACTAGACTTTTAATGTATTTCAGGAAAGGCCAAAATTGAGAGGACTTCTCGTGATTTAAAAGTCAAGTACGGGTTGCTTGAGTCCGCCATGGCTGTGGTACCTTAGTCATTATTCAACCAGTTCTCTATTTTTTTTTGCTCGTTGGGACATCATTTTTTCTTGTGTCGTGATTTTGTATTTGGTATGTTAAGTTTGTTATTTTCATTGGCTATCTCATTGTAGTTGAAGAAAAATCAAGCAGAGCAGCTAGAGAAGTCCTGCCCTAATTTAGTCCACACACTGGCACTCGGATATGTAAGACATGCACATTTGTTAGGATTCTACAGTTTTATGTCAGGCTTTCTCCTGGAAGAAAGTCTTTAAAAAAAAAGGAAAATTATGTGATGAAGTGATTGTTTAATGCAGACGTCAATCACCAAGAAACTCCTTTTGAATCAATCAGCGGTTGTGAAGCAGATATGCAAGTTGTTCCCTCTTTGCCCTGTAAGATGCTCATTTTTTTTTTACTCATTTATCTCTTTTTCTGGGTACTCTAAGATGTTCTCATATAATCCTGATGGTTTACTGTGGTGTTTGATAAATCCTACAAAGATGCCAAGTATTGTCAAGTTGTTTGGAACATACCGATCTGCCCAGTTTCTTATGTCTTGGTCTTGGTCTTCAAATCTTCATAATCCTGAAGATTCTTATGTTCTCATCTAATCCTCGGTTGCCAAGTTTCTTATGTTCTCATCTAATCCTAAAGGTTTTTGACATTTTGGTGGCATTCAAAACTTATAATCAACTCTCAGTCTTAAACAAAAATAGAAGAAAAAATAGGAGAAAGTGAAGTAGTGCTTTCGGTTTTGGTTCATTGAATTGATAATCTAAGTAATGTTTTGAGTTTAATAGCTACTTATTCATTTGCTATTGATGGTTCCTAGAGCTTATGTATCGGCCATATCATTAGGCAACGTCAGTTGTGCTGTCTAGTGGTCCTTAGTGGTCCTTTGACTATATTATGAAGGTACAGATTTAGTTATGTGCGTCGACTACGAGGATAGGTTTATAAAAGCAGCAAAGAATAGGTTTAGTTATCTACTTTTTTTTTGTCATCCTCCGCACATCACAGAGAGGCTTTCTATCTTTGTGGTTACAAGAACTCATGAGTACTTTATATTGATGTTTTGATTCTTTAGCGCAATGTAATCATGGTGTTGACATACTTGTCTATCTAAAAGAAAGACTGGACGTTGAGTTCTCATGGATTTTCCCTAGATTAATGCAATGAAGAAGTAATTTCTTTTTACTAGATTTCCATTATGGTATGAATATTCTGCATCCTATATTATTTCTTTTATCTTTGTTCCATTCTTATCCTTTAACCGTTGCATGCAATAGTTGCTTCTTACTCGTGTGAGGATGAATTTTGAAAAGTTTTTGGCTATGCTTCTGACGGAAAATAATATCTTGCAGGTGAAATCTGATGGAGAAAGAAAGGATGGCTTTACTGGTCGTTGTTATACCATCTGTGATGCCCGCTTGCCACGGGGACTGGATCCACATTCAGTTCCATCAGAGGAGCTTGCTGCCTCTTTAGGGTAATCATATCCTGGGCATGTTTACTTTAGTGTCAGGCTAGTGTAATGTGTATTGCTCTCAAGTCAAGCTGGTCCAAATGCATGACAACTGCGCTCGTATGATCTTTTTTTTCCTGTTCTTTGTTCTGGATTAATCTTGCGATCGAAATTGAGAGGTAGTTTCGTAATGTTGTCAATCAATGCGCATTTAGAGGGTAGACATGGGAAACGAGTTTTATGATCATCCTCTCTTTCCTTTCTCCTAGTTTCCAATTAATGTCTCACTACATATTCTGTTTGCGAATCACACAATAGTGATTACAACATATGTGATTTTGTGTGCAATTACCAAAAGTTGCTGCTGAAAGTTGTCTGTTGCAGATATTTAGTTTTCATTCTTGAAATGCTCCTTTAGCATATTGCTAATATCCTGCTATTGAATCAGGTATATGGTGCAACTTCTGAATCTCGTTGTTCACACTGTTTTTGCGCCTGCACTTCACAATTCGGGCTTTGCGGTATGAATGATCTCTCTGTTTAATGCTTCTTAGTATGGTGATGTTAATCCCAAGATTGTATATGAGAAAAGATGTGTTACAGGCAAAAGAGCACCAATTGATTTGTTTAGGTTTAAATAAATTTTATAATTACTCAGAAGTTATAGTTACATGTAAATTATTATTACTGAAATACTCGAAACAAATTGAATAACTAACCAACATTGGCTCCCGTTTTTTAACCACGACCACCCTGTTTACTTTTGCATTTCCTCCTAAGCTATTATGCTATGTTGGAACTTGCTGTAGAAAGCAGTGTTGTATGTAGTGCATAGCGCAAGATCAATCGCTACAAGATCATGTAGCGTAGCAACCTCCTGGAAGCGCGGCCGAGGCATGCGAAGCGCGAGTGTCAGTAATTTCAGTTTTTTTTGAAAAAAATAGTAATTTCAGTTATTAAAATAAAAGAAAAGAAAAACTAAATAATAAAGCCTAAGCTACTATCCCATAAAAAAACCTACCGTCTAAAAAGAAAAGTCGACATCACAGTGGACATCAAAAGTCGACATCGCGTTTTAAAAAAAAAGTCGACACTCCCTCTCTACCCCTTCTCTAACCATCGCCGACACTACTACTCTCCGGCGCCATCAGTCACCACCGGCGCAGTCTCTTCTTCTTCTTGTACTCTCGGTCTCTCTTCATATCCGAACAAGTTTTTGAGGGGATGCCAAAGCAGGTTCAGGTTAAAAAAAAGCAGGTTCATGTCAGTAAAGTAAGTCCATATTAGTTTTGATTCTTGTTGCTGTCCTTAATATATTCCTATAATTTACAAGTTTTTTCCACTCAAGCAGCATCTTTTGTCGTTATAAAAAAAGCAGCACCTTTTAGAGCATCTGCAAGTCTCACAGGTTTATGTAATATACAAAATCATCTTCCTATGTATATGTCTTATGTCTTTAGGCTTATTTGTTTCTTCTGGTCTAAGTGTTAGTGAATTGCCAAATGTTTATTTTCCTTATCTTTTTCTTGTTCGGCAGTTCATCCAAAAAAAAGGTTCAAAAATGTCTTAAAAAACTTTCACAGCTGATCCTGCAAGAAAATATGTTGCTCAAATTGGTGATGAAAGATATGAATTTAAGTGTAATTTTTGTGATAAGGTGTTGAAAGGGGGAGTCACTAGAGTTAAAGAACATTTAGTTGGTAGCTTTAGGAACACTTTGAAGAGTGCTAAGTGTCCAGCTCATGCGCGTGAGGAAATTATCGAATTTATGAAGAAGAAAGAAGAAAAAAAATTGCAGTTGTCTTAAGTACTAGAATTAAAGATTTGGATGATGTTGGATTTAGAGATAAAGAGGAGGAAGAACAGGAGATGCTTGATGAAAATAAATCTACAAAGTCTAGTGCAGGAAGTACCACGAGCAGGTTGAAAAAGCCGAGAATAAAAGTTTTGATAGATAAATACTTCTTTCAAAATGCTGAGAAAATTGTGGAATCAAGAAAAGGCAAACAACAAACCATTAATCAGGTTTGCCAAAAGGAATTGAGAACTAAAGTTTACCAAAATATAGCCCGATGGTTCTACGATGCAGGAATTCCATTTAATGCTGCAAAGTATGAAAGCTTCAAAGTTGCCGTTGAAGGAATATGGTAATTTGGCCCAGGAATGAAGCCTCCTAGCTACCATGAGTTGAGGGAGCTTTTCCTCACTAAAGAAGTTGATGAAGTGAGAGAGTTTGTGAAGAGTCATGAAGCAGATTGAGCAATGTATGACTGTTCTATTATGTCTGACAGGTGGCGGGACTCGGTTGCCCAAAGGGATATTGTCAATTTCTTGGTGAATTCCAAAAGGTTCTGTTTTTGTTAAGTCTGTTGGTATTTCTAACATCATAAAGGATGCAACTGCCCTATTCAAGTAGTTTGATGACATTGTTGGATATGTTGGAGAAAAAAATGTCATTCAAGTGGTTACCGACAATGTTTCTAACTATAAGAAAGCAGGAAAGTTGTTAGAAGCTAAAAGACCTCACTTGTATTGGTCTCCATGTGGTGCACGTTGCATCAATTTGATGCTTGAGGACATTGGCAACATACATAGGGTGAAAAGGGCAATTAAGCGGGCAACGTCCTTAAGTTGTTTCATATACAGCCGAACTAGTGTGCTTAATATGATGAGAAAATACACCGGGAAGAAATAACTGTCGAGGCCAACCATCACAAGGTTTGCTACATCTTTTCTTACATTAAAGTCTATTTATATGCAAAAACGTAATTTGAGAAAAATGTTCCTAAGTGAGGAATGGTCGACCAGCCAATAGGGCAAGGAAACGGGCCGTCATTGTGATTAATGAGACTTTTTAGAGGAATGTTTTATATGCTCTCAAATTGACATGTCCTTTAGTTAAAGTGTTGAGGATTTTAGATGGTGACAAGAAACCAGCGATGAGATATGTTTATGAAGCCATTGATAGAGCTAAAGAAATAATAATGAATGCATTTAATGGCAACGAAGACCAATACAAGGAACCCTTTGAAATTATTGATGCAAGGTGGAATGATCAATTGCATCAACCATTACATGCGGGGCGGGCCATTACTTGGATCCTGGAATATTTTGTAGTCATTCCGAAATTAATCAAAATGATAAAATCATGAAGGGTTTGTATGATTGCATTGAGAGATTGATTGAAGATCTTAATATTCAAGATAAGATTAGTGATGAGCTTACCGTGTATCGAATGGTTGAAAATCTCTTTGGAACAAAAATAACTGTTAGACAAAGGAGTATAAAGGCACCAGATAACACTTTTACTCCTAATTTAATTATCAAATAACATGTAACTAAGTGAAGTTCATTCTAAATCTAATATTACAGGTGATTGGTGGGCTGCATGTGGTGCTTAAACTCCAAATTTGCAAAAGTTTGCAATTAAAGTCCTTAACCTAACTTATAGTGCCTCTGGCTGTGAGAGGAATTGGAGTGTTTTTGAACAAGTAAGCTTTTAAATTTATTTTTTTGTAAATCTTTTACATGTACTTATACATATGACTTCACATTTTAGAAATTATAACCTACCCACTTTGTGCTTCTTTTTTTAGCTTCACAGCAAAAAGAGAAATAGGCTTGCACAAGCCCGTTTGAATGATTTGGTGTTTGTCAAGTACAATCGTGCTTTAAGGCGTCGGTTTAATTGTGTGAAATTGATGATAGCAATGAATGGCTACTTGGGAGAATGGATGATGAAGACAATGATGATGATAATTATGTGTTTGATGATGGTTCATCATTGAGATGGAGCGCGATTAGTAAGGCTGCTGGTGTTCACGATCTTAATTATGGCACTAGATCCTGAGCTGTCAGTAGCACGAGGCGCGCTGTAGTGCGACGACCAAATTTTTGTAGCGCATAGCGTCGTAGCACGCGCTACATGCATCTGAGGCTCATAGACAACTAATAAACTAAAATATTAGGCAACAACTATAAACATAATATAGAATTTCATAATTGTTCAAATAGTTATAGATATAATTAAAACATAGATAGAACATAAAAACAATTGTTCAAATTGTTTAAACTTCAACATAGCTAAAACTAAAATAATTCCGAATCATCAAATACAAAATCTTCATTTTCTTCATCCCTATTATCTTCTCCATCTGAAGCTAGAAGATCAATTTCTTCTTCTTCTTCATCTACAAGTACACGAGAACTTGCATTTACGGAACTTGAACCTTTACCCTTAGCAACTTTGGTGGATCTATTGCCATAAATAGGATCATGAACACCGGCAGCCTTACTAATCGCGCTCCATCTTAATGATGAACCATCATCAAACACATAATTATCATCATCATTGTCTTCATCATCCATTCTCCCAAGTAGCCATTCATTGCTATCATCAATTTCACTCAGGAGAATGAGATCAATCATGTCACGACAATTAAACCTATGCCTTAAAGCACGATTGTACTTGATAAACACCAAAGCATTCAAACGGGCTTGTGCAAGCCTATTTCTCTTTTTGCTGTGAAGCTAAAAAAAAAGAAACACAAAGTGTGTAGGTTATAATTTCTAAAATGTGAAGTCATATGTATAAGTAAATGCAAAAGATTTACGAAAAAATAAATTTAAAAGCTTGTTCAAAAACACTCCAATTCCTCTCACAGACAGAGGCACTACAAGTTAGGCTAAGGACTTTAATTGCAAACTTTTGCAAATTTGGAGTTTAAGCACCATATGCAGCCTACCAATCACATGTAATATTATATTTAGAATAAACTTTACTTAGTTATATGTTATTAGATAATTAAATTGGGAGAAAGTGTTACCTGGTGCCTTCATACTTCTTTGTCTAACAACCATTTTTGTTTCAAAGAGATTTTCAGCCATTCGATACACGATAAGCTCATCACTAATCTTATCTTGAATATTAAGATCTTCAACCAACCTCTCAATGCAATCATACAAACCCTTCATGATTTCATCACTTTGATTAATTTTGGGATGACTATAAAATATTTCAAGATTCAAGTAATGGCCCGCCGCATGTAATGGTTGATGCAATTGACCATTCCACCTTGTATCAATAATTTCAAAGGGTTCCTTGTATTGGTCTTCGTTGACATTAAATGCATTCATTATTGTTTCTTTAACTCTATCAATGACTTTATACACATATCTCATGGCTGGTTTCTTGTCACCATCTACAATCCTTGACACTTTAACTAAATGACATGTCAATTTGAGAGCATATAAAACATTCCTCCAAAACGTTTCATTCATCACAATGACGGCCTGTTTCCTTACCCCATTGGCTAGTCGACCATTCCTCACTTAGGAACATTTTTCTCAAATTATGTTTTTGCATATAAATATACTTTAATGTAAGAAAAGATGTAGCAAACCTTGTGATGGCTGGCCTCAACAATTCATTCTTCCCCTTGTATTTTCTCATCATATTAAGCACACTAGTTTGGCTGTATATGAAACCACTCAAGGACATTGCTCGCTTAATTGCCCTTTTCACCCTAGGAATCTTGCCAATGTACTCAAGCATCAAATCGATGCAACGTGCACCACATGAAGACCAATACAAGTGAGGTCTCTTAGCTTCTAACAACTTTCCTGCTCTATTATAGTTATAAGCATTATCGGTAACCACTTGAATGACATTTGTTTCTCCAACATATTCAACCATGTCATCAAGCAACTTGAATAGGGCAGTTGCATCCTTTATGATGTCAGAAACATCAACAGACTTAACAAAAACAGAACCTTTTGGAGAGTTCACCAAGAAATTGACAATATCCCTTTGGACAACCGAGTCCCGCCACCCGTCAGACAAAATAGAACAGCATACATTGCCTAATCTGCTTCATGACTCTTCACAAGCTCTCTCACTTCATCAACTTTTTTAGTGAGGAAAGACACCTCAACTCATGGTAGCTAAGAGGCTTCATTCCTGGGCTAAATTGCCCCATCCCTTCAAAGGCAACTTTGAATCTTTCATACTTTGCAGCATTAAATGGAATTCCTGCATCGTAGAACCATCGGACAATATTTTGGCAAACTTTAGTTCTCAATTCCTTTTGGCAAGCCTGATTAATGGTTTGTTGTTTGCCTTTTCTTGATTCCACAATTTTCTCAGCATTTCGGAAGAAGTATTTATCTATCAAACCTTTTATTCTCGGCTTTTTCAACCTGCTCGTGTTACTTCCTGCAATAGACTTTGTTGATTGATTTTCATCAAGCATCTCCTGTTCTTCCTCATCTCCAAATCCAACATCATCCAAATCTTTAATTCTAGTACTTAAACAACTGCAATTTTATTTTATTCTTTCTTCATAAATTCGATAATTTCCTCACGCAGATGAGCTGGACACTTAGCACTCTTCAAAGTGTTCCTAAAGCCACCAACTAAATGTTCTTTAACTCTAGTGACTCCCCCTTTCAACATCTTATCGCAAAAATTACACTTAAATTCCAATCTTTCATCACCAACTTGAGCAGCATATTTTCTTGCAGGATCAGCTGTGGAAGTTTTTTGAGACGTTTTTGAACCTTTTTTTTTTGGATGAACTGCCGAACAAGAAAAAGATAAGGAAAATAAACATTTGGCAATTCACTAACACTTAGGCCAGAGGAAACAAATAAGCCTAAAGACATAAGACATACATATAGGAAGATGATTTTGTATATTACATAAGCCTGTGAGACCTGCAGATGCTCCAAAAGGTGCTGCTTTTTTTTTGAACGACAAAAGGTGCTGCTTCAGTGGAAAAAAAACTTGTAAAGATAGGAATATATTAAGGACAGAAACAAGAATCAAAACTAATATGGACTTACTTTACTAGCATGAACCTGCTTTTTTTTGAACCTGAACCTGATTTGGCGTCCCCTCAAAAACTTGCTCGGGTACTCTGCTTTGTATACGAAGAGAGACCAAGAGTACAAGAAGAAGAATAGACTGCGTCGGTGGTGACTGATGGCACTGGAGAGTGGTAGTGCCGGCGGTGGTTAGAGAAGGGATAGAGAGGGAGTGCCGACTGCAGAGGATTTTTTAAATAGCGATGTCGACTTTTTTTTTTTTCAGAACACGATGTCGACTTTTGATGTCTACTGTGATGTCTTTTCTTTTTAGACGGTAGTTTTTTTTATGGGATTGTAGCTTAGACTTTATTATTTAGTTTTTCTCTTCTTTTATTTTAATAACTGAAATTACTATTTTTTCAAAAATAAACTGAAATTACTGAAGCCCGCGCTACACGTGCCTCGGTCGCGCTTGCAGGAGGTTGCTACGCTACATGACCTTGTAGCAATTGATTTTGCACGACGCGCTACAGACAACACTGACTAAATCCACCAAAGTTGCTAGAGATGAAGTTTCAAATTCGGTAAATATAAGTGCTCGTGTGCTTGTAGATGATGAAGAAGAAAAAATTGATCTTTTAGCTTCAGATGGAGAAGATAATAGAGATGAAGAAAATGAAGATTTTGTGTTTGATGATTCGAAATTATTTTTGTTTTAGCTATATTGGGAGTTTGAACAATTGTTTTTATGTTCTATCTATGTTTTAATTATATCTATAACTTTTTGAACAATTATAAAAGTTATATTATATTTATAGTTGTTACCTAATATTTTAGCTTATTAGTTGTCTATGCGTCTCAGATGCATGTAGTGCGCGCTACGGTGCTATACACTACGCGCTACAAAAATATGGCTGTCGTTACAGTTCCCCTCGCGCTATTGGCAACACTGGTAGAAATAGCATTTGTGTAGTTGTAATGGAAGTGTCCCTAGGAGTACATTCCAAGTAATGTCATTGTCTTGGTAGTGGGTAGTTTATTTAATCATTATCTTTCTAAATTGCATGTTGAATTGAGTCTCTCTCTCTTTCAAAAATTGGTCCCTCTTGTAAAATTCTTATACTTCTAAGTGGAGGTAGTAGTTCTGCATAATAATAGAATATTATCCTTTACATTAGAATTCACAGGACTCCCTTTGGAAGAGTTTACTGCAAATTTCTTTGTTGTTTTCTTTTAAGGTTCTGATTGTCACAACACCATTTGTATTTGATCAATGGCAAGAATATTATAAATGTGCAAGAAGAAATCAAGAGGTGAAAGACAAAATTAGGAGCGTGAGCTTTTGTATAGTTTCGTTGTGTCGTGTAGAAAGCAATTTCCCTTTTTTGTTTATCAGGGTTCATGTTCTAGGATATGGCAACGGGATTCATACTGGGATGCTCGTCCATCTTCTAGGAGGTAATATGCTGAGCTCACACACTTTTCAATAGTACCATCCAGAATAGGCCATAAACAAGTTGCTTATATTTGCTCTGGTCTGTGTCTAATTATGCAGTAGTGAATATCCTCTTTTTATTCCGCGCCAAAAGGTTTGTGCGGGCGGTGGGGAAGCCTCATGGTCTGATAGAAGCTCAAGCAATTTTGGTGTTGCTTCAATGGAATCTGATAGAAAAGCTCATTTGGATACTCCTAGTAGAAACAGTTTTAACTTCTCTTCTGCCTCTCCGCACTCTATTGAAATACACAAGGATTTGCAGAAAGGCATATTACTTCTCAAGAAAAGTGTGGCATGCATTAATGCGTATTGCTATAATTTGCTGTGCTTGGACGTGCCTACTGAAGCTCCTACATTTGAAGCATTCGCCGAGTTGCTAGCTACAATTTCTTCTTTCAAGGAAGACCAATCAATAGGCTCTCTGAAGATGGCTAGCTCAAGGTACCTTTTCTCTTGTCTATCATGTTCCTTTGTTCCCAGCTTGGTTGGTAAAGTGCATGGTACTAAATTGTCAGATAATGAGTATCACTCTATGGATTCCTGAATCGGGTATAATTGTGTTAGTTACAGCATGATTTTCTACAACTAGATCATAATATGCTTGGTAAGGTCCACAGTTTTTCCTTTCTTTTCTTTCTTTATTTCTTTTTTTAAGTTACGATTCCCATTTTTTGTTTCCTTAAGAGCAACTTCTAGTCCAAAAACATTTTTGAACTGTTTAAATTTTGTGTAATAATTCATTGTGCCACTAGATAAATTCTTTTGCACACTCTAATTTGAAATTTCTACCATAGGTTTATGGCATGGCGCTGTCTGGTTGAGAACAATTATGATGACTGAACAACCATAATCTAGCATGATACTATGGTTCTAAAGCCAACATCATAATGCCAACGACATTGCAGCACTTCCCTGTATTAGTAATGACTTGACAAAAGCAGATTCAGGATTATTCCGCAGATAAATTTTGTTGCTTAGTTTATGTTCTCAATGCTCATATTTGTATACATTGGTTGGAGACTTCTTCGTCAATGAATTTTGATTCTACCTCTGTGTTGTGTTATTTTGTTGAATTCCAGAACAGATTTTCATTCCAAATTGGTATAGTATTTTTCCTAGTTGAGTGCCTGACGTTTCTCATATGTTTTTAAGGTCACAGAAGCAAGCCCAACAGCTGAAGAAGTCCTTGTGGGAAGTGGATTCAGCCACTGCATCAAGCACTTTGTTAGAGAGTACGTATGCACCGTTTGGGGAGGTAAATCTTTATAGTCAATCTTTTTTTAAAAAAAAAAAGAAAGAAAAAGGTTGTTCCTGTGGGACATGCAAGTGTCCCTGCGTGAGGCTTTGTTATAACCATTCATTAGTTCTTGGGAACAAATTGTTAAAGCGTTTTCCTGTTGGGAAATCTCAAGTTACGTTAGTCTAGGTACACAAAGTGTCCTGTGGCTCTCTTTTACATATTAAAAGGGATACCATGTTATCTGGTTATCGTTCCACTCCTTCGGCAATGATGCTCTCACTTCAAAAGTAGTCCGGCCTTTTATTTTGATTCTTCATTCTGTAGCTGTGCCATAATGTTTTTCCCCCCTGCAATTAGAAGCGTAAATTTGGCCTGATATTAAGTCAGGTTACCATCTTGCTGTTGAGATGGGAGGGAAGGATACTTCTGGTTACCTTTTCTTTGTCGTCGTTTTTTAGGTGGAGTTTGTTTTAGAGGATACTCAAAGTTTCATCAAATGCAAATCTTGTTGCAGTATTAGAAATGTTTGCTAATGTTTCTTTGGCAAAAGTCGGACAGTTTGCTTTTCATACACCACCTTTTTGGCTTTGTACTTATCCTTAAGCTGGAAAGGTCATTCTTTAAGCGGATTCAGGAGATTGAACAATTGCTACTGGTATATCATGGACAATCTGGGTGATTTTGATGTGTATATACTCTAGGAATTCATGGTCTGATATATTTGTTGCTTTCTTAACCTGGCAGAAAAACGTATTCACACACAACCCTCCCAGTTCTGCTGCAAGTCTGGTTTGTACAGTTGAATTATCTGATGCTGGGAAGAAGGAGAACTTGATTGAAGGATGGGACCTTGTTGAGCACCCCAAGTATCCTCCTCCACCCTCACAAACCGAAGATGTAGAGCATTGGACACGGGCAATGTTTATCGATGCCACAAAGAAATAATTAGTCTCCAGCTCCATTTGCAGCTGTAAGCCTCCTTGCATTTTCTTCACTGGCGTAACTACTTTTTTATTAAGTTAAATTTTCATACATTAGCCTTGAGTGACGCATTTATAAAAGATGTTGCTTTAAAATAGCAGCATCCGCTTGGCATGTACAAAATATAGGTGGCTTACAATGAATTATCCAATATCTAGTGTCAACCGGCACTCACGTAGCTATGGAATCGGCGGTGAAATAACTTGTGTTTTTCCAATTGTGGAATTGAAGTCTGTTACATGGTAAGAAACATCAAATGTAGCTCATGACCTTGAGTTAAATATGATTTGTTTATTTTCTGAAGTGCTATTTGTAGATAGTATTTCTTTTTTAGTTTTAATATAAAGAAACATGGACCTCCCATACCCCGCCATAGACGAGAGCCTCTAATGCAATGGGGTAATGTTGTTGTATCTTCGGTTGATTTCTTTTTTGTCCTCATTGTTGTAGGTTCAGGCAGTTTATATTCTTACCGGAAGCATCTGACAAGCTAACCTTGTGAAGATATAGACTAGTTTCTTCTTTCTCTTTCTCTAGTTTATGTTCTTTCTCTTTGTGTAAACAGTTGTCATAATTAAATGTAAATATTCACTTTATCATAGTCAAAATTGTCACATTCATTATCGTGTAAGATATAAATACAATATGCCTTTGTGTTTGGCACCATAGTTGGTAGGCCACGAAGGAAATTGGTACACCATTTATGTATATATATCTATTGAAGTAATACCCCTGTGGTTTTAACCCCCTCCACATTTGAACAGAGTTTCAGGTGGATTAATTCATTTATGTTAGTATAATTTCTTCAATTCTGTATCCCATGTACATTTCATATTTTAGGATAGCTGTGGATGGTATTGTGGCTAGAAACAATTCGAGTTGAGCCGAACGTCAGGTTCAGTTTTTTTTGTGTGGTGCTTGGGCACAGCTCAAATCCATTTGTCATAGAACATCTGGTGGAAGCTGGGATGAGATCACCTCACCCACTTTCTTCTCACCTCACGCGCCACCTTGCGACACGTGGCAGCAGGGGGTGGGTGGTTGGTGAGGCTAGATGAGGGTGACCCGCATCTAGCCTCACCACCCACCCCTGCTACCACGTGTCGCGTGGTGACGCATGGGGTGAGAGATTTGGGGTGAGGGGATCCTAAATTTGGTTCAACTCACGCATGAAAACGCACACATATATGTACACATATATACATACTACATTTATATATACATATATATAAATAGACATACGCACAAAAACACACACATATATGTGCTTGTGTGTGTGTATATATATAAACATATACATATATGTACATATACATATAGATATACATACATATATGCACATGTATCTACATAAATGTACACACACACATATACATATATATACACACACACACACACACATATTTATATATATTACATACACATATATACAGATACATACATATATACACACACAGAGATACATTTGCGAAAAACCTTTAGGTATAGCGGTTGATTAGCATTTATCCCATTCCCGGTCTCAAATCCGATTCTCTCTAAATTTTTTTTTTTTAAAAAAAATACAGATACATATATCACTCTAGAAATAGTGAATAGAGTGTGGAGCAATTTTTCAGAATTTTCTCGATTTAGTTCACACCAATTCAAATGATCTTAAAAATAAGAAAGAAGATGATGAGAAACAATGAATGGGGACACAAGATATATAGTGGTTTGGATCTCTTTGATCCTACTCTATTACCACTTTGTTTGCATAGTAAATTTTTAATATCAACTTTCCTTATTATTTTCAACAAGGAACAAGAACAACAATACTATTTGTACTAATGATTAATGCAAGCAACAACTACAACAACAACTTATTGCATAACCAACTTGTTCAACATCAACTGCAACAATAGCAACTTATTGCACAAAACATTTGTGCAACATCAACAACAGCTACAAGTAAGAAACATTTCCTGTTTCATTACAACTTCAACAAAGTTCTACCGAAGAAGTTTCATCAAATGGGTTTAAAACAAGCAACAAGAGCTTAATGAGCTTTAAACACTTTTGCATCTTTGAGAGCTTGTTACAACAATGGTGAATGCAGCTTTGAAGAGTATGAAAGTGTATAAGTGCATCGTCTAAGTTTCTTCAATACATAGAGGGTGTGAGCCAGGTTTTTGCAGCCTCAAGTCTTCAACTCCATCAATTGTCTTGTAGATGTTCAAATAGTCTTCAACCACCCTATAGTTGATTTTGATGCTCTATAACCACCCTATCGAATCTTAGATTTGTTTACAATAGTCAAGAAAGCTTTATAGATGCTAAGGGAAGTCCACAATCAAGATGGGTAAGATTGGAGAGAGAAAATACTTTAAATCTTCTTGGATTTGTTTGCAACAGATATAAAAATTTGAATCCTATGCAACATTGATCGATATATGTCTCGAAGTTTAAAGACTGATGAACATCGATTGATCCATGTAATAGATTGATGTCTTACATTGTGGTTTCAATTTTACACTCAAGATGACATCGATCGATCTATTGAAGGTACGATATACATCGATCAATCTATACAGGGTATGATATATACATCAATTTGTGCGTAGAGATCTATGTGTTGAGAAATATGTTTGGATAATTTTCAAAGTCATGATTTTAAGTGGTGAATACTTAAAAATGTCACACATGGTGTTATATGTGATTAAAAGTTGAAAAAAAATTTGAAAAAGTTGAAATCGATCTCTAAACTTGAGACACATCGATCGATCGATGTACACATCGATGTACATCGAACCCTCACTTCGATTTATCGATGTCTAGGGTTTTTATAAATAATTTTCTAAAATGTGTTAAAATGATTGTTTTCATTTGTACATGATTTATACATGTTCATTATGTGCTTATTATGTGTTTTTGGTGATTATTATTGTCTTGTGACTAACATGCCTTGGAAGTTTCTACAACTTACCAAAAAGGGCAAAATTGGTATTTTGAGTTTTGTAGGAACATGATATGGTGGAAATAGTTCAAGAGCATATTCTTATACTATTTATCATGACAAAGTTGATATCATGATTATTTATGACCATCCGGGACATTTCTGAAGTTTTCTCACACCAGGGGTATTTTGGTCATTTTATCCCCAAGGGTATTTTTGGTATTTTCACTCAAGGAATCTCTTGAGCATATTATTATATTCATTCTGGAGCTGTGTTATTGTTAGTTTGAAGATTATATGGTGATCTTATATCTTATTCTCTCAACCGATGATATTATTGACTATAGCTGGATATGTGACGATTTGAGATGTCACATTCTATTTTTTTCTTGAAGACTCTCTTATATATGTTATAAGAGAACACATATCATCATTATTCTGGATGCTCTATCATATTCGTGAAGGCTCTATATTGATTATTTATCAACATTTCATAAGACGACAACATTTGCGATACGTTCTAAATATGTGACTATTTTTGTCGCATCTTATTATTGTCTTGGAGCTATTGAAGCTATATATCATTCTTGGAGTCTATAATCTACAATGTTGCAAGGGAAAGTTGCAGATGTCTCCATTTCGTCAATGACCAAAATTAAAAAAAAAAAAAGTGAGTCACGCGGATGTTGGGCTGCCACTACATCGCAAATTGAAGAAATATATTTTGTAGAAATATACTTTGTGGAAAATTGATCTCCACTGGCGCACTCAGCAAGATTTGGATATTTTTACAAAATATCAAAAGAGCAGTTCCATTTTAAATATTCTTTGTGGCAAACAATAGCCAACATGGCGCACGTGAAGTATCATAAACGGCTATGAGATTGTTCAAATTTGTGCTGAAAAAGTCTTCTCCACATGTCCTATAATGAGGCAACAAACTTGAGCTAATATTGAGAAGTTTCTCATGATTATCATCACACTTATATTTCATATTATCCATCATAAATCTGAGATTTTCCTAGTCAAAAGTGCTGGATTTTTTGGTGACATAAATGGGCAAATCATGTGTCTTGAAGGTGTCAAGTGTGCAAAGTCTTGAAGTGAAGATTCAATCAAATGAAGACATGTGTAATTGGTGATGTCTAAGGTGACACATGTGCATTCTTATCTCCAAGGCTCACTTCACACTATAAATAGGAGGCAATGGTGAAGAAGATGAAACACACTTGAAGCTCACAAGCATTCTATAGCTTTCATATTCATCTTCTTGTTCTTGTTGTTGTATTTTGTTGTAGCAAAGTTGTTCTTAATATTTTGGTGAGCTACAAGCCTCTTGAGCTTCATTTGTAAGATTGATTAGCCATCTTTATAAGGCTACATCAATAGGTGTTGGAGGTATTGCAACTAAGTGTTGCTTAGAAGGTGATTATCCAAGTCTTGAGTAGGGTTGGTGTATAACCCAAGGATCAAGCTTGGCTCTTGTTGTAAGGTGTTCATATCATAGTGAAATCCAAGGAAAGGTGTTCCTTGGGACTGGAGTAGGTCACATTGACCGAACCAGGATAAATCCTCGGTGTTCTTCTCTTGTTTCTTTATTTCTGTTTTCTGCCCGTTTTTGACTGCAGTTTTCACCCAACTTCACACAATTTGAAAAAATAGCTAAACATTTTCAAAATTCGTGATTTTTGGTGGAGTTATACTTCAGACTGTTAGCTTTCATTTGCAACAAGAATCACTTGATTTGAGCAAGTAAAAGTTAGTCTTTCAGTCTTTGCAAGATAACTGCTCCAATCTGGCTGCAATCTGACCAGTTTTGAGAAAAGTTAAATTCTGTATTTTTCAAGAATTGTTTGAGGTCAGGGCCTTCTGGAAACTTCATCTACACATCCTAAGGAGTGTTTTGATATAAAGATCTACCTTTTTGGTTGAGTATTCAAAGAGAAACACTATTTTCAAAATCAGCAAAATTCTGTCCAATTCTGTCCAGATTGACCATCTAAATCTTTTAATTTGTTTGAAGGGTCAAACAATCTTATTTTCGTCTGATTTTTGGACAGAGTCTTGTTAACTCATTGAAGTTTAATTCTGGAAAGTTTCATAATTTTTGGAGTTGTGTACAATTATTTATGAATTTTTGAAAAACGGGTTCTGAATCTGAGGTGGTCTCAGATTCTGTTTTCAAGGGGATTTTAACAAAGGGTTGTAGTGTAATTTCCGCTAACCACTATTCACCCCCCCTCTAGTGGTGTTCATTGCAGGTGCACGGTCCAACATTTGGTATCAGAGCCAGACCAACACCACTCAAAAGAAGCAAGATTCAACACCGTACGAACAATACAAGGCCAAGAAACAACAATTCATAATATACTGCTTGTCTCAAATCAAAGGTACATACTATGGCTATTGTTTCTCACAAAGGTGAGTTGGAAGGTATGTCCACACAACGCCCTCCTCTTTTTGATGGCAATAATTTTGTTCATTGGAAACTAAGAATGAGGCTATTCTTAATGGCTATAGACATCGATTTATGGTCTATAGTTGAAGATGGGCCGTACATTCCAATGAAAGTTGTACAAGTTAGTGGAGTAACTCAAGAGGTTGAAAAATATAAAAGTGAATGGTCATCAGATGATAAAAAGAAAATGTCCATGAATGCTAAAGCTATGCAATTACTTTTGAATGGACTTACAACTTCTGAAGCAGGATATGTGTCAAATTGCACAAGTGCACACGACATGTGGAAATCACTTGTATTAAAGCATGAAGGTACTAGTGGTGTTAAAGAGTCAAAAATAAACATGCTTATGACTGAATTAGAGACTTTCAAAATGTTGCCAAACGAATCCATAACATCTATGGATTTGAGGATTACTAATATTTTCAATGCCCTTGAAGCTTTAGGGAAGTCATTTTCAAACAGTGAAAAGGTTCAAAAGGTGCTAAGAAGCCTCCCTGCTGAATGGGATCCAAAGGTGACTGCAATCGAGGAGACAAAGTCAATCACCAAGATGGATGAATTGATCGGGTCTCTTAAAGTCTATGAGGTAAAACTGAACCAACGAAAGTCTGAATCGTCTAAGTCATCCAGTAAGTCAATAGCCTTCAAAACAACTGAAACACATGCTAATAACGATGATAGTAATAGTGATACTGAATTAGACGATGACTTGATATTGATTGCTAGAAAACTTAGAAAGTTTTTCAAACGCCCAAATAGGAATAGACAACATAATTCTTCTTCTTCTTCTTTTTCTCAATCTAAGAAAAATAACACAAACAAATGGTATAATAAAGAATTAAAGTGTTATGAATGCGGTCAAAAAGGACATATTTCATACGATTGTCCAACAAAGAAAAATAATAATAAAAACAACAATAATAAACAAGCCAAGGACAAGGAAGCTCAAACGTCAAAGACAAAGGAGTCTAAGACAAGAAAAGGGAAACGAGCAATGAAGGTGAGCACATGGAGCGACTCATCCGACTCAGAATCCGAAACTGAGGAAGCTCAAGTGTGCTTCGTATCCAACGAGGTATGTTCTTCTTCTGATAGTGATTCTGATAGTGACATGACATTTGATGAAATGTATGAAGAATTCCTACGAATGCATGCTCACTGTAAGAGGCTTTCTAAAGAAAAGAAGAAACTAGTTGAAGAAAATGACAAGTTGAAGACGTCCAACTTGGAATTTTCCGATCAACTAGAATCTCTTAAACAAGAGTCTACTAATACTCTTGATTCTTTAGAGAACAAAATTGAATCATATAGGAAAGATGAACAAAAGTTACAAATGGAAAATAAAATGTTGAAATCCAAGTTAGAAAGTTGTGAAAATGAAATAGTGCAACTTAAGTCTTCTAAATTTACCTTAGAAAAAATGATAGAACAATTTAAATCGGGTGCAAATATGTTAGATACACTTATCTCATCACAAAAGTATGGCAATGATAAAACCGGCCTAGGCTATAAAGAAGAAAACGAAAAAGTAAATGAAAAGACTAAGTTTGTTTCATCTAGTACAAAGTTGCCATATGATACAAAATCAACTTTGCCTGCTACATCTTCTTCTACACCTTCTTCTACTCATATCAAGGCAAAAATACAACACAAACCCACCAATATGCACACGCATAAACATACATCTAGGCCAAATTTTGCATCTAGACAACCTAGAAATCATGCCTACATGTATACAAATGCAACTAGACCAAATAAAATGCATCCAACTTTTTATGAACCTAAGCATAAGCAACTCTCATACAAGTCTTATAGAAATACACATGAATATACATATAGAGCACCATATAAGAAACAAAATCGCATGCCTTATACACATTATAAGATTCGGTCATCCTATAATGATTATCAACCATGGCGCAACATGTATAACAATGCATCCTCACTTATGTGGAATAATCATCTATATGCTTCTTACTTTAACCATGCTAAAAATGTGCCTAGAAAGTATATTCAAGTTTGGATACCTAAGGGTTATCTAAACAAGAATAATGCCCCTAACATTCAAGGACCCAAATAAAGGGTACCTAAAACTTTGTCTCCGTTGTAGGAAAAATGCAAGGAATGCAAGAAAGAGGCAAAGTCAAAGAATCTAAAAACCAAATGGTTTTTAGATAGTGGATGTTCGAGGCATATGACGGGCAACCCCAATCTATTCACCGAACTTGAACATATTGATGGTGGAAAGGTAACATTCGGTGACAACAACAAAGGAAAAGTTGTTGGAAAAGGAACAATCGGGGACCCAAACACATTTCAAATACGAAATGTGTTGCTAGTAAGCAATCTCTCTTATAATTTACTTAGTATTTCTCAACTTATATATTGTGGTTATAATGTCTCCTTTCTTCCCAATTCTTGTGATATAATAAATGAAAAAGGAGAAACGGTTTTAAAAGGAAATAGAGATGGAAATATTTATACCCTTACCTTAGATAACATGTTAAATGCTAAGGTTAAGTGTCTAATATCACATGACTTAGATGTGAATTTATGGCATAGAAGATTAGGCCATATAGGAATTTCAACCATTAGGAAATTATCTAAAAAGAATTTAATTAGAGGTATGCCTAAGTTAGACTTAGATAATTTTCAAATGTGTGAAACATGTATTAAGGGAAAACACAT
>AP025070.1:26180801-26332078 GCA_036186865.1 Eustoma russellianum | reverse complement strand
AAAAAAATGATAGAACAATTTAAATCGGGTGCAAATATGTTAGATACACTTATCTCATCACAAAAGTATGGCAATGATAAAACCGGCCTAGGCTATAAAGAAGAAAACGAAAAAGTAAATGAAAAGACTAAGTTTGTTTCATCTAGTACAAAGTTGCCATATGATACAAAATCAACTTTGCCTGCTACATCTTCTTCTACACCTTCTTCTACTCATATCAAGGCAAAAATACAACACAAACCCACCAATATGCACACGCATAAACATACATCTAGGCCAAATTTTGCATCTAGACAACCTAGAAATCATGCCTACATGTATACAAATGCAACTAGACCAAATAAAATGCATCCAACTTTTTATGAACCTAAGCATAAGCAACTCTCATACAAGTCTTATAGAAATACACATGAATATACATATAGAGCACCATATAAGAAACAAAATCGCATGCCTTATACACATTATAAGATTCGGTCATCCTATAATGATTATCAACCATGGCGCAACATGTATAACAATGCATCCTCACTTATGTGGAATAATCATCTATATGCTTCTTACTTTAACCATGCTAAAAATGTGCCTAGAAAGTATATTCAAGTTTGGATACCTAAGGGTTATCTAAACAAGAATAATGCCCCTAACATTCAAGGACCCAAATAAAGGGTACCTAAAACTTTGTCTCCGTTGTAGGAAAAATGCAAGGAATGCAAGAAAGAGGCAAAGTCAAAGAATCTAAAAACCAAATGGTTTTTAGATAGTGGATGTTCGAGGCATATGACGGGCAACCCCAATCTATTCACCGAACTTGAACATATTGATGGTGGAAAGGTAACATTCGGTGACAACAACAAAGGAAAAGTTGTTGGAAAAGGAACAATCGGGGACCCAAACACATTTCAAATACGAAATGTGTTGCTAGTAAGCAATCTCTCTTATAATTTACTTAGTATTTCTCAACTTATATATTGTGGTTATAATGTCTCCTTTCTTCCCAATTCTTGTGATATAATAAATGAAAAAGGAGAAACGGTTTTAAAAGGAAATAGAGATGGAAATATTTATACCCTTACCTTAGATAACATGTTAAATGCTAAGGTTAAGTGTCTAATATCACATGACTTAGATGTGAATTTATGGCATAGAAGATTAGGCCATATAGGAATTTCAACCATTAGGAAATTATCTAAAAAGAATTTAATTAGAGGTATGCCTAAGTTAGACTTAGATAATTTTCAAATGTGTGAAACATGTATTAAGGGAAAACACATTAAAGAAACCTTAAAACCGAAACATGAAGTGAGTACTAGTCATGTACTAGAATTGCTTCACTTAGACTTATTTGGTCCAAGTAGGACAAGAAGTCTAGGTGGACACTACTATGTGTGTGTCATAGTAGACGATTACTCACGCTACACATGGACATTGTTCTTAACACACAAAGACGATGCTCCATTAGCAATCGAAACCCTTATCAAGCAACTTGAAAACATTTACGAAGAAAATGTCAAAAGAATTAGAAGTGATAGAGGTGGAGAATTTAAAAATAAAGACGTAATCAAATTTTGTGAACTTTATGGAATAAAACATGAATTCTCACCACCTAGAACACCACAACTCAATGGAGTTGTTGAACGTAAAAATAGAACGATTCAAGAAGTTGCAAGGACAATGCTGTGTGAAAATAAATTACCTAAGTATTTATGGGCTGAAGCTGTTAACTGTGCATGTTATATTATAAATAGGCTCACTATTAGAAAGAAATTAAATAAAACGCCTTATGAATTGCTAAACAATAGACAACCTAAAATAGATTATCTTAAAGTATTTGGATGTAAATATTTTGTGCTAAACACTAAGGATAATCTAGATAAATTTGAACAAAAGTCTATTGAATGTATATTTGTTGGATATTCAACTAACTCAAGAGCATATAGGTGTTATAATCCTGCATCTAGAAAAATAATTGAATCCATACATGTGAAATTCAATGAAAATGCATGCTTTGAAGTTAGTGATAAACATCAACATAAACAAGAAACAAATGTTGAAAATATGTTTGATGATGAAGTATTACTTGAGCCTGTACTTGATCATCTAGAACCAACTCCCCCTGAACAAGACATGCATGAACCCTTAGATGAAATGAATCAAGAAAATTTGCAATTGGAAGATGATACAACTAATGATCCAATTACATATGATAACATTCACACTAATGAAACTTTTGAACAAGATGAGGGTGAACCTAGTCAATCTAGGAATTGGTGGCACCCTAGAGAATTAATCATTGGGGATCCAAGTGTTGGGGTTAGAACACGTAGAAACATAAGTCAACTTGAAGGACATAGCTTAGTCTCACACATAGAACCTAAGAATGTTAAGGAAGCCTTAGGTGACATATCATGGATAGATGCTATGCATGAGGAATTAAATCAATTCACAAGGAACAACGTATGGGACTTAGTACCTAAACCTGAAGACAAGTCTATCATAGGAACTAAATGGGTCTTTAGGAATAAAATGGATGAACAAGGAAATATTACAAGAAATAAGGCTAGACTAGTCGCACAAGGTTATAATCAACAAGAAGGAATAGATTATGAGGAAACCTTTGCACCCGTTGCACGACTAGAAGCAATTAGATTGTTACTTGCGATTGCAAGTCTAAGTAACATTAAACTCTTCCAAATGGATGTCAAGAGTGCATTCTTAAATGGATACATCCAAGAAGAAGTGTTTGTCAAACAACCCCCTGGATTTGAAGATCCAAAGAATCCTAACCATTTTTACAAGCTTAAGAAAGCTTTATATGGTTTGAAACAAGCTCCAAGAGCTTGGTATGATAGATTTGCAAACTTTCTTATTGCGAATAATTATGAAAGGGGAACCATAGACAACACATTATTCCTAAGAAGAAAAGGTAATGATTTGTTAATAGTTCAAATATACGTAGACGATATTATCTTTGGTTCAACTAACCCTACCTTAGTAAAAGACTTCGAAGAATGTATGAAGTCAGAGTTTGAAATGTCAATGGTAGGAGAGTTGAATTATTTCTTAGGACTCCAAATCAAACAAACCCCTCAAGGAATTCACATTAGCCAACTTAAGTATGTCAATGATATGATTAAGAAGTTTGGCTTTGAAGATTTGAAACCTACAACTACCCCCATGAGTGTTAGTACCAAACTCGATAAGGATGAAAATGGTAAACCTTTTGATGACACACTCTATAGGTCTATGATTGACTCATTGTTATACTTAACTGCATCAAGACCTGATATCATGTTTAGTGTGTGTATGTGTGCTAGGTTTCAATCTTGTCCTAAGGTATCACATTACAATGCAGTAAAAAAGATATTTAGATATCTTAAGCATACACCTCACTTAGGACTATGGTATGATAAAAATGCTAAGTTGGAATTACACGCATATAGTGATGCTGATTATGGTGGTTGCAAGTTAGATAGAAAATCCACTAGCGGCACATGTCAATTCATAGGAACCAATTTGATCTCTTGGTTTTCTAAAAAGCAAGCTAGTGTAGCTCTTTCTACCACTGAAGCCGAGTATATTGCTTTGAGTTTATGTACTACCCAAATACTTTGGCTTAAACAGCAACTTAGTGATTTTGGCATTAAAATTCCAATTTTCTGCGATAGCACAAGTGCAATCAATCTTTCCCGGAATCCGGTGCTTCATTCTAAGGCCAAACACATTGAGGTGCGATACCACTTTCTTCGCGATCATGTTCAAACTGAGGACATAGTGATAAACCATATAAGAACTGATCACCAAATCGCCGATATCTTTACCAAACCCCTTAATCAAGACACGTTTGAAAACTTACGAGCCAAGTTAGGTATGATGACTTACGATACCATTGTATAGTTCTATCTTTTGCATGATTTGCAAAATAAAGGGGGAGATAGCATAAGTACATGATTTTAGATTTTAGTTGCTAAGTCATCATTTGGTATGAAATGATAAGTTTCAAATATAAGTTAAGAGTTAAGTATAGGTAAAGGGGGAGAGTATGAGTTGAGGGGGAGCAACATACTATTTAAAAGTTGAAAACATTTGGTTAAACTTTTTAAATTTTTGGTTATAAGTTGTGACATTAAAATCATGTTAGGTTATTTTGAAAATCATCCAAAAGGGGGAGAATGTTGAGAAATATGTTTGGATAATTTTCAAAGTCATGATTTTAAGTGGTGAATACTTAAAAATGTCACACATGGTGTTATATGTGATTAAAAGTTGAAAAAAAAATTGAAAAAGTTGAAATCGATCTCTAAACTTGAGACACATCGATCGATCGATGTACACATCGATGTACATCGAACCCTCACTTCGATTTATCGATGTCTAGGGTTTTTATAAATAATTTTCTAAAATGTGTTAAAATGATTGTTTTCATTTGTACATGATTTATACATGTTCATTATGTGCTTATTATGTGTTTTTGGTGATTATTATTGTCTTGTGACTAACATGCCTTGGAAGTTTCTACAACTTACCAAAAAGGGCAAAATTGGTATTTTGAGTTTTGTAGGAACATGATATGGTGGAAATATTTCAAGAGCATATTCTTATACTATTTATCATGACAAAGTTGATATCATGATTATTTATGACCATCCGGGACATTTCTGAAGTTTTCTCACACCAGGGGTATTTTGGTCATTTTATCCCCAAGGGTATTTTTGGTATTTTCACTCAAGGAATCTCTTGAGCATATTATTATATTCATTCTGGAGCTGTGTTATTGTTAGTTTGAAGATTATATGGTGATCTTATATCTTATTCTCTCAACCGATGATATTATTGACTATAGCTGGATATGTGACGATTTGAGATGTCACATTCTATTTTTTTCTTGAAGACTCTCTTATATATGTTATAAGAGAACATATATCATCATTATTCTGGATGCTCTATCATATTCGTGAAGGCTCTATATTGATTATTTATCAACATTTCATAAGACGACAACATTTGCGATACGTTCTAAATATGTGACTATTTTTGTCGCATCTTATTATTGTCTTGGAGCTATTGAAGCTATATATCATTCTTGGAGTCTATAATCTACAATGTTGCAAGGGAAAGTTGCAGATGTCTCCATTTCGTCAATGACCAAAATTAAAAAAAAAAAAAGTGAGTCACGCGGATGTTGGGCTGCCACTACATCGCAAATTGAAGAAATATATTTTGTAGAAATATACTTTGTGGAAAATTGATCTCCACTGGCGCACTCAGCAAGATTTGGATATTTTTACAAAATATCAAAAGAGCAGTTCCATTTTAAATATTCTTTGTGGCAAACAATAGCCAACATGGCGCACGTGAAGTATCATAAACGGCTATGAGATTGTTCAAATTTGTGCTGAAAAAGTCTTCTCCACATGTCCTATAATGAGGCAACAAACTTGAGCTAATATTGAGAAGTTTCTCATGATTATCATCACACTTATATTTCATATTATCCATCATAAATCTGAGATTTTCCTAGTCAAAAGTGCTGGATTTTTTGGTGACATAAATGGGCAAATCATGTGTCTTGAAGGTGTCAAGTGTGCAAAGTCTTGAAGTGAAGATTCAATCAAATGAAGACATGTGTAATTGGTGATGTCTAAGGTGACACATGTGCATTCTTATCTCCAAGGCTCACTTCACACTATAAATAGGAGGCAATGGTGAAGAAGATGAAACACACTTGAAGCTCACAAGCATTCTATAGCTTTCATATTCATCTTCTTGTTCTTGTTGTTGTATTTTGTTGTAGCAAAGTTGTTCTTAATATTTTGGTGAGCTACAAGCCTCTTGAGCTTCATTTGTAAGATTGATTAGCCATCTTTATAAGGCTACATCAATAGGTGTTGGAGGTATTGCAACTAAGTGTTGCTTAGAAGGTGATTATCCAAGTCTTGAGTAGGGTTGGTGTATAACCCAAGGATCAAGCTTGGCTCTTGTTGTAAGGTGTTCATATCATAGTGAAATCCAAGGAAAGGTGTTCCTTGGGACTGGAGTAGGTCACATTGACCGAACCAGGATAAATCCTCGGTGTTCTTCTCTTGTTTCTTTATTTCTGTTTTCTGCCCGTTTTTGACATCAGTTTTCACCCAACTTCACACAATTTGAAAAAATAGCTAAACATTTTCAAAATTCGTGATTTTTGGTGGAGTTATACTTCAGACTGTTAACTTTCATTTGCAACAAGAATCACTTGATTTGAGCAAGTAAAAGTTAGTCTTTCAGTCTTTGCAAGATAACTGCTCCAATCTGGCTGCAATCTGACCAGTTTTGAGAAAAGTTAAATTCTGTATTTTTCAAGAATTGTTTGAGGTCAGGGCCTTCTGGAAACTTCATCTACACATCCTAAGGAGTGTTTTGATATAAAGATCTAACCTTTTTGGTTGAGTATTCAAAGAGAAACACTATTTTCAAAATCAGCAACATTCTGTCCAATTCTGTCCAGATTGACCATCTAAATCTTTTAATTTGTTTGAAGGGTCAAACGATCTTATTTTCGTCTGATTTTTGGACAGAGTCTTGTTAACTCATTGAAGTTTAATTCTGGAAAGTTTCATAATTTTTGGAGTTGTGTACAATTATTTATGAATTTTTGAAAAACGGGTTCTGAATCTGAGGTGGTCTCAGATTCTGTTTTCAAGGGGATTTTAACAAAGGGTTGTAGTGTAATTTCCGCTAACCACTATTCACCCCCCCCTCTAGTGGTGTTCATTGCAGGTGCACGGTCCAACATTTCTTGTAGGACCTCAAGCGCTACCATCTCTCCCAAAACCAATTGGTGACAGGAGATGCGCATACCCTAGCCTTATAGTGCATTCAGCACACAAGCGCCCACGGCATTCGACTGTGACTTGGCCCACATGGCCTACGCCCACACGGCCTACGCCACGGGACAATTGCTGCACCTAACAATCTCCCCCTCAGCAATTGCTCCTGCTGGGAATCGAACCCGTGACCTCGCTCTGATACCACTTGTAGGACCTCAGGCGCTTCCATCTCTCCCAAAACCAATTGGTGACAGGAGATGCGCATACCCTAGCCTTATAGTGCATTCAGCACACAAGCGCCCACGGCATTCGACTGTGACTTGGCCCACATGGCCTACGCCCACACGGCCTACGCCACGGGACAATTGCTGCACCTAACACTATGTTAGGGTATGATATTACTTTCCTATTTGTTCAAATCTTTGTTATTTCCCAAGTATAAAATAATTTTTCAATCATTTTTTAAACATCTTTTAAATTTCATCAAATCATTTCATATTCCAACATGTGTGTCTATATATATATGTGTGTATCCATATATATATATATACATATATATATATGTACATATATATATATATATATATATTTTTATGAAACAGAATATTTTATTGAGCTGAAACCTCACTTATGGTGGAGGAAAACCATATATGTACATATATATACATATACATATATATATACATATACATATATATATATATATACATATATATATACATATACACACAGACATATATATATATATATATATGTATATATTGTGTGTATATGTATACATATGTATATATATATATATATATGTAATATATGTATATACAAATGCATATACATAAGTATATATGCATATACGTATATGTGTGTGTGTTGACACATATATGTATATATACAGATATGTATATATACATACATTCACACACACACACATATGTATACATACGTATACTCTATGTTTTTATCTATGCTTCTTGGACTTAAAAATGATAGCCTAAAGTGGGACTTCAACAAAAAGTTTTGAAACAACCTAATTTGATGACTTCAAACCAGCAAATGCTATTTTTGTAACGTAATGAACTCTTAAAACTTAGACTGAGTAATACACACACAAATATAGACACACACATACACACACATTGATATATATACATATATGTGTATATATATACATCTATATATACACATATACATATACAGGTATATATATACATACATGTATATATATATACATATACATATATATATAGACATACATATATACATATATATATATACATATATATATATACATATATATATACATATATATATATACACATATATATAGACACACACACATGTGTGTGTGTTTTACATACATACATATATATGTGTGTTTTACATACATATACTCCATGCTCATATCTATGTTTCTTGGACTTCGAAAATGATAACTCAATGTGGAACTTCAACAAAAGTTTTTAAAACAACTCAATCTAAATTCAAATTAGCAAATGCAATTTCTGTAATGTAATGGACTCTTAGAATTTAACCAACTTTATTGGTCAAGTCCTTATGACTTCAAAACCTATTTAAAGTTAGCGGAGAATTTTGATAAGTCTATATTTTCAGTCAAAATTAATATGCACGCATCCACAAAGGAAAAGATAATAACATTTTGTACCTACAAACTGTGTTTTGTAATTATATGTATGTGCCTGTGTGTATACATATATGTATATATATGTATATACATATACATACATACATATACCTATATAGATACACATGTATACACACACATACATACTTATATATATGTATGTATGTATATGTATGTATGTATGTTGTACCCCAACGACATGTACTTGGAACTATGAATAAGTGACGGAATGGAAACAATGACTTCTTTACGTGCATGTTACTTAAGCTCACTTAGCACTCTTTACTTAAATACTTTTGTGATGGATAATAAATAATTATATAAGGGGACGACACAAGGTATTGTGATACCTTATGAATTTCGGCTAAGAGGCCTTGATCAATCATAAAACAATTTTCGTTTCATAAGAATGCAAGTCTAATTGATCCTCACAAAGCAAGATTAAAATCATATTAGATAAAATAGATAGTAGCATAAATTATATAAATGTGGGACATGTTAATTATGAAATAACCAAAACACCCCAAAGGCCCCAATTTTCGGCCATACCCAAGGTTCTAGACCTCTCCTCATTTTGTTTTTACCTAGAATAATTACCTAAACAATTGGATTAAACAAATAGAATCAAATGAAGCATGCAAGAGACAAGCCTAATAAAATACTACAAGCATGCACACATGAGAGACAAAAAAGTGGTCAAGACCACTCCTCCATGCATGGTGTTTCCCTTCCCTTTTTTTGACCCATGCGTAGGTTCCCCTCCCCATTTCCCCCAACATGTGCTATTTTAATTATTCCTACAAGCTCATTTCTAACCATCTTGGAAATCCTCTCAAGACTAGCCAACACTTAGCAAAATCTCTCCCTCCACACTCTCCAACTTTCGGCCTCCACCCTTGAAGGCTAGAAGCCCTCACCCAAGCTCCATCTTCAAGCTAAGAAGTGATTAGGTAAGTTCTCTTCCAAGTCCATTAAGTAATTTCTTCATGCATGTTGGTGAAGCTCACATAAACTCTTGTTCTCCACATCAAAACCGTGGCCTCCATGGTTCAAATAGTTGAAAGCCATCAACTTTCTTAGGTGGTGACATCTTGTGGTGCTTGAATCTCCACTCCAAACTCATTTTGGTAAGATGCTTTAGCCTCAAATAAATCCTATTTCCTCTATTTGAATAAAGACTAATCTTTTCCTTCCATTCTCTCTTAAAACCGTATGCACAAAGAAGGAGGAGAAGGATTTCAACTCAACTCACTCCATAACCAAGCAAAGGCAAGAGCTTTAGCTTGAAGAGGCAAGTATACACTAGACTCTCATGATTTATTTGAAGAATTAGTGACTTGAATGGCTAGATGTTCCTAAGATGTGAACTTTAGAAGAAAACACTAAGTTCATGTTTGTACCTTAGTAATTCCTTAAGAACATTATCTTGCATGTAACTAATTCCTTCAAGGATGCAATCTTTTCTTACATGCAATGTGAAATGGGGCTGTCTTAAGATGAATTAAGGTCTACCCAAGTAAGTCTAGGCTAGATTAACTCTTGGGTGAAACTTTTGAAGACCTAAGAAAGCATGCATGTGTTAAATGTGAGTTTTATGGGGTTGTTTGGGTAAGATTGGAATAAAACGGTACTTGAATGTGTTGCATGCTTAAATAAGTGTTGTGAAAATGTGTTCTTGGTATCACCTAAATTTCGGCCTAAAGAATGAAGACGAAGGTGAGTTGAATCCAAGAAAGAACATCTTTTGTGAGCAAGTATGCTAGTGGTTGTGAACAAACTACCCACTGTTTTGACATGGTGCAAAGAGGACTCAATAAGAGGAATGAAATCTGGACATTCATAGGAAAAAGGTGTATGTGATGACTAATAAGTTATTTCATAAGCACAAGATAATTAGTGGTCACTTGACATGAAAAGAGGGTAAAATGTCAAACCACTGGAGCTGGACAAAATTGGACAGTGAGATGTGTGACCTTAAACTGAACCTTACTGACGTGATATCAAATTTGTTTTTGGTATGATGTTAGTCCTATGTGTTTAGCAAATGTGAGAGTTGGAATTGTGGTAAAATAAGTTATGGATTATTTTTAATAAATGTTTTGGTGAAACTGCTCAGGCTGGAAATTCCGGAACTGGACAGAATAGAGTGACGTTTTAGATGGTTTAAGAACTGACCTTACAGACCTTCAATGAAGCTAATTTTAGGTACAAAGTTAGCCTTATGAATGTAGCACAATTGGAGTTGAAATTTCGTCAAAATAAGTTAAGGATTATTTTTAAGAAATTACGCGGTAAAACTACTCCAGTAACAAATTCTGGAGCTGGGCAGAATTGACCATTGACTTCAACGTATTAAGAGATGACCTTGTGAACCTTCAATAAATCTGATTTTTGGCACAAAGCTAGCTCCATGAGTTTAGTAGAGATGCCATCTAGAAGTTTGGTAAAATGAGCTATGGTTAATTTTTAATAAAATATTTGGTAAGACTGGTCAGACCTGCAAAACGGGAATTGAGCAGAATAGTGACCTCTTTTCACTGACTTGAAAAGGGACCTTGTAGATGACCAATAAAGCTGATTTTTGGCATGGTAATAATCCTATGAGTGTAGTAGACACGCCAGCTGGAATCTTGGTAAAATAAGTTCTGGATTATTTTTAATGAATTATTTGGTAAAACTGCTCAACTGAAATTACTGGAGCCAACCTGAAATTAGTAACGACTTTCCAGGCCTCAGAAAGGGGACTTAGAGATATGGAAATGTGCTAAATTTTGGTAGGATACTAGTTCCATATGTTTATGACTTGGGCGAGTTGGAATTTCTGGAAAACGAATTACGGATTCGCCGCAATTGAATTCTTAGTAAAATCTGTCAGCTCAGCTTCAGCACCTAACCCAGTTCGGAAAGTAAGTAAATAAGCCCTTTGCGGTTATTGAAATAATCTGAAATTTTATGGCATGTATCTAAGATTCCACCAAACATATTTGTGACAAAAGAATTATGGAAATGGACCTAATTGGTTAGCTTAACCGCCCTATGAATATGAAGTAAAAGTCTTGGAAATATTTAGCTTCCAAATTCATGTATGTTGATATGTTATAAGGAATGCATACGATTATTCATGTCATGGCTTGCATTTCATATCACGGCATGTATCATGCATGATCATGAAACTGATTTTCATGGATTTTATGATGCAAGCAAGTTTTACAAGCGACTATCTTTTCGTTATGCATGAAAAGTTTTTACGGTCCCATGTTTTTAAAGAAAGCTTCATGAATCCTTTGCCGGCCAAGCATGCGACTAACCCGACTGCAGACCCGGGGTTAATTAGTCTGATGATATGATATGTTCTGGACCCGCTCAGATCCGGGGTTAATTGATCTGATATCTGTTCTGGACCCGCTCAGATCCGGGGTTAATTGATCTGATATCTGTTTTGGACCCGCTCAGATCCGGGGTTAATTGATCTGATATCTGTTCTGGACCCGCTCAAATCCGGGGTTAATTGATCTGATATCTGTTCTGGACCCGTTCAGGCCCGGGGTTAATTGGTCTGATATCTGTTCTGGACCCGCTCAGATCCGGGGTTAATTGATCTGACACTCTGTTTTTACGACATGTTACTTTATGGGACCAAAATGATGTTTTGACATGACATGACATCATGCATTGCATCTTGCATAATTCACGATCATGAGGACATGTTGCATGTTACAGTTAATGGTTATAAGTTATTATTGGTATAGCATTCCCTAATAACATGCTTAAGACGAACGCCAAGTAAGTTCAGGATCCAAGATCAGGTATGGTATAGCATTCCCTAAAACATGCCTAAGCCGAACGTCAAGTAAGTACAGGATCCAAGAGCAGGTATGAATTATGATATTTGAGGTTTTTGGGGGTAATACATTCATGTTATGATTCTTTACGTATTTCATGCTAGTTTATTGTATTCTTGCTGGGTGATTTTTATCACTCACACTTTATTTTTCCCCAGAGCCGGAGAATGCCAAGATAGAATGGATCGAGGACGAGCCGAGAGTACCTTATCCATAGGCGAGGAGTACGAAGAGAGCTAAGCTTAAGGACTTTTGTACTGCCAAGACGATTTGTACTATGACTATGTTTAAACTCTCTGGATTGTCGGTTATGTTATTTTGTGGTACTACTACTTTTGGGAACTCAGTAAATTAGTGATGCATGTTGATTTGAAAAGTTTTAATTCTGCCTAAATTTTACTACCATGTTGAATGATAGCATGAGAGTCCACGACTTATGTTATGGATGTTCACATGTTATGCATGGCGCCTTGTACTCTCTCTAGTGAAGTACGGCGGGTGCACTGTATCCGGACGAGGCCGGGTGCGGGGTGCTACAGGTGGTATCAGAGCCTAGGCTCTAGATTTCGGGCAGAACGTAGGACTAAGTTATGATCTTAGCAATCTAAGTTTGATCTTAGACCTAAGTCATGATCTTAGATGAGTGATGACCTTAGACTAAGTCATGATCTTAGTCATGACCTTAGACCGGGTTTAGGAAGTAATTTAATAACTAATCCTAAACTATGAAAGCTAAGTCTATGACATAAGACGTGCCCTTTTATCTCCTTTACTTAGGAGTTTTCGATTTTGGTCCTTAGTCAAATTCAATTGATTTTATTCCGATATTCTAAATAGATGCTAAACCCATAAGTGCAGATGGTGAGGCCACGTGGCAGACCTCCGAGAGCACTACCAGCTGCTCAGGAGCCCATTCCACCGCCACCAGCACAGGTTCCGCCGCCACCGCAGCCGGACCAGAATCCTCCACCACCAGCTCCACAGGCACCTGTTCCTCCGGTCATCCCAGACATGAATGCTTTTCAGGCTTTTTGCCAAGTTGTTACTCAGATAGGGCAAGGCTTAATTCATCAAAATGCTCCACCTCAGCCACATCAGCCAGTAAGGGATGCCCAATACTATTTTGAGAAGCTCAAGAGGGCTAATGTACCCCCGTTTGAAGGAAAGCCAGACCCTGATGTCGCAGAAAAGTGGCTAGATGAAGTTGAAAACTGTTTTGAGCTAATTCAAGCCCTAGAGGAGATGAAAGCTCAGGCCATCCGACCTTTCTTGATCAGTGAGGCCAATCAATGGTGGAAGACAAATCTTAGCCTTTGCCCAGACCGATTGCCTGGGAGAGATTTCTACAAGAATTCCATAAGTTCTATATTCCCCCATTTTTCAAATTACAAAAGAGACATGAATTTGAATCTTTGAAACAAGAGCCGGGCATGACAGTAGCGGAGTACGCAAATAAGTTCATTGCACTTGGGAGGTTTCAGCCCGTTACGATGAATGACGAAGAGACGAAAATGCTAAAGTTTGAAAGAGGTCTGAATCCGAGGATTAGGACATGGTTGGTAAATGCAAATCCTACCAATTTTGGAGCACTTCTAGATGCATGCTACCGCATAGAGAGAGATATTATCTGAAGAGATGACGTGGGCCAGAAACGAGAAAGACAAGGGACCGGAAATGAGAAATATAAGAAAGTGGCAAAGAAGAATTTCAGAGGATCAGTTCGTCAAGGACAGAATCAGCACCGCAAGCAAAACCAAAATAATCAGCAGAAGAATCAGACTTCATCTCAACAGCCAGCAATATCGGTATGCTCTCACTGCCAGAAGAGGCATGTGGGTGAGTGCAGGTGGAAAACAGGAAAATGCTTTGGATGCGGCAAAGATGGCCACATGATTAAAGATTGTCCAGAAAAAGGAGCGCAGCCGCAGCAACAACAAAAGAACCAGCGGCCCCGTACAAATGCAAGAGTGCACGCTATGACAGATGCTGATGTCGAGGAGACTGCTGATGTAGTGACTGGTAAGATTTAAAGTTTTATGCCGTCAATACGTTTCACTTATGCATGTCTATCATATTGCTTAGTAAAAATGTGCATGGTTCAGGAACTATATTAGTGTGTAGCATACCTGCAAATGTGTTGTTCGACAGTGGTGCTAGCCACTCGTTTATCTCAAGGAAGTTTGCTAAGAATATCGATCCTAATCAAATCCGATTAGATTCACCTTATAGAGTACAAGCAGCTGGCGATCAGGTGCTTGTTTCCCATCATATATTCAGAAATTGTGCGCTCGAATTTAATGACCAGATGTTCGAAGCCAATTTGATCCCCATATCCATGAGTGATTTTGATGTGATACTTGGAATGGATTGGCTCTCAAAGAATCATGCTCACATTGACTGCCGAAGCAGGAAGGTTATCATTAGGGACCCAGCTCGAGAAAAGATGTCATTCCAAGGAGGAACCAAATTAAAGAAACCATCTAAGAAAGTCTTTGTTAACGAAACTCGTGCCAGCCAAGCATTAAGGAAGGGTCATGAAGGATTTTTGGTTTATGTTCTAAGTGCTGAGCAAGAAGGCCCTACCCTTGCACAAGTTCCAATTGTTAAAGAATACCCTGATGTATTTCCTGATGATTTGCCTGGACTACCTCCTGATCGGGAGATCGCTTTCGAAATAAACCTTGTTCCAGGAGCGGAACCCATATCGAAAGCCCTTTATCGCATGGCACCTGCTGAACTAAAGGAATTAAAGGAACAGTTACACGAACTGTTAGAAAAGAAACTTATTCGCCCCAGTGTTTCACCATGGGGTGCTCCGGTGTTATTCGTTAAAAAGAAAGATGGAAGTATGCGCTTATGCATCGACTACCGGGAGCTCAACAAAATTACCATAAAGAACAAGTATCCGTTGCCCCGGATTGACGACTTATTCGACCAGCTCAGGGTAAGTAAATCATAAGTTTAACTTGAGTAAGATTTAAAAATTTCCCAAAACCCTACCTAAAGTATCTTAATGCAGGGATCTCGAATCTTTAGCAAGATTGACCTACGATCTGGGTACTTCCAGTTGAAGATAAAGGCGGAAGATGTCCCTAAGACTGCTTTCAGAACCCGATATGGACACTATGAGTTCTTAGTCATGCCTTTTGGTCTGACCAATGCCCCTGCCGCCTTTATGGATCTCATGAATCGAATCTTCCAAGAACAGTTGGATAAATTTGTGGTGGTCTTTAAAGACGATATCTTGATATATTCACCCGACGAAGAGACTCACGCAGCCCATTTGAGGACATTCCTAAATATTCTAAGAGCGAGACAGTTGTATGCCAAGTTCAGCAAATGCGAGTTTTGGCTGCGAAGTGTGTCCTTCCTTGGTCATGTGATTTCAGAAGAAGGGATTTCAGTTAATCCCAAGAAAATTGAAGCTATCACAGAATGGCCCAGGCCAACAAATGTTACTGAAGTAAGAAGTTTTCTCGGACTGGCCGGATATTATAGGAAGTTTGTTGAAGGATTCTCGAGGATAGCTGTTTCTCTCACCAGGTTGACCCAAAAGAAAACCAAGTTCGAATGGGGTGCCGACTGTGAAAGGAGTTTCTCGGAGCTAAAAGCAAAGTTGACGTCCGCGCCTATCCTAGCTCAACCCACTCCTGGTAATAAGTATGTAGTATATAGTGATGCTTCGAAGAATGGTCTCGGATGTGTTCTTATGCAGAATGACAAAGTGATAGCTTATGCATCCCGACAGTTGAAGCCATTTGAGCAAAACTATCCTGTCCACGATCTTGAACTTGCTGCAGTGGTTTTCGCATTAAAGATATGGAGGCATTACTTGTACGGCGAACAGTGTGAAATTTATACAGATCACAAGAGCCTAGAGTACCTCTTTACCCAGAAGGAGCTTAATATGCGGCAGCGCAGATGGCTGGAATTAATAAAGGATTACGACCTTTCTATTCAATATCATCCGGGAAAAGCTAACAAGGTTGCTGATGCATTAAGTCGGAAAGCAAGTCACCCACGGCAACCACCTCTTCAGCGAAACATGGAAGAGTTTGGCCTAGAAGAAGTTGACTCAGTCGAGGAAGTTCTCGCTAAGTTAGTTCTTGTTCCTTCATTGATTGATAAGATCAAAGAGGCTCAAGGGAATGATGAAGCATTGAGGAAAATCAAAGAAAGGATAAAAGATAAGCCACGAGACGACTTTGAAGTTTGCAGCGACGGCAGTTTATGGTATCGAGGACGGTTGTGTGTCCCCGAAAGCAAAGAACTTAAAGATGAAGTTTTGATGGAAGCTCATAATTCTCGATTGTCTATACACCCTGGAGCAAATAAGATGTACCAAGATCTCAAACAAAAGTTCTGGTGGCCCAGTATGAAGAATCAAATAGCAGAATATGTTGAGCGATGTTTGATCTGCCAAAGAGTGAAGGCCGAGCACCAAAGACCCGCTGGATTATTGCAACCCTTAGAAGTGCCGGAATGGAAATGGGATCACATCACCATGGACTTTGTAACCGACTTACCCAAGACTAAGTATGGGAATGATGCTATATGGGTCATTGTGGATCGTTTGACTAAGTCCACACACTTTTTGGCTATGACGATTAAGGCATCTATGGAGAAGTTAGCCTCTATGTACATTGACCACATCGTTTGCTTGCATGGAGTAAGTATCGTATGCGACCGCGATCCCCGTTTCACTTCGAGATTTTGGACAGCCTTTCAAAAGGCAATGGGCACAGAGATTAGAATGAGTTCTGCATTTCATCCTCAAACAGATGGCCAATCAGAAAGGACAATCCAAACCCTTGAGGATATGCTCCGCACTTGCATCCGTGATTTCAGAGGAAGCTGGGATAGAAGCCTTAAGCTCGTTGAGTTCTCTTATAATAATAGCTTCCACAGGTCTATCGGGATGGCACCATATGAAGCGTTGTATGGACGAAAATGTCGATCCCCACTCTATTGGGACGAAATTGGAGATAAGATCTACGCAGGACCCGACATTGTTGAGCATACACGACAAAAAGTAAAATTGGTCCAACAAAGATTGAGAACGGCACAAGATAGGATGAAGATATGGGCAGACGAAAGAAGGAGACCTTTGGAGTTCCAGGAAGGAGAGAAAGTTTTTCTAAAGGTTTCTCCGACTAAAGGTGTTAAAAGATTTGGCATCAGAGGAAAGCTAAGCCCAAGATTCGTTGGACCTTATGAGATACTTGAGAGAGTGGGCGAAGTTGCATACCGCTTGGCGTTGCCACCATCTCTTTCTCAGTTGCACGATGTATTCCATGTTTCTCAACTTCGGCGATACGTATATGACCCTAGCCACATCCTTGAAGATCAACAGTTGAAAGTTGGTAAAGATGTATCTTATGAGGAAGAGCCTATAAGAATCATTGATCGAAAGGAGAAAGCCTTAAGGAAGAGATCCATACCCATGGTGAAGGTACAATGGAGGCATCATTCGGAGGCAGAAGCGACATGGGAAACAGAGGAAGATATGGGAAGTAGGTATCCGCATCTTTTTGACTATATCTGAAGTTTCGAGGACGAAACTTATGATAAGGGGGGAGGATGTTGTACCCCAACGACATGTACTTGGAACTATGAATAAGTGACAGAATGGAAACAATGACTTCTTTACGTGCATGTTACTTAAGCTCACTTAGCACTCTTTACTTAAATACTTTTGTGATGGATAATAAATAATTATATAAGGGGACGACACAAGGTATTGTGATACCTTATGAATTTCGGCTAAGAGGCCTTGATCAATCATAAAACGATTTTCGTTTCATAAGAATGCAAGTCTAATTGATCCTCACAAAGCAAGATTAAAATCATATTAGATAAAATAGATAGTAGCATAAATTATATAAATGTGGGACATGTTAATTATGAAATAACCAAAACACCCCAAAGGCCCCAATTTTCGGCCATACCCAAGGTTCTAGACCTCTCCTCATTTTGTTTTTACCTAAAATAATTACCTAAACAATTGGATTAAACAAATAGAATCAAATGAAGCATGCAAGAGACATGCCTAATAAAATACTACAAGCATGCACACATGAGAGACAAAAAGTGGTCAAGACCACTCCTCCATGCATGGTGTTTCCCTTCCCTTTTTTTGACCCATGCGTAGGTTCCCCTCCCCATTTCCCCCAACATGTGCTATTTTAATTATTCCTACAAGCTCATTTCTAACCATCTTGGAAATCCTCTCAAGACTAGCCAACACTTAGCAAAATCTCTCCCTCCACACTCTCCAACTTTCGGCCTCCACCCTTGAAGGCTAGAAGCCCTCACCCAAGATCCATCTTCAAGCTAAGAAGTGATTAGGTAAGTTCTCTTCCAAGTCCATTAAGTAATTTCTTCATGCATGTTGGTGAAGCTCACATAAACTCTTGTTCTCCACATCAAAACCGTGGCCTCCATGGTTCAAATAGTTGAAAGCCATCAACTTTCTTAGGTGGTGACATCTTGTGGTGCTTGAATCTCCACTCCAAACTCATTTTGGTAAGATGCTTTAGCCTCAAATAAATCCTATTTCCTCTATTTGAATAAAGACTAATCTTTTCCTTCCATTCTCTCTTAAAACCGTATGCACAAAGAAGGAGGAGAAGGATTTCAACTCAACTCACTCCATAACCAAGCAAAGGCAAGAGCTTTAGCTTGAAGAGGCAAGTATACACTAGACTCTCATGATTTATTTGAATAATTAGTGACTTGAATGGCTAGATGTTCCTAAGATGTGAACTTTAGAAGAAAACACTAAGTTCATGTTTGTACCTTAGTAATTCCTTAAGAACATTATCTTGCATGTAACTAATTCCTTCAAGGATGCAATCTTTTCTTACATGCAATGTGAAATGGGGCTGTCTTAAGATGAATTAAGGTCTACCCAAGTAAGTCTAGGCTAGATTAACTCTTGGGTGAAACTTTTGAAGACCTAAGAAAGCATGCATGTGTTAAATGTGAGTTTTATGGGGTTGTTTGGGTAAGATTGGAATAAAACGGTACTTGAATGTGTTGCATGCTTAAATAAGTGTTGTGAAAATGTGTTCTTGGTATCACCTAAATTTCAGCCTAAAGAATGAAGACGAAGGTGAGTTGAATCCAAGAAAGAACATCTTTTGTGAGCAAGTATGCTAGTGGTTGTAAACAAACTACCCACTGTTTTGACATGGTGCAAAGAGGACTTAATAAGAGGAATGAAATCTGGACATTCATAGGAAAAAGGTGTATGTGATGACTAATAAGTTATTTCATAAGCACAAGATAATTAGTGGTCACTTGACATGAAAAGAGGGTAAAATGTCAAACCACTGGAGCTGGACAAAATTGGACAGTGAGATGTGTGACCTTAAACTGAACCTTACTGACGTGATATCAAATTGGTTTTTGGTATGATGTTAGTCCTATGTGTTTAGCAAATGTGAGAGTTGGAATTGTGGTAAAATAAGTTATGGATTATTTTTAATAAATGTTTTGGTGAAACTGCTCAGGCTGGAAATTCCGGAACTGGACAGAATAGAGTGACGTTTTAGATGGTTTAAGAACTGACCTTACAGACCTTCAATAGCTTTTAGGTACAAAGTTAGCCTTATGAATGTAGCACAATTGAGAGTTGAAATTTCGTCAAAATAAGTTACGCGGTAAAACTACTCCAGTAACAAATTCTGGAGCTGGGCAGAATTGACCATTGACTTCAACGTATTAAGAGAGGACCTTGTGAACCTTCAATAAATCTGATTTTTGGCACAAAGCTAGCTCCATGAGTTTAGTAGAGATGCCATCTAGAAGTTTGGTAAAATGAGCTATGGTTAATTTTTAATAAAATATTTGGTAAGACTGGTCAGACCTGCAAAACGGGAATTGAGCAGAATAGTGACCTCTTTTCACTAACTTGAAAAGGGACCTTGTAGATGACCAATAAAGCTGATTTTTGGCATGGTAATAATCCTATGAGTGTAGTAGACACGCCAGCTGGAATCTTGGTAAAATAAGTTCTGGATTATTTTTAATAAATTATTTGGTAAAACTGCTCAACTGAAATTACTGGAGCCAACCTGAAATTAGTAACGACTTTCCAGGCCTCAGAAAGGGGACTTAGAGATATGAAAATGGGCTAAATTTCGGTAGGATACTAGTTCCACATGTTTATGACTTGGGCAAGTTAGAATTTCTGGAAAACGAATTACGGATTCGCCGCAATTGAATTCTTAGTAAAATCTGTCAGCTCAGCTTCAGCACCTAACCTAGTTCGGAAAGTAAGTAAATAAGCCCTTTGCGGTTATTGAAATAATCTGAAATTTTATGGCATGTATCTAAGATTCCACCAAACATATTTGTGACAAAAGAATTATGGAAATGGACCTAATTGGTTAGCTTAACCGCCCTATGAATATGAAGTAAAAGTCTTGGAAATATTTAGCTTCCAAATTCATGTATGTTGATATGTTATAAGGAATGCATACGATTATTCATATCATGACTTTCATTTCATATCACGGCATGTATCATGCATAATCATGAAACTGATTTTCATGGATTTTATGATGCAAGCAAGTTTTACAAGCGACTATCTTTTCGTTATGCATGAAAAGTTTTTACGGTCTCATGTTTTTAAAGAAAGCTTCATGAATCCTTTGCCGGCCAAGCATGCGACTAACCCGACTCCAGACCCGGGGTTAATTGGTCTGATGATATGATATGTTTTAGACCCGCTCAGATCCGGGGTTAATTGATCTGATATCTGTTCTGGACCCGCTCAGATCCGGGGTTAATTGATCTGATATCTGTTCTGGACCCGCTCAGATGCAGGGTTAATTGATCTGATATCTGTTCTGGACCCGCTCAAATCCAGGGTTAATTGATCTGATATCTGTTCTGGACCCGTTCAGGCCCGGGGTTAATTGGTCTGATATCTGTTCTGGACCCGCTCAGATCCGGGGTTAATTGATCTGACACTCTGTTTTTACGACATGTTACTTTATGGGACCAAAATGATGTTTTGACATGACATGACATCATGCATTGCATCTTGCATAATTCACGATCATGAGGACATGTTGCATGTTACAGTTAATGGTTATAAGTTATTATTGGTATAGCATTCCCTAATAACATGCTTAAGACGAACGCCAAGTAAGTTCAGGATCCAAGATCAGGTATGGTATAGCATTCCCTAAAACATGCCTAAGCCGAACGTCAAGTAAGTACAGGATCCAAGAGCAGGTATGAATTATGATATTTGAGGTTTTTGGGGTAATACATTCATGTTATGATTCTTTACGTATTTCATGCTAGTTTATTGTATTCTTGCTGGGTGATTTTTATCACTCACACTTTATTTTTCCCCAGAGCCGGAGAATGCCAAGATAGAATGGATCGAGGACGAGCCGAGAGTACCTTATCCATAGGCGAGGAGTACGAAGAGAGCTAAGCTTAAGGACTTTTGTGCTGCCAAGACGATTTGTACTATGACTATGTTTAAACTCTCTGGATTGTCGGTTATGTTATTTTGTGGTACTACTACTTTTGGGAACTCAGTAAATTAGTGATGCATGTTGATTTGAAAAGTTTTAATTCTGCCTAAATTTTACTACCATGTTGAATGATAGCATGGGAGTCCACGACTTATGTTATGGATGTTCACATGTTATGCATGACGTCTTTTACTCTCTCTAATGAAGTACGGCGGGTGCACCGTATCCGGACGAGGCCGGGTGCGGGGCGCTACAATGTATGTATGTATATAACCGCGCCTTGTAACCATACAACACACGCACTACAGAAAGATAGAGGAATCGATAAGGATATAAATCACAGGGTACATACGGGATGATTAAGCGGAAAAGTACGGCAGGTCTCTTTTGTGATAAAAAGTACCTTTAAAGCTTAAAGAAAAGTTTTATAAGACGACAATCAGACCCAATCAATTATGAGCATGAACAAAGATGCGAGTGGGAGATGTGTAAACAATTAAAAGGGTTAATGTTTCCTTGAAGTGCTAAACACAAGCTTACGACGAACTAATTATTAAAAACTAAAAGGGTTGATAGACGTGTAAAAAGTGTTCGATGAAAGACAAAGGTGGATTCGACCATTCTTGGTAATGAATGAAGAGAAGAAATGAATAGGAATGTCAACATTGTGAAAGACAACCATATCGCTACTGTCATTATTTCCTATGAAGTAACCTTGTTGGTAATGCAATGGATAGTAGAATTTATGTAGATCAAGTACATTGCAATCAGATATTTATTTCTTGAATTTCAAGAGATAAAAAGTGATAAATAAATTTTCTTTGAGAAGTCAAAAGAAAAATGCAAGTAGTTAGAAAGTTGAAAGCATTCTTGAAGTTAATTTTGTTTATAAGGCTGAAGTTCGCAATTGTTTTGTGTTCCTATTATAAGTAGGAATTTGGTGTTCGAGTCGTTACCAAACAAGGCTAATATTGTTTGTTTTTATATTCTGTATGTAGTCTTTTGACTCTTAATAGGTTTGCATCTAGGTTCATATGTGATTGATTTATTTGTCTTGTGCACTGAAGACAAGAGTATGAAAATGTTGATACTATTAAGAGAATAAAGAAGATGAATATGATGACTGTTAAAATGATTCAAATCATGTAATACATGTTTTTGTTTATGACTAGTGTATTATATCGCATGTACCTCCATCAAATGGAGACGGTAAATGTATCTATGTATAAAAAAAAAAGAAAAAAAAGGAAAGAGGCGAGAGCCGGAAAGGTGAGAACGGAACGGATCCCTTAACCACCACTTTTCTCATCTTTTTGTGACCGTCCGACACGTGGCATCAAAGGAGGGTGGTGAAGCTAGATGAGAGTCACCCGCATCTAGCCTCACCACCCCTTGCTGACACGTATCGCACGGTCACGCGTTATCACACCACCTTTGCGGTAAGTAGATCCTATCCCGAAGGCAAGTGCCCTCTGTTCTACTGTATATTACACTTGTGGACAAAATCCCTCTGTTCTACTGTATATTACACTTGTGGACCAAAATCTCTTCATTCTCTCGTCTTTAAGATAAAATGCAAATCTAAGAAAGAAACAAATTAAAAAAACGAGGTTTTCATCTCTTAGGACATAATTCAAGTTGGTATTTGATTTGTGAGTTGCTCCAAAAAGTAAATGGTTCGCAAAATTAAGTAGACACCTTATGTGGGCTTCTTACGTATGACCTCCCCCAACCTAACAGGTCGCAAAATTTCTAATTTACATCCTTTACGATGCTTATTGAGACTAGGACGGTGGGGCTCTCAAGGGCAGCGTGTCCTTTTTGGTCCATGAAACGAGGTTTTCACTTGCATAAAATATTAAAGAACCAGTGAATGAATAGTTTTGCCTTATTTAATCATATCAATGTATGAAATATAATTCTTCGAACACCCTTGACGCAAAGGTCAAAAACCCAACTAATCCACCATAAGAGCTACGGCCCACATGTCGAAAGCTTGTTAAAAGACTTCCACCAAAATCAAAGTCCATTCTCTTTTTTATTTATTAAAGACAAAAACTCATGAATTATATGGATATATACATGTTTATGACCATTTTAATATCAGGAGCTTCATATTCGTATTTACGGAATTTGTTCACTAACACACTAACACGTTATACAATTGTGTCATTTATGCAGGTACAGCGAGAGCCGGGTGTCTCACTGGAAGCAAACTCTCTATCCCTATAGATAGATGTATTGTTTGCCTGCAGCTCACCCTCCCCAGACCTTAACGATAGTTTTTGCTGTCGTTAGGATATACTGGCTATGATGATGATGATGAAAAACTCATGAATTAATTTAAAGTTGTCAATATTTCTCGTTAACTATTTTTTTAAACAATTTTCTCTTATCTACAACTGTCAATAAAGAAATTGTCTACCACAACAAAATTACCCAATTGCTTTAGAGGCTTCCTTTTATAGTAGAGTATGGAAAGGTCGGATGTATGCAACCATACTCATGTGTTAGAAATACACTGTTTTCCGATGACCCATAATGAAAATTGCATCAAGCTGTGTCGATCAACTGATACTTCATAATATAAGAAACTCAGTCAATTTAGTGAGTCATTTTGTTTTGTTCCATCATATTCTAAAGTCAAATAAAAGTGTCTTTGACTCCATTAGAAATTGAAACGAAAGGAATTGTCTACAAAATCGTTTATATAAACATTTTACAACTTGAGAATAATTCATAAAAAAAAATCATCTATGGCATTATGTATCATTTCTTCTCTCATAATAGTTGAAATTATGTCATAGACATTAGGTACTTTTTCCGTGACAAAATATTTTTCTAATTTGATTTTAACATATTTTAAATACACTATGTCCAAATCTAACTTGGACGATATTCTTGTAATAGAGGGAATAATACATGAGGTGATACTGTACTTATGCACGTAACATGATATTAGTTAGTTTGATAGAGTTAGAACTTTGTAAAGGGTATTTTTCAATTATTTATACACTATGCCTCCCAAAAAATATTGATAATAATTGATTTTTTGATAGTTTTTACTTTATATTAAACAAGATTTTATACGGATAAATGAAAGGAAAAAGGGAAAAACAAAGGATCCTTATTCCTTCCCATCGAAGCAATATCAATTACGAGTCCAGATCCTTTCGCGGGAAACTTTCTCACCCCATTATTTACCGTGTGACACGTGGCCTCAGAGAAGGATGGTGAAGCTACATGAGGATGATCTAGTCTCACCACCATTTTATGCTACCACGTGATAGCACAGTGAGCAATGAGGCGAGAGGGTTTGCGGTGGGTAGATCTAAACCCATCAATTATAAACTTGTACACGTATCTTCAGCTCTTAAAAGAGATTTGGATCTCTTCACCACAAACCCGCTCAACGCATTGTTCACTGTGCGACACGTGACAGTAAGAAATGGTAAGGCGCAGGTGACTCTAATCTAGCTTCATCACCCATGCTACCATATGTTGCACGGTGAACAGTGTAGGGAGGAAGTTTGCTGTGGGTCTCCATAGAAGAAGCGGTTAGTATTACTAATATTTATTTCAATGATTACAAGTATATAAACGGATGGTTTTGTAGTTCTCTTCCGGTATTTCTTCACTTAATTATCAAAAAAAATCCCAGAAGATTTTGGGTTTTGTTCTACCACTTCAAAACAGTCATCTTTCTGTTTTACCTTTATAATCTTGCATTGTTTTGTGAATTTCTACTAGATTTTGGGGATGGATTCCTTTTTCGCTAAAGGGTTCAAAGGTTCCAAGTGGTAATCATGTTATCCCTCTCGTGCTTTCTTTAATTATGGATTCTTCTGTTCTTCTCAATCTGATTTTGTGGGATTTTTATGAAAATCAATGGAATTATCCTATGTCGCTGGAATTGCTCCAATTTAGACACTTAGGGCGTTAAACATGTGTTGTTTCATCTGGAGAAAAAGATTAGATTTTGTTGTTTTTGATTATTTCGATTGTTTGCCGCTATTTCTTTTGTGTTCTGGATAATGAATGTTTGAAGATTGTATTCGCATTCTAACTCTTTATTAATTTGCGGTTCTGGCCGTATTATCTTGTGTGATTAACGTCAGAAAGATTTTATTTGGCCTTCTACTATGCTAATGTTTGCTTATTATCTTGGGTGATCTTGGATGTTGAATGTTTGAAAGACTTTATTTGGTCTTCTAACTCTATGTTAATTTATATATCTTGTGTGGTCTTGGATGTTGAATGTTTGAAAGATTTTGTTTGGTGCTTTAACTCTATGTTAATGTGTGTGGTGTTGCAGTAAAACTCTGTTGAAACTGACGATTCCTCGGATTAAGTTGCTGAGGAATCGTAGGGAGACTCAGATAAAGCAGATGCGCCGAGATATTGCTAAGCTTCTTGAGACTGGTCAAGAAGCCACTGCTCGAATCAGGGTTAGACTTTGTTTATCTCATAGCTCAAATTAGAGGGCATATGGTTACCTGTTATGCTTCAGTAAAGAAATTTTGTGTTCTTTGTTTTTCATCTTTTACTTTTCTTATCAGAAAAATTGGAGTTTATTGGGCTGTATTTTGGTTGTTGTTTTGATGGATAATCTCTTGTGTCCAATGCCGTTCAATAACAACAACAACATTAGCCCAGTGCCTTAGAGGCTCCCGTCTATAACGGAGTAGGGGGGTTGGATGTACGCAACCATACCCTTGTTTTAGAAACACATAGAGGTTGTTTTCCGATGTATCTTAGAGGCTCCCGTCTATAGCGAAGTAGGGGGGGTTCGGATGTACGCAACCAGTTCCATATGTTAGAAACACATAGAGTTTGTTTCCCTATAATGAAAATTGCATGTCGGTTAACTGCTACTCCACAATATAAGAAGCGCATCCAATTTAGTTAGTCATTTTGCTTTATTCCATTATATTCCAAAGTCAAGGAAAAGTGTGTCGTGAACTCTATTTGAAATGGAAAGGTGTCCAATGCCGTTCGTTTTTCTTTTCGAGGAGGCTGATATGATAAGTTTGCAATGTAGGTTGAGCATATCATCAGAGAAGAGAAAATGATGGCTGCTCAAGAGATAGTTGAGTTATTCTGTGAGCTTATTGCTGTTCGGCTGCCTATCATTGAAGTACAAAAGTATGTCTTCTGCTGTATACTCTCTTTCACATTATTGCCAGCTCATTTTTCAAGTTCAACCTTTTTTTCCCCCTAACTCTGTGGGTTTGATGATATGATGTTTATTCTTTTGGTTTAGGCTTTTAGAAGTGATTACCAATTTAGACAAGAGAAATAAAACCTTAATTGACTAGATGACTCAGAAAAAATGGGATTGATACAGCATGGACTTCTAGCATCTAAGGAAATGAACTAAGGCTTAGTATACGTGCAGTGAAGCATATTGATTAGCCTGTTATATCCACAGTTGGGAAGACAATGTATAAGTGTAACATGCATTGTCAAGATCCAGTTGATATATATGACTGAAGGGGAAACCGAGAAACAAAACTATCAATTGCGCTGATTTTACATTCACTGGGCGGGCTGTCTCAGAAAGGCATCGAACTCAATTTAGTGAAACTTTTTTTTTTCTTTTAACGTTCCATGGACATATATACTTATAATCTCCCCTGTGAGTTTAGCTTCCTTTCAAGCAGAAGCAAATGTGCTCCTTAGTTATTATGGATCTGAGTAGGGATAAGAGCGTTATTGTCCAACTACTAAAATTGTATATTACCTTAGATGTACACTGTGAAAAAGAACATGCTAAAACAAACACCTACTAGAATCTTATTGATATTATTACAGGATTACAGAGTCACATGGAGAACATTTATTAGAAGGTGCTGAGAGTGAAAACCTTAATATTACTAAGGTTGACAATATAACTTTGCAGAATCTTTCTGAAGATTGGCTGCGCTTCTTATATTGTGAAGTAGCAGTTAATCGACACGCAATTTTCATTATGGGTCAATGGAAAACAACTTCTGCGTGGGAGCCTCTAAGACAATGGGATAATGTTGTGTTGTTGTTGTTGTTGTTGTTGTTGTTGTTGTTGTTGTGTTGTACAATCTCTCTGAAGAAAATAGTAATAGGAATAAGAGATATGAGCCATAAACAAGAACCGGAACTAAATGATAGACCTATAACTATTAAAAAGGGAATGAGGAATGTTTTACTAAGCATTTCTTATATGATATTTTGACATACTTACATTTAAATTTTCAGTCTAGAGTTTTTACAGGTTCTTTAGATTTATATCTAATGCGATTTCTAAAGCACATAGTGCTCCACCCTAGGAAACTGCCATTTATAAAGAAATAGAGAGTTTTAAGAAGTTTTACATGTACACCACCTATTTTGACATAGTAAGCATTTATTACTGGCATTTATGTTTTACTAGGCATTTCTTACATGATATTTTGACATACTTACATTGAGATCTCCACTAAAGTTTTTACAAGTTATTTAGATTTATATATAATGCGATTTCTAAAGCACTTAGTACCAAAACTGCCCTTTATAAAAAAAAAAAGAGTTTTAAGAAGTTCTATATGTATCCCAGCTATTTTTTTTTGCTGATAACATTAATGTGAATTGACTTACTAAAAAAAATCGTTAATGAGAACATAGTATGTAAACTCAAAAGTCACGATATGACTTTAACCAGTCACCTAAGGCAAGATTTAGAAGATTATTAAAGCTGTCAAGAAGCTTCATTTTAAACAAAGTAATATTAACGATATTTTATTTACTGAAGGTTTTGGAAGCAGGAAGACTAATTATTTTTTACTGTTTATCTAGATGACATTATTGTGACTTAGAGTTTATTAAAACGATAGCATATTTAGGTAAATTAAATTTTTTTTTAGATATAGAAGTAGACACAACACAACATGGTACGAGTATTTCTAAAAAAATATATTCTAGAATTGAAAAAACCAATATGCTTAAATGTAAGCCTACTCTTACACCTATTGAACCAGGACACAAGCTAACCTACTCTTACACCTGTTGAACCAGGACACAAGCTTAAAGAGCTATGAGATTAAACATTTACTGAAAAATTAGGTTATAAAACTAGTTGGAAAACTGACTTACATGTCTCATACTATTATTCTAGTATGCTGTGAATTTAGGAAATGAGTGTATTATTTCATCTTTCTAATGAACACTTCAAGACTGTTTTAAAAACTCTGAGGTACTTAAAAAATGCACCAGATCCAAGACTATAATTTTAAGAAAAGCTCATACAGAAGCATATAAAGTTTAGCAGATGACTGAATGGGGAGGAACTTGGAAGAAACCGTCTGTTGTAGCTAGGAGTGATGAAGGTTAACTTAGGGCAGTGAATGTGGACATCAAAGACACTTCATCAGAAAATTGAAGATGAAAACATCAATATGGAGTATGTCTCATCAAAGTGGTAGACTACTAACTAAACCAACATTTGTTTTTTCAGGCTTTTGTTTTCAAGCTTGGTTGTAGTAATACCTACAACCAGCTTGAGGAGGAGTGTAGAAATGAATAGTAACATACATTACATATTAATAGTGTATTAGTATATATACTTATTCCGTTGGTGGCATATTAGCCACTTGCATTATTAGCCGTTAAGACTGAGGACCTGTCTCTTTAAGAGACTTTCATTGCACATGAAAACACTTAATGAGAATACTTCACTCTTCTCATATTTCTTCAGATATACCATGTGATGTTACTTTAACTTTGAATGATACATAATTTGATGTTGTCGTTGGGATATACTGGGTATGTGTTGTTGTTGTTGTTATATAGTTTAATGTTGTCGCTGACTGTAATATGCTTTGGAAGTATGCTTCTGTGCTTCTGTCAGTTGTTGAGAGTAGCCATCTTATCATTTCTGGTTTTAATTGAGCTATTTGAAGTAGTAATTTTTTGCTTCATTTAGGGAATGCCCCTTGGATCTGAAAGAAGCAATATCCAGTGTATGTTTTGCTGCACCCAGGTGTGCTGATCTGCAAGAACTGCAGCAAGTTCAAATGATGTTTGCTGGAAAGTATGGCAAAGAATTTGTATCTGCTGCAACTGAGCTTAGGCCTGAATGTGGTGTCAATCGGCAGGTTATAGTTAGTCTTGCTTTTATAGCTTGTAAATTTTGATTCTATAGAAATATACTCTAATCATACACTGTATATGTAGAAATACATAGGAATACGCAGGCAATACGGTAGACATACATGTCTAATACTTGTATATATTATAGATATAGTTCATATATGCATATACACATTAATATAGAGTAGATAGACTACACAGTGGTGGCTCACTAACATAGCTGTTGAAACTCCAAATGACCGTTGGAACATTTTAGGCAAGTGTGTTGCCTTCTATATAAGGCACCATTGTACATTTCTAACTAAGGTGGAAATAATATTGTTCACTTTCCACAGGTCTCTTCTCCAATACCTTCATTGTAATTGTTTCTCTATAATTTCTACAGATTCACACATTGTATTGCTACTAAAGTGTTTTTCCCTGTAATATGCTTGCAGTTGATAGAACTGTTGTCTATTCGAGCTCCTTCCCCTGACATAAAACTGAAGGTGTTAAAAGAAATTGCTGAAGAACACGAACTAGATTGGGATTCAAGTGCCTCTGAGACCGAATTGCTGAAACCTCACGAGGACTTACTGGTACTTTTAAACTTCAGTATGAGAAAAAGAAGAAGAAAATCATAGCTCACATTTTGCTTGACCTGTGTCTGCTGTTTTCCCTTGATCCAGAATGGACCTGCACAATTCGTAAGCGGCTTTAAAGTTCCTCTCCCTGATGAGAAGCTTGAAGTGCCATCATATCTGGCTCCTGAGCCAGCCTCTGATGAAGTGTCCAATTCTGAACCTGATTTTGATTCACTGAACTTCCCTGAGGTTCCTAAGCAACCAGTTAAGCCAAGTACAGGGGCTGCTGCGGCTCCTGAAATGCTTCCGTTTCCTGCCTCTGCACTATCAGACGATGACTTTGAATCATCAGAACCTTACAGTATGGATAATAGTCTACCAAATGAATCTCACATCGGCACACATAGTTTGTCTCCAGGGATTGCACATAATTCAGCCCACATATCAGAAGAAAAACAGTTTTTACCATTCATACCGCCTCTTTCACAACGTGATGCATCAGTTCCTTCAGAGACAAGTACTCCAACCGCCGTGAAGACTGAGAATTTGTTTCCAGAGACTGTCAAGCAGCATGTGCCATTTTCACCGCTTACGCCACAATCTGTTGGATCAATACCTTCAGAGAGAAGTAATTCGACCCCCCTAAGGACAAAAAGTGAGGTGACTGTAGACTTGCAGGATGTATTGGCTGCTGCTCAAGCTGCCGCAGATTCTGCTGAACGAGCTGCTGCTGCTGCTCGTTCAGCCGCAAGTCTGGCCCAGTTAAGAATAAGTGAACTCGCACAAAAGAAAAATGAAGGAGTTTCTGAACCCACTATTGAGAATCCGTTTCATGGAGATACAGAGACATGGGAACTCCTTGAAAAACCACATGTAGGTCATGAAGCTCCAAAATTTGATGCCAATGATGTCTTGAGACATCCAAGCCCTCATCACAAAATTGAAGACACTCGGGTTTCTGATATCCCCTCTTATGATGATGCTGAAGCGGCCTACAAATCCTCTGTGGCTAGCAGTCACATGCACAATCCGGGTACTGCACATCACCAGTTTCAGAGATTGCCCTCAATGGATGATGATCCATATTCTTACCCTAGCTTGTTTATGTCGGATGGCTCACGTTCTTTCACGGATGATCCCAGGTTCAAGAGTGGGCAATGAGGGTGCTGAATCATAATACACTGGTTAGAAAGTGAATGAACTTTTCTGTGCCTAGCTCATTGCATTGGGAATAATTATGTGCAGTGAAAGGCATAGTGTGTTTTGTATGTTGTGCACATAATATTTGTTAGTGAAAACCTGGCTTTTAAACCAGGTTGGTGATCAACCCGATAAGCGGATTGAACCCGTATTGATTTGAAACGGTGGTCGAGTGGCCGGTTTTCTTATAATGAAACTGTATAAGGTGAGTGGTTAGATGTACACAATTAAGTTCTCTAATAAAAGTTTCAGTCTTCCGACTAAAGGTGCAAATATGTGTTTTGTAAAGAAGAAATCAACATATTTTATTGGTCCTATGTTCAGACTACAATCCTTGGTTCCTGGTTTTGCAAGTGGGTGTTCAGTTTATGGTAGTTTCATCGAGTTACTTCTTTGGTTCGGTTAGTAATAAAGCCAGCCTGGTCTAGAGTACAGTTTCTTGGGTTGACCAGTTGAACCGCTAGACCCTTTTTATACAGATACATATATCGTACATGCTTCCATGTCAGCTTGCTTTCTTTGCTACAAAACAGTACAAGACTGCAACCACATGAAAGTCAGTATGAAGTGTTCACTTCCCCACAGTACTACGTATTCTTGGATGAAAAAGTTGAAGCTTCAATCTCAAGGGTCCAATATCTCAGTTTCAAGGGTTCTTTGGATGGTGTAAATCACTAAATTGGCTGCACTTCTTATATTGTGAAGTAACAATTGGTCGACACAGTTTGACGCAATCTTCATTATGGGTCATCGGAAAACAACTTCTGTGTGTATAGTTACATACATCTGACTCTTTCATACCCGCCATGGACAAGAGCCTCTAAGACAATAGAGTAATGTTGTCGTTGTTTGGATGGTGTAAATCATGTATTCAGCTGCTTCTTGTGTAGGAGAAACAGGGTCTGGTGCTCGTCAATTTCAAAATTTTCTTAGTATAAGATGAAACTGATAGTAGGATTTAGTCCATGATTTGAACCTCAACGCTGTAAGCGAAAAGACTCAGAGACTGGCCATCTTAAATGTAATCTACTTTCAAGATACTGACTCACCTGCACACTAGAGACATTATGCATTTCTAAATCACATGCAGCTTGAATGGCCGTTGTTCTTGCAAAGCGTACTCACAAAAGGAACCATGAAGGCAAAAAAAAATAACAACATGATATATTTATATGGGGGCTAACGTAACGGTCTTTTAGGCTTGTTTCACGTCAGAAAATGATTAAAAGAATGCATATTATACAAGAATCTTCAGCTGTTTTTTTCTTACAGAAGTTCTTTGGCCTGAAGAAAAACAATTACTGGAAGCAATGGACTCATGGCATTGATTCAGAGAAGAGCACATATACCTAAATGTAAAACATGGTAAGTTTTGTTCAGTGATTGGCTTCAGAAGCATGATTCACATTATCAAATCAAATCAAATCATACCCAGTATATCTCAACGATAGCACAAGCTATCGTTAAGGTCTGGGGAAAGTGAGAGGCATGCAAACAATACCCCCATTCCAAGAGATAGAGAGTTTGCTTCCAGTGAGACCCGCGGCTCTATATGTACCTGCACATATATCATAATAATAGGAATATGTATTAGTGAAACTATTTTATTAAACATATGCAACAGCCTTCCGATATTAAAATAGTCGTAATAGTGAACATGCAAAAATAATTGAAAGACAAAGACCGAAACAAAATATGCAAAGTCAAATTAAAGTGTAACTACTATCTAATCCTCTAAGTATGCTCTAAGGTGTCCTATATCATGTCTACCCCTCCTTAACCTTAATCTTCTGCCTCCATGAACTCCTATCCTGGACCACGTCCTTAGAAAGGTGCAACTCTAGTAAGTCATGCCTAATCTGCTCATCCCACATCAGTTTGGATATGAGCCTCACTTCATGTAAGACCAAGTTGTAACATGGTATAAAGCCAGTTTAAAATGTGAACTCACAACTTTCTTCGCTCATAATTGGTTATTTATTGTCTCTTCTCATCCAAGTTCAGAAGTTGGTTTGTGATTTGTGATTGAGAGCGGGTTATAAAACGCATGTGTATGTCAAGTCACGTTGCCACGTGAGGACGGACGTTGAGAATATTGTCCCACATCATACAATTTGAGATAAAAAAACATGGGTTATATGAGAATGAGGCACCACCACCCATAGCCTTAAGGTTTTGAGTGGATATGTGTCTCATCTCATGTAAACCCAAGTTTTAACACTCACAACTCTAGCTCTACGAGTTTCTTGAGAATGCAAATCAAATCACCCATCAGATTCTTATCTGAAAGACCAAGAATTTGGTGTCCGCTGTTATAATAGTTTGTAAAGGCAATGGAAAGAAGAATGAAAGTAAATTGGTGTTTAAATAAGCAAGAATAGCTTGACACATGACATGGATCAATCCATGTTTCAGTTGGATCGATCCATGTGGCTTGAAAATGAAGTCGAGTATTATGTTAGACATAGATCGATCACATCGATCGATCGATGTCACATATATCGATGACTTCGATCGATCGATATACCATGAGTGCAAAGTTGAAGTACAATGTCCAACATAGATCAATCACATAGATCGATCGATGTGACTTCGGTTGATACATAGATCGATCGAAGTAGCTTGGATGAAAAGTTGAAGCTTACCGTGAGACATCGATCGATCGATGTGCCCAACAAAAGTGACATGTTCCAACCACCAAAGGAGTGTTGAAAGTCTGAGATGAAGTTAAAATGCCTATAAAAAGGCATGTTTAACACATTTCAAGATAATCCAATCCTTTGAACAAGATCAAGCATCCTAAATTCTTCTTCCTACTCCAAAGCATTCTCAATTGAAAGTTCATTAGATTTCTATTTTTATTGCTGAGAATAAGAGATCGTTTGGCTGTTGTATCCTAAAAGAAAATTTATCTACAACTCTACAACATTTAGTGTGGACAAATATTCCTTACAGAAAGTGTGAATACACGCATCAAACCATCAATATCTTATTCATTCTATTCCATTTTTGTCTCCATCTTCTAACATCCGCAAAGAATAAGTTCAAACCCGCTCCGGTTTTGCCTATATGTCCCGCATATAGCAGCTGCTTATTTATGTTTTTCCGGATAACTAAAGCAGCTGTTATGACATGGGTATCCTTGTGAACCTAAGCTTAACCAAGACAAAAATATGAGCAATGGCTTCAAACTATTTGTCCAGCAAAGGGTTTGTCTTTTTTGCTTTCAGTAAAGATAAGAAGGAAGGATGAGATTTCCAAGAGTAACGTAATCATGAGATAAACTTAGTTCTTTCCGGGAACGTGGTTTATCAGATTTGATTGAGAAATTGATTTGCAGACATCGCGATGAGTACTTTGTTTTATTATAGATGCCGCAACAATTTTAACTAAGTCGTGAACAATTATTGTATTGTAAATGGTCATACTCTCATTATGAATATGTTTACTGTATTAGTTCTATACAACTTCGCATAAATCAAAAAACCCGACAGTTTTTTAAATAAAAATTTTTATTTGGCGTCTACAAAGTTTCAAACTCAAGCCCGGTATGTTATAAGTAGCTGCAAAAAAACAAAGCGGCAATTTTTTTTTAAGACATGAACCAAATGAGCTATCTTGGAGTATGACCACAACATTCATTGGTATGCAATATTCACCCTTTTTCCTATCAGGCTTTTGATATACAAGATTCACTAAAAAAAACCGATGATTGGAAGCTCTTACGTTTTGCATTCTTCTTCAAACAAAACATTGACTAGGACAGTTCAAACTTAGAAGTGAAATTTATCCGAAAATTTGTTCGTGCATCTGCATGTTGAAGAAATATTTGGAATTTGATATTTCTGTATATGTCAAGAATGCAGATGATACACGTACATATAGAAGGAAGTTTGTAACCACTACTTTTACAACTAAGGGTAAATATTATCTACAACCTTATCTACCAAGTAGTTAGCATCTTATCTACAAATATCTCATGAACATTATCTACAAGGTGGTTACTATCATGTCGTATCATATCACAATACTCCCCCTCAAGTTGGAGCATGAATATCTACAATGCCCAACTTGCCCAAAAATCACTTAAAAACCGCAGGACCAAGAGCTTTAATAAACCCATCCGCCAACTGTTGTGTGCTAGGAACTTTCCGAGGCAAAATATGACCATTAGAATAATATTGACGAACAAAATGACAATCGATCTCAATATGTTTCGTTCTCTCGTGAAAAACAGGATTAGCCACAATATGCAAAACAGCTTGATTGTCACAATGAAGAACCACAGACGCAGAAACCGTGACACCAAGATCACCGAGTAGGCGACGTAACCAAACAATCTCACTAGTCGCATAGGCCATGGCACGATATTCAGCTTCAACAGAAGAGCAAGAAACGACAGACTGTTTCTTAGACCGCCAAGAAATGGGAGCCGAACCAATAAAAACCAAATATCCAGTAGTAGAGCGACGAGTAACAGGACAACCAGCCCAGTCAGCATCACAATAGGCTTGAAGACATAAAGAAGTATCAGCAGGAAAGAAGAGCTCTTGGCTAGGAGCACATTTAAGATATCGCAGCAAATGAAAAACTGCAGCAAGGTGACATTTGCGAGGCATATGCATAAACTGACTAAGCGTGTTAACAGCAAAGCAAATGTCAGGATGCGTAACAGTAAGATAAAGTAAATGCCCCACAATGCGACGATAAACCGAAGGATCATCAAGAAGTGTATCAGAGTCAGAAAACTGACACTTTTGATCCATGGGAGTGCTAGTGGGTCGACAACCAAGTAGTCCACACTCCATTAGAATATCAAGAACATACTTACGCTGATTCAGTACCATACCAGAAGAAGAACGATCAACTTCAATTCCAAGAAAATATTTTAGCAGACCCAGGTTCTTGATTTTAAATTGATGATCAAGATAAGTTTTCAACGCGTCGATGCGAGGAAGATCATTACCAGCCACAATAACATCATCAACATAAATTAAGACAACAATAAAAGAGGAACCAATAGACAAAACAAATAAGGATGCGTCAGCCTGGGATTGGACATAACCGAGTGATGTAAGAGAGGCAGTGAATTTGGCATACCAATTTCGTGACGCATGGCGTAAACCATACAAAGATTTACGTATTTTAAAAACGTTATTCTCCCCCTGACGAGAGAAACCAGGTGGGATGCGCATATAAACATCCTCCGTGAGATCACCATACAAGAAAGCATTGTTGACATCCAATTGATGAACATGCTAACCACGCACAACAGCAACCGCTAAAAGACACCAGACAGTGACCGACTTGGCCACAGGAGCAAAAGTCTCATGAAAATCAACACCCTCAATCTGAGTGTATCCACGAGCAACCAAACGCGCTTTATAACACTCAATAGTGCCATCAGGATGATATTTAATTTTGTAGACCCATTTAGAATCAACAGTGAGTTTACCGGGTGGCAAAGAAACAACTGACCACGTATTATTTGCTTCAAGAGCAGAAATCTCCCGTTGCATGGCTTCACGTCAATGCGCATGTTTAACAGCCTGGCTAAAAGAAGTCGGCTCATCCCCGGTGGTGATGGCCGCGACATAACCATAATAAGATTGTGATAATCGAGCATATGAAAGAAAACGAGACAAGAGAAATACCGTAGAGTTCGCTGTAGGAGCAGGTGAGGCTGCTGATGGGACAAGGGAAGGTGGTAACGCAACGTCAAAATCTGTAAGACGTCGGGACAACTGACGAGAACGCAAGCTACGTGTAGGCTGAGAGGGAACAACTGGACAAGGAGACGAAGACAAAGCACCAGCCAAAGGCAAAGAAGCTTCGTCTGGGTGGAGGGCTGAAGCATCAGAGGTCGGCGAAGGATCAGCAGGCGAGGCTTCGGTAGGCACTGGTGGCGATTCGACAGGTTCCCAAGAAGAAAACTCGGGACTAGTAGCGGGACTACAAGATGTATCCAGGTAAGAATGAACATCAAAAGGAAAAACAGTTTCATAAAAGGACACATCACGACTCACGTAAATCGTACGACTAGAGAGATCAAATATTTTATAGCCCTTTTGAGAATAAAGATAACCAAGGAAGACACCGGGTGCGGATCGAGGAGCAAATTTGTCACGAGAACCATGATAAATATAACCATAACACAAGCAACCAAAAATACGAAGATGAGAATAAGTAGGGACACATCCCATTAGAAGCTCATACGGTGTTCTTTTTAGAGTACGGACAGAGGCATGCGATTCATGAGATAAACAGCAGTAAGAATGCATTCCCCCCAGAACATGATAGGCAAATGTGCATGGAAACGAAGATCACGTGCAACTTCTAAAATATGACGATGTTTACGCTCGGCAACACCATTTTGTTGTGGAGTATAGACACAAGATGTTTGGGCTTCTATGCCATGATCAACATAATAAGTAAGCAGAGTTGCCTGGGTAAACTCTAAATCATTGTCACTACGAACTTGTTTGACTGTTGTATTAAACTGCGTGTGAACCCATTTGAGAAAATGCAGCAAATAACGACTAGTTTCTGACTTAGATTTCATCAAATAGACCCAAGTACTACGACTGTAATCATCAACAACAGTCAAGAAATAATGTGCACTAGATAAACTAGCTGTTTTATAAGGACCCCAAATATCGCAATGAATGGATCAAAAATTTGCGTACTTTTGCTAGTGCTAAGAGGAAACGGTAAACGAGTTTGTTTTACGCGACTACAAGCATCACAAAACACTTTTTTAGTTGAAACAACAATAGAAGGCAGAAAACGAAACTTAGAAAAAGGAAGATGACCCATGCGGTAATGCCAGACTGAGTCATTACACTTTATTGAGACGAAACTCTGACTAGCTGAAGACTGAAGCAGATGATACAGACCATCATGCTACCTACCCACTCCAATTAGCTTCCTCAATGGCATTTTCTGCACAAGACAAAAATCCGGGCCAAAAGTGAGTGCACACTAGAGATCTCATACCAACCGACTAACAGAAATCAAATCAAAAGCAAACTCTGGAACGCCCAGAACATCATGTAGAATCAAAGAATCTGAGAGCCTCACTGTCCCTATGGCACGGACGGCCACATGAGTACCATTAGGGATTTGTACCGTAGCTCCTATCTTGTCAGTGACAATTGCAGTGAATATTGACAAATCATTAATGATGTGCGCATTTGCTCCACTATCAAAAATCCAAGAAGAAGGTGTAAAGATATCCATACCCGAATCGTGCTTGCCTGCCACTGAAACAGACTGCCCAAAATTACCTCCATTTAATTGTTCAACGAACTGGGCCAACTGATGCCGCTGAGCAAGCGTGAGACCCACAAAAGAGGAAGGGACGCCAACTGCAGAGGACTCACGGGCTTCGGACTGTAGTGGTACGCCTGGTGACGCAGCCACTGTGTTGGCCATGCCACGGCCAGCACACCCCTGCTGCTTTCGATTGCGGTTGACATTCCAGTCTGAAAGATGACCAATGAGATCATAGCACGTCTCTCGCAAATGTCCAAGCTTTCCACAATGCTCGCAACGTGGCCGCTCCCCCTTTCCCTTTGGTTTAGTGATTCGGACGTCAACCTGGGGCCTCCACACGACCATGGCCGCAGCATCAAACTGAAGCTGCAAATTTTGAGCAACAATACGCTGCTTCTCTTCCTATGCAACAATTGCATACACACGTCCAAGAGAGGGCAAAGTATCAATGCTCAGAATATGTGAACGTACCGTATTAAACACTTCATCGAGGCCCATCAAGAAATCAAACTCCATTTCTTTCTCGCAGACCTTCTCCATCTCCTTGGACAAGCCACAGGTACATTGCCCACAAGTGCATATGGGAATTTCATCAAAAGACTGTAGTTCACCCCAAAGGATTTTGAGTCGGCCATAATAAACTGAAACTGTACTCCGGTCTTGTCGGAGCAAAGCAATAGCGCGTCGGAGCTCATACACGCGCGCATCAACCCCTTGTGTGAAACGCTCCTCCAGATCAAGCCACACATCACGCGCAGTGTCTGCATGTGCCGCTGTTTCTTGCAGTTCTTTCACCAAGGAATTTGACAACCAGGCCAACACAAGAGCATTACACTGCTGCCACACGGAATGATTTGCGGAAGTAACATCCGGACGTTGGATGGTACCATCAACAAAACCTGCTTTGTTTTGGAACGCAAAGCATTTTGACGAAAGTTTTCCGCCAAATAAAAAAGTTTTCGCCATTTTCACCTAATGGCTGATTGATAAAAAGAAGACCTGGATGATCAGATGGATGTAAATAATATGGTGACTTGGGATCAGTTGTGACAATCGACTGATTGACCATGGATTACTTTGACAAAATGAACGGAATAAAAGAAAGATATGGTCGACTTGCTGTAGTCGACGCTGGAAACAAGTGAAACGTGAAAATCGACAGTAATTGAGCTGTCGACTTTGCTACCGGAAACGACACAAACAAGGAGTGAACAAACGCAAACTTCCACCGGAAGAATAAGATTAATATAACGACTGGATCGAATTTTGCTTTGATACCATGAAGAATTTGGAATTTGATATTTCTGTATATGTCAAGAATGTAGGTGATACACGTATATATAGAAGGAAGTTTGAAACCACTACTTCTACAACTTAAGGTAAATATTATCTACAACCTTATCTACCAAGTAGTTAGCATCTTGTCTACAAATATCTCATGAACATTATCTACAAGGTGGTTACTATCATATCATGTCATATCACAATAAATGTAAAAAAAGCACGCTTTTAGGACATATCTCACTTGATATTTGGGTTGGGATTTGTTCTATGAGGTCAAGAGTTCGAATACAGAGACACATAGTGTGGATGTTCCACTGCTTCTAGGCCGAATATCTGGTTTGTGGGGGATACCTTGTGTGGGTCACTGTGTAAGTCATTACCCAACTTAGAAGGCCGCCGGAGTTCTGATTTGCATCTTCTATAATATTTCTTGAAGCTGGAGCAGTAGAGACCTTCAGTACTATGGAATGTATTTTGCTCAAAAAAAAAAAAAAGAAAAGCACGGGTACGTATAAGTTCAATTGCCAATGTTCATTGACCTATTACTTTTCATACAAGGATGAGTTTCCATAGAGTTCGATTGCACTGCTGATGAATCATTACACTCCTTCCTTCCATCTTATTTCCTTAGCCCATTTAAAAACTATGTATAATATTTGAAAGACATCATTCAAATATTCAGTGCGTTATCTGATCATTAAATCTACCAGTAATTTTTCATCTTAATTATGAAAAATAGAAAACATTTTTAGATATTGACAAATAAAAATATTAAACTAAGCAAGTACAAGAAGAAAAAGTAGTATTTACGGATCCAAGTTCTTGTGTCTTATATTATTCGTTGGTCTTAAATAATACAATCTTATTCTCCTCCTCGAGTTCAAGACCTGTCAAATGAAGAACGACGAATAATAAATCCTTCTGTTTTAAAAAATATTGTCTAACTTGAATGTAGTTCATTTTGAATTATATCAAGTTAAATTAGTACTATATTTTTGAGTTAGAAGAAGTATAACTAAACCATTTATTAAGAAAAGTGCTTGTGTATTTCTGCCTCACAAAATACTTTTTTTAATTTGCAGCCCTGTCATTGAAAAAGGTCGATAATAAAGAAGACAAGAGATTTAACAAAAAGAAAAGGAAAAAAAGACTGCCCAATTATTTATGAAGAAACTTTGAATATTTCTGTCTGACAAAGTTATTTTCTTAATTATCAGCCGTCATTGCAACAGGCGTAGATTAAAGAAGGAACCAAATAAATAAATAAATAAATAAAAATACAAGATAAGAATCTGAGTTGAGATTATTTATTTGTATGAAAAAGAGAGTAGGTGTTATAAGACAGCAAAGAAAAAGCCAAATTAGATGTCCATTATCTCACATCTAGGGCAGGTAGCCCTCTCGTCATGCTCTCTGTTCATCCAGGTTTAGTTGCACAAATCTATTAATTTTTCATGCGGTAATAAGAATAACACGTTATTTTCTCTCATTCAACGGGTAAAAGATTGATGTTTTATGACTTTAAAATTACGAGTTCGAGCCGTGTAAACATTATCTTACAAAAAATGTAAAAATATACTGTGTACATCAGATTATGAAACGATTTAATTTCTATTTGGATTTTATGCAAACACATAATTTTACTGTACCGAGAACGTCCTTTTCATATCTCAGTGTTGGCAGACTTTTTTTGCATGATGTTATCAGTTTATATATAGTAGCGCCACTTGGGACGCTGCAATTTTTCTAACGGACAATACACCCAGGATACGCTTCTTTTGTGCTTCTATAATGTTTAATATACTTGCTTAAGACGGCAATATTTAATAAGACTATATAAAAGACGTTTCAGGTATATTAAACTCTCGTGTTTGTACAGGATCCAGAGAGGGATCGGATCGTTTCGAGATCTGATATACGCAACTTTACCCTACACTTTGTACAAGAAACTGTTTCCGTAGCTTGAACCCATGACCTCAAGGTCATAAAGTAGCAACCTTGCCAGTTGCTCTAAGCAATCGGCGATCTTTTCTTCTTGAGAAAGGAGATTGAATCAACTTCAATATACGTAGCTTTGAGATAGCACATGAGTGGATTTCATATTCGAATGAACACCGTAATCGTAAGAAAGTGGGCTTTTTAGTTATGGGCCTAGCAAAAGGAAAATTGGGATAAGAGTCACTTTAATGGTTGCAGGCAGCCTATTCGCCAACCTCAAGATGCTTTACTCCTAACCTCACAAAGTTCCAAGACGGAGCGCGCCTTATGAATGGAATCGTAAGTAGGGGCTTAGCCCTCTCTGCTCGTTCCAAGCGAGTAGAATACTTGAAACAAGCTATGGAGCTCGCTCTCTAGGTTCGTTCGTCTTTTCAAACTGTTTCTTTTTAAGAACTAAAAAGATTTGTGATAAAATAACAGATGTCAAAAAGAATAAAATGCCTTGAAACGACTATCAAATCATCGTCTTTTCAGAAGACCCGTTCATTCAATAAGATTATATAATGAAAAGAATTTGGGGAACGACCACTATCCTGTATATGAGAAGACAAGGAAGAGTTAGAAGGTGCGAACATATAGAAAGACGCTTTCAAGATGTATTTGTTAAGTTTTGCAAGACACACAACGAGGTGAATACTAAATAAATAAAGAACGAAAATCGATGAAGACATAAGAGATATGAAGAAATGGTATGACTTACAAAGATATTGGAGACGATACAATCGTTTATAAGACACGGTAAAAGTAGACGATTTATAAAATTGATCTTGCATAGTGGATATAAGACTAAGTGAAAGATTTAGACATTTAGAACGAAAGAGATATAGAAGAGACGATTTAAAAATTTGAAGGTGCATAAAATCAATGCATACGGAGTCGTAAGACACAAAATAAGGTGCATGTGAAGCGCAACAGAGACATAAGAAGTCATCCAGAAAGATTATTACAGATGATGTATACATGATTTATGTGGTATTTGTGGAAGATATGGTCAAAAGATAAAAAGAAAAATTATAAATAAATTAATAAATAAACATGACGAACTGAAATATTCATATAACTGATCTTACCTTGTAAGATATAGCAGAGTACTATTCGAGATAACCATTGCATCAGTAAACTCTCCACATTCTGCTTTGGTAATTCTTTCCATTTTTTCCGTACAAATTGTTACTTTTTCCGTTTTAAAATAATGTCGTGGTTGAAGTTTTTAGATAACTTGTTTATGGAAGTATCATTTAAAAAAGGAAATGTTACAGTATATTCTCCATTTAGGAAATTCTTCGATGATTACTAATAACAGGTATTACCTCTACATTAAAAAAAAACCACTGTTGAGGACGGATAGCGGCGAAAACAACACGACGACATAAAACAAGCACACACAAAGGACGGATAGCGGCGAAAACAACACGACGACATAAAACAAGCACACACAATTACGCTAGAACAGCGCAGCAGTACAAGAACAACAACAACAATCATACCCAGTATATCCCAATGACAACAAAAGCTATTGCTAGGGTCTGCAGAGGGTAAGAGGCAGACAAACAATACATACATCCCAATGGATAGAGAGTTTGCTTCCAATAAGACCCCCTTCTTTATATGTACCTGCATAGATAGTACAGTAATAGGAATATGTACTAGTGAATGAATTTTATTAGATTAAATCAAAAGCTTCCGCTATTAAAATAGTCAACAATGGATATGCACAAATAGTTGAAAGACGAAGACCAAAACAAAAAAGTGCAAGTCAACCTAAAGTGTAGAGACTATTTAATCCTCTAATTATGCTCTAGGGTGCCCCTATGTCATGTCTACCTCTCCTTAACCTTAATCCTCTGCCTCCATGAACTCCTATCCTAGACCATGTCCTCAGAAAGGTGCATCTCTAGTAAATCAAATCTGTTCATCCCATGTCAGTTTGGGCCTGACTTTATTCATCTTCCCTTTTATAGTTAGATATACACTGCTGTTCAGCTCAGCTCGGCAACGTTGCTGTCCTGCTCAGCTCGCAAACGCTGCTGTCCAACTTACCTAAGGAATGCTGCTGTTTAGTTTAGCTCGACAACGTTGCTGTCCAGCTCAGCTCAACAACACAGTTCGCTTCTCCAAGTTCTATCCATGGCTTAAGTTCAGCATGGAAGCTCAGCTTGGCTGCTTGCTTCAGTTCTACCAAACTTAACAAAATCTCCCACTTAGAACTGACCTTAATCATGACGCATTGTGAATTGCTTCTCCTCTGGACTGCCGCCCTTCAACACTTTCATCAAGTAACAAGACCCAGAGAAGCATTGCAGAGTTCAAACTTCTCTTTTGGAACAATCTTCGTCATCATGTCTGCTAGATTCTTACTGGTATGAATTTTTTTCCAAGTCGGACTGTCTTCCTTCAAGCATATCTCTTATATAGTGACATCTGATGTCAATATGCTTAGTCGTTGCGTGGTAAGCAGATTTTCTAGCTAAGTGAATTGCGCTTTGACTATCACTGAATCGCTTGCAGCTCATCTGTGAGTGCTGCAGCTCATTCAGTAAACTCTTCAGCCACACTAGTTCCTTGGCAGCTTCAACTGTTGCAATGTATTCAGCTTCAGATATTGACAGTGCTACAATCTTCTGTAATCTTGATACCCAGGTGATTGCAGCGTTGCCAAACTTGTAAACATATCCAGTAGTACTCTTCCTTTCATCTACGTCTCCAGCCATATCTGAGTCTACAAAACCATACAGATCCAGAGCATCCTTGGTGTACTGCAGTGCCTTGTCTTTAGTTGTAACTAAGTATCTTAGTATCCACTTCACAGCACTCTAACGCTCAGGACCTGGATTTGACATGAAGCTACTCACAACTCCCACTGCATGGGAGATGTCTAGCCTGGTGCACACCATAGCATATATCAAGCTAACCACAGCAGATGCATAGGGTATCTTCTTCATCTGTTCAAGCTCATCCTTGGTTTTTGGACATTGCTTCTTTGACAAATTCTTAAAATGTCGAGCCAGAGGTGTTGACACCGGTTTAGCATTCTCCATATTGAATATCTTCAGCACCATGCTAATGTAATCTTTCTGTCCCAGGCTTGGTTTTTGTCTCTGTCAATACTGAGCCCCAGTATTCTTTTAGCAGGGCCAAGGTCCTTCATGGAGAATTTGGTGGCCATTTGTTCCTTCAATCTCTTGATCTCATTCATGCTGCCTCCTGCTATCAGCATGTCATCCACATACAACAGTAAGATAATATACGAGCCTTCAAATTTCTTGAAGTAGCAGCAGTGGTCACCATGACAACGCTTGTAGCTGACCTTTGTTATGAAGTTGTCAAACTTCTTGTCCCACTGCCTTGGGGCTTGCTTCAGCCCGTACAAGCTTTTCTGTAGTTTACAGACTAAGTCTTCCTTGCCAAACACTTCGTAGCCCTGCGATTGCATCATGTAAATGTCTTTTTCTAGGTCTCCATGTAGAAAAGCTATTTTGACATCAAGCTGCTCTAAGTGCAGATTTTCAGCAGCTGTGATGCTTAGGGCGGTTCTGATAGTCGAGAGTTTGACCACAGACAAAAAGATCTCAATGAAGTCAACCCCGGCCTTTTGTTAAAAGCCTTTCACAACAAGTCTTTCCTTGTACCTCTGAGAACCATCAGCCTCATACTTCAACCCGTACACCCATTTGTTCTGAATTGTCTTCTTTCTTGGTTGCTTTTCTACAAGATCCCAGGTGTAGTTGCTTTGTAGAGAGTTTATCTTATCGACCATAGCTTCCCTCATGTTCTCACTTTTGTCAGAGCTCAGATCTTCCTCATAGCAGCTCGGTTCAACACTGTCAGTTAGAAGTAAGTGATGGTGAGAACCTGGTAGGACCAGTAATAGTCATTCTCTCTCTTCTAACAGCAATGAGTGGTGTGACTTGCTCCTCTGGAGTTTCAACTTCTGCAGTAGGTACATCAGCAGTCCGATCCACAGGTTTGCTCAGCTCAGCTTGATCAATATCTTTGTTCTCAAAATACTTCGGCTTTACTGGTTGCTTCTCTTCCTTTACCCTGTCTTTGTACAACAAGTTTTTGTTGAAAAATACATCCTTGCTTCTGATAATCTTCTTTGCAACATGATCCAATAGTCTATAACCAAAACTATCTCCTCCATAGCCGATCAGGGAACATACTTTTGGACTTGGGGTCAAGTTTGGTTCTTTCATTAGATTTCAGTAATGCGTAGGAGATGTAACCAAACACTTTCAAATGCGCAAGTGAAACTTCTTTACCTGTCTATATCTCCTCAGGTAATTTACAGTCAATCGCAGTAGAGGGACTCCGGTTGATCAGATAAGCATCAGTGTTTTCTGTTTCAGCCCAGAAGGTATTTGGCAGTCCAGCATGGAGTCTCATGCTTCTAGCTCTCTCACAGATCGTCCTATTCATTCTTTCAGCAACCCCATTGTGCTGGGGTGTTTTCGGCACTATTTTCTCTCGTCTGATTCCATTCACGGCATAATACTCTTCGAACTCTTTGCTGCAATACTCTTCACTGTTCTCTAACCTCAAGCATTTCAGCTTCAGCCCTGTCTCTTTTTTGGCACAGCTTCTCCATTTCTTGAAGACATCAAATACATCAGACTTATGTTTTAGAAAGTATACCCACAGCTTCCTAGTTGAGTCATCAATGAAGGTAACATAGTAGCGGGAGCCATTCAATGAAGGCACATCTGAAGGCCCCCACACGTCTGTGTGTACAAGCTCTAACTTCTGAGTTCTCAGTGTTCTCTTATGCTTTGAAAAACTTACAGCTTTCTGTTTTCCAAACACACAAGCTTCACACAAAGGCATGTCAATGCTTGACAGCCCTTCCAGCTTCCTTTTGGATGCCATTACCTCCTTCCCCTTAATACTCATATGCCCGAGCGGTTGATGCCATAGCTCGGTGTTACTTGCCGAGGTGACTATATTTGCTGAGCTCTTGTTTGAAAACTTATAAAATGTCCATGCTCTCAAACCTTGTGCCACAACTAAGGATCCTTTGTCCCATTTCCAGTGTGCTGAACCTTCCTTCTAGGTCGGCATCATCTGCCAGCTGAGTAATTGATATCAGGTTCTTGGTTAAACCAGGTACATGTCTTGCCTGCACCAACTTCAGTTGTGTGCCATCTGGTAGAGTTAACATAATGTCTCCTTTGCCAATGATGTCACCGGAGTCATTATTCCCGAGATATACTTTTCTAAAATTACCACTCTTGTAATTTGTAAAGTATTCACAGTTAGAGGTGGCATGAAAAGAGGCTCGAAGATCCAGAGAACGTCAGCTTGGTTTTCACAACTCAAGATCAGCCCGTGACTGTCAGACTTTGACACTTGTGAGACATGAATCGAATTGCTGTTTTTGTCATGCTGATCAGTTTTCTTCTTTATTCTGCAATCGCGTTTAAGGTGACCTTTTTTCTTGCAATTCCAGTAGGTCATATTTGTGCTCTTTGATTTGCTCTTCCTGGACTATGATCGTCCACTTCCTCTGTCATTCCCACTTTTGGCAGATCTGCCCTGTTCTTCAGTGTTCAGAGTGCACCAGAACTTTCAGAGCTGCCACTGTTCTTTCTCCTGGAGTCTTCATCCAGTAGAACATCTACCACATTCTCAAACTTCAGAGTACCTTCTCTGGATGAGTTGCTCAGTACTATGACAACTCCATCCCAACTGTCAGGTAAGCTTGACAGTATAACAAATGCCAGAACCTCATTGTCAAAGACAATCCCAACTAATTCAACTTGGCTAGTATTCGTGTTGAAATCGCCTAAGTGTTCCTGTATCGTTTTCATCTCTGTTTTCTTCATGTTAAAAAGCCTTTTCATCAGGTGAACCTTGTTAGAGGAAGACGGCTTTTCATACATCATTGTCAGAGCATTTGTTGCATCTTTTGTGGTTTTTTCTTTTGAGATATTGAAGGCAACAGTCTGTCCTAAGGACAACCTAATGGCACCAAGAGCTTTGCGATCCAGAATTTCCCATTCTCTGTCATTCATGTCATTAGGTTTCTTCTCCTTCACTTCAAGAGGAAAATATAGATCTCTCTGGTAGAGATACTCTTCAACTTGCATATTCCAGAACCCAAAATTAGACCCATCAAAATTTTCAATTCTTGATTTTTCTATCGTCGACCATTGCTCCCACTCGAAACAAGCAAACATCTGATACCAGTTGTTTAAGATGGATAGCAGCAAAAACAACACCACAACGGAAAACAAGCACACATAATCACGCTAGAACAGCGCAACAGTAATGAAACAAAGCAATAAACAAGGGAAAGACAACGATTTTTACGTGGAAAAACCCTCTTGGGTAATAAAAACCCTGGCGGTATCCAAGAAAATTCACTATCACAACTCCAATTACAGTCGATCTTTCATGCGTGCAACAGGGAGATTTTATAGGTGTTAGATCGACATGATCAACATAGGCGTAGCTATCACTTAACGCGCTATCCTAACATGAATGAAATTACAGAGAGATGCATCCTTCTAACTGATAAACATGAAGTGTTTGACTTCAGCTGGGATACCGTAAAAGTCGAGGCTTCAACAGAGGATGACCACACACTTGTATATTTCAGATCAGAGTAACATATGAGATATACACTGCTGTTCAGCTCAGCTCGACAACGCTGTTGTCCTGCTCAGCTTGACAAACGCTGCTGTCCAACTTACCTAATGAATGCTGCTGTTCAGTTCAGCTCGACAACGCTGTTGTCCAACTCAACTCAGCAACACAGTTCGCTTCTTCAAGTTCTATCCATGTAGGCTTAAGTTCAGCACGGCAGCTCAACTCGGCTGCTCACTTTATTTCTACCAAACTTAACAACTACCTCTATATTATAAGCAGTCAAGCGAAAATAAGATTGCCATCTCTTTCTATGACTTAATTGTTTTCGGGTAATCTCAATTAGAAAATTACAACCGTGTTAAGTCATGCTATCAGTTTCCAAACCACTACCACAATTTTTTATACATAAACAGTCTGTCAACGGTGTCTATGTACATATAGAACTGGAGGTCTCACTAGAAGTAAAATCTCTATCTTTTGAGATGGAGGTATTGTTTGTCTGCCTTCCACCATCTCCAAACCCTAGCGATAGTTTTTGCAGTCATTAAGATATGCTGAGTATATTTGTTGTTGTAGTCCGTCAACGGTGAGGTATAATGCAAGAGTTATAGTATTATTCTGGCGAATTGCATACATTATATGTAAATGGTAGATCAAATAATTGGTTATTTCTGGTCTTGCTTCCTCTCCTTCCACAAGAGTAACCATTTCATCGTTGACATTGTTCCATTTAATTGAACTTCGTTTAAATCTCAGCAAAACATTTTTTTTTGAGCTTCAGCTGAGATTGGGCGACTTGGAATAATTTTCAGAAGGTTTAATCGATTAACTTTATCTATGTGTTATAATATCTGACGTTATAAGTAGAAGATTGTAATGAGTTAGCGTAGATCTTTTGCTGTTCTTAGGGGGCTATAATAGTTCTTTGGTTCTAAACTCTAATACATGGTTCAATATTTACACGTTCTAAAAAGAAATTCATACAAAGCCGTGAAAATATTGTTAAATGTATTTATTTATTCAAAAACCCAATATGTATATTTTTTAAAAAAAAATTGGGGAAGGGAATCGAACTCGAGACCCAGGAATGGGATAAATGCTACTCAACCGCTGATAAACCATAACTGAATCGTCCGTTAGTCAACAACAGTCAACGGCTCAATTCCTGTAGCCCAGCATACAAAGTACTGCAGTTCAGCGCCTAAGTATGGCTGTTCATCCTCAGCGGCACCTCAGCAGGGCATCATGGCGTCTTTATAACATCGAAGAATGTGCTAAGGTATGCACCTCGGCATCAACGTCATCCTATGTCTAGATACCGCACTTCGGACCACTTCCACGGGATAAGGCCAAGTCACGCACTTCGGCAGAGTTCAGCTGTGTACCACAGCAAGTCACGCACTTTGGCAGAGTTCAGCTGTGTACCACAGCAAGTCATACACTTTGGCAGGGTTCAGCTGTGTACCACAGCAAATGAACCCATTACGATAATACTTCGTGAGACCTCGGACAGAGATGCAATTCAAATATAGTAACTACAGCTGGGTAATCTTCCTGAGCACGCTAAGGTTATAACAATCGGCCTATTAGTCACATCAACCAAGCCGGCCTATTAGTCACATCAGTCAGGCTATTAATCATATCAGCAGACCTACAGCTTCCTAGGCTTTCTGCCCCAAGTAAGCGTCCTATCCATAATCCACTATCAGGAGCTAAAGGCGGGAAAAGGTCTATAAAAGACAGCCAATCAAGACAAAGACCCGGATCGGGGATTCAATCTTTCATACCCTAAAGCCAATTCATACACTCTGCTCCTCGGCAAATACTGTGAGAAATTCCTAACTCAAATTATAATCTCAGTGAGATATGGTCCAAACTGACTTGAGCGTCGGAGGGTTTTTCCCGGGGCCAACCCCCCGGGACCTCTGACCTGTGCTTCTTTGTGCAGGATATTTGGAGCTATTCCAGCTACAACCATTTCAATTCCAGTTAACAACTCTTCAAGTTAACTGACAAAGCTAATTTGAGGTCATCTAGACCCTTGGCGAAGATCCGGCTTCATCAACCGCTAAGCCTAAAGGTTTTTCGCAAAACCCAATATGTATATATATGTGTGTGTCTATATATATATATGAGTAAAAGGTATGAGAGTTATATCAGTTATTGTAAATAATAAATTAATTAAAACGAGGCAAACGTTAGAATAGAAACATGTGTCACGTTCAATCACATCCTGGAACAAACATAGAAACTCGGTCCCCTATGGGGAACAGAATCAGCATCTAGTCGTCAAGTTTTTCTGTGTTGAGTGTCATAAGTCAAAGGTGTAAAAATAAGTTCAGATGAAGTGTGCCGAGCTGAACTGAAAAAGACAGATCTGAACGAAGGTGTGCCGAACTGAACTGAAAAAGACAGACCTGGACGAAGGTGTGCCGAGCTGAACTAGGCCGACCTGGACGAAGGCTTAAACAAAGTTAGGAAGTGACAAAGTCAGTCAGTCGAGCTGACCTAAACAGGAGAGCTGGACTAAGAAGATAAAGATAGAGGAAGGACGAACTGAGCTAAAGAAGATCAGACATGCAGAAGAAGACTTTACGTGAATAAGTGCTTACCCGAGGTGACGAGGTGAAGCACAATCAAGGCAGAAATGCAACGGCCGATTTGTTATACTTAGGTGTGTAAATAGTGTAACTTAGAATAATTTCACTGTACATAGCAGAGCTGCATTGATAATTAGCCGTTACCACAGCCGTTGTAGTTTACAATAGGTTGACAGTGACCACAGTTCAAGTGGTAAAATAGCTGTTAGAAATAGATTTCCACCACTATAAAAGGAAAACAACCTTGTAAATTAAACTTTAACTTGAATGAATGCAAATCCTTTTAATATTCAACATTGTATCAGAGCCCCTCTGATTCAAAAATACTTGCAATTCATACTCTGTTTTCTGCATTTTTAAATTTTCTTCAAAATGACTACACCTTTCAGCCCTGCTGAATATACTAAGGCCACTTCTACTTCTGATCAATCATCAGGAGTAGTGCGTGGTCCTCAACTTACTGATGATTCCTTCATAGCCATTAGCAGCCACAAGCTGAACGGAGACAACTAGCTCTTATGGTATCGAAGGGTAGAAATGTATATCACTGGTAAAGTCAAGGAAGAATACTTATGTGGGACAATCCCTGTCCCATCTGAAACTGATGCAAACTTCTGACTGTGGAAGTCAGAAAGTAGTATGATAATGTCCTGGCTGATACGCTCTATGAAGCCAGACATTTCTGATGATTTTATAATGTACAATACTGCAACGGAAATCTGGGCTGCAATCAAGGAAATGTATTCCAAACAGGATAATATCTCAGAATTATATGAAGTCGAAGCTCATCTTCATGAGCTGAAACAAGGAACTCTTGCTCCACAAATACTATACGTTACTTACCAATGTGTGGCAGCAAATTGACACTTTTGAAGCATATCAGTGGTCCTGCATCACTGATGTTGCACTCTACAAGGAGATAACAGAAAGTAAGCAGGTCTTTCATTTCCTGACTGGACTAAATCCAGAATTGGTAAGCAAATCGACACTTTGGAAGCATATCAGTGGTCCTGCATCACTGATGTTGCACTCTACAAGGAGATAACAGAAAGTAAGCGATCTTTCGTTTCCTGACTGGACTAAATCCAGAATTCGACACTGTACGAAGTCGAATTCTGAGTACAAAACCACTACCGACCTTGAAGGATGCCTTTGCTGAAATCAAACACGAAGAAAGCTAAATGAAGGTCATGATGGGAGGATCTACAACTGTGGAATCCTCAGCTCTGCATTCTGAACAGCCAGCATAAGCATCTAGGCTGGCTGCTAAAAGACATTTTGCCTCTTCCGAGGGTGAAGTGTGCAAGTACTGCAAAAAGAAAGGCCATTCAGTCGATGACTGCTGAAAACTTCAAGCGAAGCTAGTCCGAGAGGGAAAACCACCTCTGAAGACCAGCAATGCTCCCTGGAGACTATCACAAAAACCATTCACTGCTAGACACAATGCTGCTCATCAGGTATGTAGCACATCTCAGCCTGGAACAACTCGGTCGAACACAATCCACCTCATCTCAGTCCAAGCAACCGATGCTGAGGTCATTACAAAAGATCAGATTGCCGCCCTGATCAATCTGTTGAACAAACAAGGTGGCCGATCCGACCTGCACCAGGCAACTATGGCAGGCTATGTCTAGCCAAGCTCTAACAGTTCATGGATAGTTGAATCCGGGACTACTGATCACATGACCAATAATAGTATCCTTCTAAACTCCTATACTTTACTTTCTTTACCTTAGAAGGTAAAAATTTCAAATGGAATTACCCTAGAAGTAATTGGAATAGGCTCTGCTATAATTAACAATAAAATCACACTAAAAGGTGTTCTTCATGTCCCTAGTCTAAGTTTCAACCTGTTGTCTATTGGAAAACTCACTAGGGATAATAATTGGTTATACTACTTCTCATCTACAGAATTTTGTTTTCAGGAAAACAAAGTGAAGGAGATGATTGACAGTGCTAATAATATAGCAGGCCTCTGCTTACTAGAATTAGAAAATAGAGCATTAGTCAGCTCAGCTGAGCTGTCAAGTGACCAAGACTCTAGTATTTTGCACCCTAGAAAACCATGTATAAGGAAAATTTTGTTGTAGTATGACATGCTAGGTCATCCCAATTTCTTGTTTCTTAACCGATTAATGCCAAGATTATTCAGGTTAGACGATGTTGAAAAACTTACTTGTGAAACTTGCCAATTAGCCAAACATACTAAACATAATTATTCTGCCAAAGCATATAAGACATCAACACCATTTAATCTAGTTCATTCTAACATATGAGGACCATCTAAAATAGCTAAAATTAACTGTTCTAAATGGTTCATAACATTCGTAGATGATCACACTAGAGTAACTTGGGTTTACTTATTAAACAATAAAAGTGATGTAGGGCACGCAGTGATAAGATACATGTCATTCATTGAAAATCAGCTCGGCTGCACCATTAAAACTTTTAGGTCAGATAATGAAGCTAGTACTTAGATAAAATAGTTCAAAATTTTATGATAGAAAATGGCATACATCACTGAACATCATGTACCTATACGCCCTAACAAAATGGTGTAGCTAAGAGGAACAACAGACATCTACTCGAAGTAACTATATCAATCGTGCTTAAAATGAATGTACCCAAACAGTACTGGGGTGAGACACTTCTTACTGCCACTTACTTAATAAACAGGATGCCATCTAGGACTTAGTCATTTATAACTCCTAGAGAAATACTTATTAATCACTATCCGCATACCAATCTACTTATAGAACTGCCACCTAGACTGTTTGGATGCACATCATATGTGCATGCTCAGCCCATCCATAGAAGTAAACTTGACCTTAGGTCTGTTAAATGCATTTTCCTAGGATATGATAATTCACATAAAGGATACAAATGTTACCGCCCAACCAATAGATGATTGTATATAACAATAGATGTTACATTTGATGAAAAACTCGTATTTTATAGATCTGTAGAAGAAACAGTAGAAGTAAGGAGAAATGAAAGTGAGACCACTTTCCTAGAACAAATATGCCGAGCTCAACTGCTCAGCCGAGCTGCACACAACAGTTTGGCCGTGGGGCACCTCAGCTCAGAACTACTGAGACTCAACCCAGGATCGATTCGCCTGTCATATCAAATGATCAAGAAGATCTGGGATGTAGTAACCGACCTGATACATCTGACCACACACCTCTGACTTAGGTAGAAGAAAATACCAAATACGACCATAGGACTCAAATTGATGATAGACCAATCGCACTAAGGAAAGGAACCCATGAGTGCACCAAGAATCCGACCTGCATTAAATATCCCATAGAAGAATATATATCCTTTAATGAGTTAAATCGAAGCTTTAGAACATTTGTGTGTCCACTCAATGAAAACATTATTCCTAAGGACATAGAGGAAGCACTCAGCCGACTTGAGTGGAGACAAGCTGTACAGGAAGAAATGGATGCCTTAGAAAAAAACAACACGTGGGAACTTATTCCCAACTCAGCTAGGATAAGACCAGTAGGATGTAGATGGGTATTCACTAGTAAATATAATAATGATGTCGCAGTGAATATATATAAGGCTAGATTAGTAGCTAAGAGATTCATACAGACCTACGGAATAGATTACTTAGAAACATTCGCACCACTAGCTAAGCTAAATATTATAAGAGTAATTTTTCTATTGCAGTTAACCTTGACTAGGAAAAACACCAAATAGTTGTAAAGAACGCTTTTTTAAACGGAGTCTAACTGAACAGGTTTATATGATTATACCATCAGGATTTAACAACAAAACTAATAGAGGTCAGTGCTGCAAGTTGAGAAAGTCCTTATATGGACTAAAACAGTCACCTCAAGCATGGTTTAAAACATTCACTCAAACAGTGAGTGAGCTAGGATTTAATCAAAAACATAGTGACCACACTCTATTCACCAGAATTTCAGCTTAGGGATAGCTGACTATCATTGTTGTATATGTATATGATATTATAATAACTGGAGGTGATAAACTGGGCATAGAAAATATCAAGACTAAACTATTACAACAAGTTGAAATTAAAGATCTAGGAAAATTGAGGCATTTCCTAGAAATGGAAATTGAAAGAAACAAAGATAGACTATATATATCACAAAAGAAGTATATACTGGACATTCTCAAAGAAAATAGTCTGCTTGGATGCAGACCAGCCAGCATCCGGTTGAGCCGGGATACAAGTCCAGGGATCAATGGGATAACATCCCAACAAATAAACTAAGTTATCAAAAATTAGTTAGAAAATTAATCTACTTGTCTCATACTAGGCCTGATATTTGCTACGCCGTGAGTTTTGTATCACAGTTTATGCACTGTCCAACTAATGAACATCTCCAAGCTGCATTTAGAATCCTCAAGTATCGCAAGAATGCACCAGGACAGGGACTATGCTTCAGGAAGAACTTAGATCGAGGCATCCAGATTTACACTGACGTAGACTGGGCTGGATGCAAAACTGATCTATGATCAACAAGCAGTTATGAGACATTCTTATAGGGCAACCTGGTTACATAGCGTAGCAAGAAGCAACTAGTCGTGTCAAGAAGTAGTGCGGAAGCTGAGTTGAGAGCACTTGCACTGGGAATCTGCAAAGGCATATGGATTAGAAGAGTTCTGAAAGATCTCTACATTCAGGCAAGACTACCCATATAAATCTTTTGTGATAGTGTTTTTGCCATAAGTATGGCAGAAAGTCCAGTTTGGCACGATAAGTCAAAGCACGTAGAAATAGATAGATATTTCATCCGTGAAAAAATTGAAGGAAATGAGGTCAGCATACAATACATTCCCATAACAAATCAGATGGCAGACATCCTAACGAAACCAGTCTCAACTAAGGTTTTTAAATACTTAATGTCCAGACTTGGTTGTATGAATATATACAACTAAGCTTGATGGAGAGTGTAGAAATAAGTTCAAATGAGGTGTGCCAAGCTGAACTGAAGAAGGCAGACCTGGACAAAAGTGTGTCAAGCTGAACTGAAGAAGGCGGACCTGGACAAAGGTGTGCCGAGCTGAACTAGGCCAACCTAGACGAAGGCCAAAATGAAGTTAGAAAGTGACGAAGACAGTCTGCCTAGCTGACCGGAACAGGAGAGCTGGACTAAGAAGATAAAGATGGAGGAAGGACGAGCTGAGCTAAAGAAGATCAGACATGCAGAAGAAGGCTTTAAGTGAAGAAGTGCTAAGCCGAGGTGACGAGGTAAAACACAACCAAGGCAGCAAGGCCGAGCTGTTATACTTAGGTGTGTAAATATGGTAACTTAGAATAATTTCACTGTACATAGCAGAGCTGCATTGGTAACTAGCCGTTACCGCAGCCGTTGTAGTTTACAGTAGGTTGACAGTGACAACTGTTCAAGTGGTAAAATACCCGTTAGAAATAGCTTTCCACCCCTATAAAAAAAACGACCTTGTAAATTAAACTTTAACTTGAAGGAATGCAAATTCTTTCAATATTCAACAAAAAGGATGGTATGCAATGATCCCAATTCTTCTCGAACAACGTCTCAATTCGAATATTAACTGAGCTATGTTCTGTAGACACAATGATCCCAATTCTTCTCCGTGTATGTATATGTCTAAAATTTATAAAAATAGTAGACCGTAAAAGGAATGCCTCACTCCTATAAATGTTGGTCATACAGATAACATACCGAAAAGAGACTCACCGGATTCCATTCTCAAGTCAAACCCTGAGTTTCTTCAATGTTTTAGTCCATAACGAGGTAAATAAATATCCATTTCATGTCCAAGGGGGCCAGAGGTGGTTGGAGAAATAACCAAGAAGACCCCCCAAGAATTAACATTTAATGTTTACACCGAACGCATATAACATTAACTACACTTTCTCCTTTCCTTTGGCTCACATTCACTTCAACCACACAAGCAAACAAAAACAAGAAGAAGAAAGCTAACTACAAATTCTAGGGAAAGAAGAGGAGGAAACTGGAGATATCAATGGAGGCAGAGGGTACAAATCCTAAAGCAAGAAGTACAGCTATGAGTAGAGTTGGTGGTGATGATGTATGCGTGCTGTATAATCCGTGTCAACTCTTAAGAGAAGCAGTGAAGGCCATACTTAAATGCTTAGGATATGATGAAGGAAATACCTCTTCTACCCCTAAACCCACTGGCCAAAACCAATCTCACTCCACCCCTGCTGATCCACCATTAGATCCCGCTCCTGTAAGTTTCTTTTTTGCTTTCTTTTCTTTTTTCCTGTTAATTTCTATATGCGTGAGTGTCCTCGTGAATTTATGCACACCATGACTAATCTCATAGGAGTTTATAAGCGCCATTTCTTGTTGTTGTTATCGGGCTGGTGTGAGGGATTGGTGATTAGATATAAAACCTTAATATCAAACATCAACTTAGTGCAACAAGGGGTGGTGGCGCAGTTGGCTAGCGTGCAAGTCCCCGGATAGGATCCCCTCACCCACTTTTCCTCACCGCATGCGTCACCGCACAACACGTGGCATCAAGGGGGTGGTGAGGCTAGATGAGGTCACCCACATCTAGCCTCACCACCCCACCCTGATGCCACGTGTCGCGTGGTCATGAGTGGGGTAAGGAAAAGTGGGGTGAGGATATCCCATCCCGCAAGTCCCATAGCTTCTGAGTTATAGTGAGGTCGATGTTAGAGAAAGAACATAAAGATGCTTTAAAAGATTATCAAAATTTATATAAACATGTAAAACGATTGATTGCAGAATGAAGTAAAACTTGGATGGTATCAGTTTTGACCATACTCTGAATTTAAGTTCTTCTGGCACCATACCTTGAACTTTGAAGAGACCTAACGTTTAATGATGAATTAAGAGTTCGTTGACAGGTTCCCTATGATTATGAATTTCTGTTTGGTTGACTGAATGTTTCACCGAATGTACGATGGAGCCATTTATCGAACATCAGTCTAACATTCAGCAATGAGTTCTGAGTTGCAATTCAAGAATTTTGAATCAAGCATTCAGTAAAATTTACCGAACGTTGATGACTTCACACAGCAGAATTTTTCTGCTGCCTTTTCATGAAATGATGCAACTTTTGCAACTTGGGACACTTTCTTTCGATCTTGACCGGTCATAAACTAACTTTAGAAGTTAATTCTGCAGACAGGTGCCACATTAACTTCTTTTTTGTCAATTGAAGTTTATAAATAAAAGGATCAAAAGTTTTTGGATACTTCAAACAGACAAGTTCAATCTTCTTCTCGTAGAACAAATGAAAAGAAGAAGCCATCATATCTTGAAAGACATTCTCCCTATAGTCTACCATGCTCAATGGTAGAGACAATTTCGCTTTAAGGACAGTAACATTAATTATGTACTGCTTCCTTTCTTCTCTTACTTTTTTTATGTGATATAATCATATTTTTGTAATTCTTTCCAACAATCTAGTGGATTTACAAATGAAACTTCATGTTTTTGAAAATTTATTCTTGATGTTCTCTTCAATTTTTCTCAGGCTTTTAGTTTGTGTTATTGATTTCGTCATTGATTTATCATCTTTCATATCTCCAAGCCTAAATTTCCAACAATCTTAAATCAAAATTGTCGTGTAGAATGATATTATTCAAAATAAAGAAACTCATGAAGGAAAAATAGAGAAAAAAAGTTTCCGTTATGAGTAAATATGATAATTAAAAAGATGAAGAACAAAAAGAAAGTGAAAGCAAAAATGACTGATCAGTTGTGTACATCTTGGTCTTTTCTAACCGTATCGAAGTTTGTTTCGCTATTCCACACGGACAATATGATGTGATAGAAGTAGCGACCGCTTGGATGAAAGACCATTTCATCAAGGATGACCAAAGTGGTGTCACTTCCATTTCTTCTGGCTTGTGGGAGTTGATATTTTCTTGAAAAGTTGAACACGAGAATGTAACAAACAGGTTCTTAAAAGAACTAAAGGGTTTGATGAACGTCTACGAAGTGCTGGATGAAGAACAAATACGAATTCACCAATTCTTGTCAACTAATGAAGATGAGAAATCAACGAGAATATCAAGTTTGTGAAAAGAAAGAAGATTACAACGATCATAATCTTCTTCGAGGAAACTCTGGTTGGTAGTGCAACAGAATATATGGTGGACGTTATGCATACAGAGTATATTGCAACCAGCTAATATTTATTTATTGAAATTCGTGAGATAGAAGTGGTAAACAAATTTTTCTTAGAATGCACGAGAGATCCAAGTAGTTGGATAGTTGAAAGTACCCTTAATGTTAGTATTGTCTATAAGGCTTGATTGGCAATGTGTTTCGTGTTCCTATATATTATATATAGGAATTTTTTTTTTACTCGCTACAAAACAAAGCTATTATTGTCTAGCTTTGTACTACGTATGTGATCCTTTGATTCTTAAGAGTTTGCATATAGTTTTATATATGATTGATTCACTTGTTGTGTTCTTTGAAGACAATATCATGAGAATACGAATACTACTAAAAGAATAAAGAAATGAGGATTATTAGCATTAGAATGATTAAAAGCATGCAGTATATGTTTTTGTTGAAGTTTTATGAAAAATCTATGCATGCATTTAAATGCGCCTAATATATTGCATAATTTGGCTTCATGTCTTAATAAAGATTTTATGTTGAAACCATGATTCTGAGTGTTGAATTTAGCTTTGTCATTTGAATTGAAAGTTCATTGTAAGTAGAAATTGCCTAGATTTCAAATGTATATAATATTAAAAGCGTAAATGAAAAATCTAAGAGTGAGATATTTGATAGTTTGCTTTTGTCCTTCTAGACATAGAGATTCTTGTTGAAAATAAAATAGCTAAGACAAGTTATTATTGTGATTTCATGATGGTACATATATGTACTTGAACTTTTCTTGTCTTAGGCATTTGATGATTGTGTTCTATTGTTAAGGAGTTTTGATGGAAAACATAGAAATCATTTAATATGGATTCTTAAGTTTGATGTTAGCATTTAGTCCAACTTAATATAAGTGTTGTGATTCAGACTTATTGCTTTAGTTGTTATTGGTAAAGTATATTTCAAGATTAATTGAGGAATATGTCTTGTGATAGGTAACACTTGGTTTAATTGAATATGATTTCAAGATCAATAGTTTAGTCAACCATTGGCATTTGTTTTTTTATTAACAAGCAATGATTTTGAAATATGAGCATGAATAAGGAAGTTGTTGAGTTTATTCCAAAGTGACATAGAAAGTTAAGTCTATGTTCATTGTTGAAAGCATTTTGAATTGAATAATTCCATACCTTGTTGTTGATTACATTGTGACTAAATTATAGTTGTATAGTTGACATTATTTATTTAATAAAATGAATGTTGAATTTGGTACAAAGAACGAAGTTTTGTGATTAACATTCATATAAAATATGAATAAATATAGGGTTTTAGTCCTTTAAATTTTTTGAAAGTAAAGAAAATTTTTTAGAATGTTGGTGTATGACATGTGAATAGTTTGTATATGTTATATAACGTCTACAGAAGTTTAGAAGGCTGAAGTTGTAGGACCTGTATAGCACCATTAGAAGTGGGGTTGAATAGTGAGTGCGGAAAAATTAGTTTTTAAAACTTTTTGTCACTAATTACTTACTTCTGAAAACAGATTCTGTTTTCAGACCCGAATTTGGATTAACTGAATGATCAAGTTGTAGACCTCCAAAAATTGTAAAATTTGGCGACAAATTACTTTCAGATGTTATGTATGTGTCATAAAAATTTCAGATTAAATTTCAAACCTAACCCCTTGAAAACACGTTTTTGTACAGATTGCGTCAATCTGCCAGAAACTGTACTCCTAAATAAAAAAATTATTCCTATTAATTGGGAACTCTAAATGACCTGAAAGTTTTATGGTATGACCCTCAATATATTTTAATGGGTTAAAATAGTTTTTCAAAATTCCTTTGGTAAGTTTGTCAATCACGTTGATGCTCCAAACCTTTGCAAATCTGAGAATTAGATTGCACTAGTCTCAGAACTATTAACGTGTGACTAACTTATACTTATCCAAATGAGATAAAACTTATGCCAAATAAAATCTAGGACGTGTGGCTATGTGTTATCAAAATTTTGTGATTTTTGAAAATCGTTTGCTATTTTTACCGTTGAAATGAAAACGATGTAGAAAACAGGAACTGAAAGTAAAAGTGCTTAAAAGTAAGAACACCGAGAATTTTATACTGGTTCGGTTAAAAAAACCTAATCCAGTCTTCGAGGACACCTTCATCGGTTTTCACTAAACACAAAAACACCTTAACACAAGGGTGAGTGGAGTTAAACACCAACTCCACCCTTTTACAATCAAACAAACAAAAAACCAATCACGAACACCACCACCGATCGAATGAAGGCTTGATCACACTTTGATTAACCTTTTACAAGAAATGAACGTATGTGAGTGGTATAATCAAAGCCTATATAATATATGGAATATAAGAATGATAAGCTTGAGGCTAAGATCAAGAGAAAAGAATAGAAGAAGACGAGAGTAGTCTTGCTTTTTGGGCTTGTAAAACTATCAATTTTGCTTAGCCTTGTCTTGCATCATCTTGCTTCTTTTTATAACATTGTGGCCGCCCCTAGGGCTAATTTCTTACCTTGAGAATTGTCTTGAATGCCCTTGGAAGGTTGCCTTGTGTAAATCATGACACAACCTTGCTTACTTGGCGCAATATGATTGGAGAGATGACTTGTCTTTGCCTAGTTGTCACTTCTTGATAGGCCATCTTTAATCCACCTTGGCACACTTTAAATGAGTTGGAATTTCTTCAAAAAATCAAAAAACATGTGTTCAAAATCAAAGTGAATAACTACCATATAATCATAATTCAATCCCCTTAAGTTTTGGAAGACAATTGAAGACAAATAATGGAAGAAAATTGGCCGCTCCATTGCCATGTGCTGAAATTTTCATCATGTGGTTTATTTGAATTCTTGGCTTATACGTTTGCCTCTTCAATGTCACCAATCATGTGTGGCATGTCTTCCACCAATTGAGCTGTCAAATAAGCTCCACCTAAGCTCCAACAATGCTAAGAATGGCGTTTGATATAAGCTGCATGTGCTGAAATGTTCTTTTGGTCAACTTTGTCAAATAATGCATAATATTCACACATATATGGTAAATTGTAATCAGCCTTAATTTGAATTTTCTACAACACTTTAACATGTCTTGAATGATAAAAAATTTTCTAGATACATGTTACATCAATGTCACAAACGTTCCATGTGTGTAGGTTTGTAGAAAACCGATTTTTTGACTTTCGTCGATTACGCGATTTTTCTCCAATTAAAATCAAAATTCTTAGACATGTAATATATATTATGTTACACATAATATACATAAAATAAGGTGTATATTCAACTTCAATGGCTGAAGTGTAACCGGCCCCATGTGACAAAATAGGCTTGAATTTGAATTCTCCACAAATTTAGGCTAATTTGTTGGTGATTTGTGTGTGCAAACATGGTATGACTTTGGGTCTGAATTTGTCATGTGTATCACGAAATTTGGAGTATTTTTGTAACAAGATGACTTGTAATGTATGATATGAGACCTGTATATACTCATAAATATGATGTATATATAGTGGTGTGATGTCGACGTATGTTTATGACGTGTGTGACATGTCAGTGGAATGTCGAAATAGAAACGTAGAATTCGTCGTTATATAAAAATATGTATATAATATATATATATATATATATATATATATATATATATATAAATATATATATAACGTGTGTAGTAGTATGGAAAGAAGACTTTCCATTCGAAATATGTTGCCAAGTAGTTATTTCCAAATATATCTCCTTGAGTACTTTATTTAATGAACTAGTAAGTTCATCTCCTTAAACACTTCATTAAATGAACTAGTTTAGTTCATTTATCATGGCACCTGAAAATAGTATAAAGACAACAAATTTTTGTCGTATGATGTAAGCTTTAATGCTTCATGACACGTTAGTACGACAACAATATATATATAAGCATGTAAAGCATATTTATCACATAAGCATGTAAGTAGAATTTATTCATGCATTTCGTAAACACGTAACATTTAAATCATGTATTTTCAAATCACTCAAACCCCAATTTCTCAACAGAAGTAAAAGTTAGATCAATGTTAAAATGGTTGTTAGCTTATTGTTTTATTGGTTGAATGTTTTGTTTTTTGAGCATATGAGTATGTTACGCTTTCTTGGGATGTATAAGAAATTAATTTCATTTTCCTTGTTGATAATATTAACTCCATGATAAAGGTGTTTATGATGAATGTTGATTATATTTGTTTAAGGAGTTGGTTTATGGAAACATTATGTTGGATGGTTTTATTTATAAAAAGAGTTTAATACTTTCACGCTTGTTTATAGTTAGTATTTGTGGCTTAATTAGATATTTTGTTAAGTGATTCATTGACAGAAAAATCAATGGTTTGATAAGATGATAACACTTGATGCACTTGATGATTAGTACAAAATTATGAATGCTTATGAGGTTTTTTTTGGAGTAAATCATAGATAATGTGAGGTCTACGCGAGTGTCGTGATAAAGTTTCTTTGAGGTAAATCATAGACAGTGTAGGTCTATGAGAGTATCCTGATAAAAACAAAGTGTAAGTTAGTTCTCGTGACATCGAGGGGATGTGATTGTTCCACTTGATATGAGCTCTCTATGATGGCAACCTAACCTAATATTAGTAGATATCCTACGAACGAGGTTCAATATGGTAGAAAAAGTTATAGAAGAGTTCTAATCAGCACTACGAACTTGTCCCTTGCTATAATGCTAATGTAAGATGGCGCTTGCTGTAAGTTTATGAGGGTGAGATTTTTAGAACTTTTTAATGAAATTCACAGCCATGTTTATGGTTGTATGAGCAGTACGCATTTGATGAATTTCACCTATATAAGTGTGGAGGTGGTACCGCTTCTTATGAAAGTTTAGAATAATTCACGAGAATGCCAATAAGAACCTAAGACTGAGTGCATGACCGAAATCACACCAAACTGTGAACTTGTATGAATTATACAATGATATGTCTTTTGGTTGCCCATATAAATAGTACTGAAGTATAATTCAAGACGACTATGTGATCTTATTTGTGCTCTTATATGTAAGAAGGTTGATTAGAGAATGGAGTAAAATTTGATTTGGACCAGCATGACCATACTCTTAATTCATTGTTTGGTTTGTCACCATATCTTAAATTCTAAAGAGACTGAATGTTCGATGAAATTCACCGAACGTTTGTTAATAAATTAAGAGTTGGTGACAGAGTTTGGTCTGATTTTGAAGTTTCTGCTTGGTGACCGAATGCTTCACCAAACGTGTGTTGAAGCCATTTATAGAGCGTTTGGCCTAGCATTCGATATGAGCAGCACGCCATGTTTATAGTTGTATAAGCAGTACGCGTTTTATGAATTTTACCTATATAAGTGTGGAGGTGGTACCGCTTCTTATGAGAGTTTAGAATAATTCACGAGAATGCTTATAAGAACCTGAAACTGGATGCATGACTGAATTCACACCAAACTGTGAACTTGTATGAATTATACAATGATATGTCTTTTGGTTGTCCATATAAACAGTACCGAAGTATAATTCAAGACGACTATGTGATCTTATTTGTGCTCTTATATGTAAGAAGGTTGATTAGAGAATGGAGTAAAATTTGATTTGGACCAGCATGACCATACTCTTAATTCATTGTTTGGTTTGTCACCATATCTTAAATTCTAAAGAGATTGAATGTTCGATGAAATTCACCGAACGTTTGTTAATAAATTAAGAGTTGGTGACAAAGTTTGGTCTGATTTTGAATTTTTTTGCTTGGTGACCGAATGCTTCACCAAGCGTTTGGTGAAGCCATTTATAGAACATTTGGTCTAGCGTTCGATATGAGTTCTGAGTTGTAATGCTCAAATTTTCGAATCTTGCATTCAGTAAAATTTACCGAACATTCAATGACTTCTCCTTTCAATCTTATACGATCATAACCTAGTTTTGAGTGTTAAATTCTATAGATGGATGCCATATTAACTTCTTTTTTATGAATTGAAGTCTAAAAATATAAGGATCAAAAGATTTTGGACATACACTTTTTGAGATACTTTTCATATGCCTTGAAAGAGACTTTTGGAAAGACTTTTAAGAAAACCAGCATAATTTTTTCATCTTCTTTCTTATTCTTCCTCTAGTATTGAACATTTCAAATAGAAAAATTCAATCTTCTTCTCGTAGAGCAAATAAAAAAAAAGAATCCATCATATCGTAGAAGGCATTTGCTGCGTAGTCTACCTTGTTTTATCGTGTAGGCGATTTTGCTTCAAGGAGAGTAACATTAGTTGCGTCTGGGCTATTTCCTTTCTTTTTCTTCTTATATTTCTTTTATGTTTGATTATCATACATTAACAATTCTTTCCTACAATCTAGTGTATTTACAAAGAAAACTTCATTTTTTTTTAGAATTCTTTTCTTGATTATCATACATTAAAAGGTTTGTTTTCGTATGGGCGTTGTAGCCCGCAAGCTTTGCCCATTAAGACAGAGATACAACATTTGAACTTTATCATCCTCCATGAACGATAAGCCTTCTGAAAAACGGTTTTTCTTATTTCAATATACCCATGTAAAAGGTATGAGAAAACATATGCAAAAGAACCCAAAATAAGGTATCAATCATGAATAATTGCTGAATGAAAAAAAAATACATATATATTGTCATTATTACTATATGTCATCAAAAAAAAAATTTAAAAAAGAATAATGTCATCAAACATTATTACTAAATTTTTAAAAAAGAATAATGTCATCAAACATTATTAGATTTTGCGGATTCTTCTAGCAACCTACGCTAGACTAGATGTTTCGCTTCCTGAGAGTAGAAATTTTTTCCTTGGGATTCTTCTTTGAAATTGAATTTTTTTTTGCAGATTGGAAATTTGTATATATTATGGAAAAATTGCTGGTTAATTAGTTATTTTTTTCTGTTTATGTTTTTCTGTGACACGCAGAAGACTTTGAGAAGGAAAACACCGCCGAGGCCGGGAGTAAAAGGCGGAAGGGATCCTCAGACAAACTCCTTACCCTCTTCCTGATGCACATTTCCTCATCTTTTTTACCTTCCGGGTTTTATATTTTCGTACTTATTTGAGGCAAAATAATGTAATAAATCAAAATGACTCACTAAATTGATACGCTTATTATATTGTGAAGTAGCAGTTGATCGATACAACTTAATGCAATTTTCATTATGGGTCATCGGAAAACAACCTCTGTAAACCTCTAAGGTAATGGAGTAATATCGTTGTTGTACTTATTCGAAGTGCTTGTGGGTGTATGTCCATGTCTTGGGGTGTGTGTATATATATATGTATATATATGCCCAACTAATGGTTAATCACATTATTGAATGTATCTTTGTACTTATTCAATTACTGTGGCAAGTTTTATTTTTGTGTTTTTCTCCTAGAAGACTATTACATATGACAACTAGAGTTAGTTTGATCACTAAGCTTTGTTTATTTCGTCTGGCAAAGATTTAAATTCAAATTTCCTTGCAAATAATATCTCTTGAGAGAAATTAAGCTTCTTCTTAAGTCATCGATAAGAATGATGGTATGCCATAATCTTAAATTAAGAAAAGCTATTTAAAAGGTATTCTCAGGGCATTAGGGTCTCGTGTTTGTGCATGGTTTGTAGAAGGATCGAATCGTTCCGCGATCTGATGTACGCAGTCTTACCTTATACTTTGTGTAAATGTTGTTTCTGTTGCTCGAACCAGTGATTTCAAAGTCACAAAGCAGAAACCTTACCAATTGCTCCAAGACCCGCTTTATAAGAAAACCTCCTTAAACTAAATTAAAAAAAAGAAAAAAAAGAGGCCAGAACATATGGTTAACATCATTTCATTGCTAAACTGATTATACAACAGACAATTTGATCGCGATGCATGTTTAAATTTAGTGACCAGAAATATAATTACGCATTATTTTTTCCGTTGTTATATTATTGACTAATAATTGATCACTAGAACATCGAATAGTTATTTAAATTGAGATCTATTTACCATTCTGCTAGAAAGAATAATTCATCGAATCATAGTTAAACATCAGACTTTGTATAATATTAAGAAAACACACCAAAAGCTTTACGATAAGATCATATTTAATGTGTAGGAAGTGCTAGTGATAAACCATAATTAACCGTCCGTTAGTCGACAACAGTCAACGGTTTGACTTCAGTAGCTCAACACTCAAAGTACTGCAGTTCAGCAAGTACCGCAGTTCAGTGTTTCAGTACCCAAGCATGGCTGATCATCCTTGGCTGCACCTCAGCAGGACAACATAACGCCTTTATAACATCGAAAAATATGCCAAGGGTTGCACCTCAGCATCAACTTCAGTATATGTTCAAATGCTGCACTTTGGACCACTTCAACGGGATAAGGCCAAGTCATACACTTCGGCAAGGTTCAGCTGTGTACCACAGCAAGTCATGCACTTCGGCAAGGTTCAGCTGTGTACCACAGCAAATGAACCAAGCACGATATTACTTCGTGGGACCCTCAAACAGAGGTGCAATTCAAATATAATGACTACAGCTGGTTAATCTTCCTAAACACCCCAAGGCCGTAACAGCCGGTCTACTAGTTACATCAACCAGGCCGGCCTATTAGTCACATCAGTCAGACTATTGATCACATCAGCAGACCTACGGCGCCTTAGGCTTTCTGCCCCAAGCAAACGTCCTATCCACAATCCACTATCTACTATCAGAAGTTAAAAGCGAGAAAAAGTCTATAAAGGCAAGCCAACCAAGACAAAGATAGGGATCCGAATCTGGATTTCAAACATCCATACTCTAAAGCAAGTTCATACACTCTGCTCCTTAGCATATACTGTGAGACACTCTAAACTCACCCTTTAAATTATAAATCTTAGTGAGATATGGCCCAAACTGACTTGAGCGTCGGAGGGTTTATCCCAGGGCCAACCCCCCGGGACCTCTGACCTGTGCTTCTTTGTGCAGGGTATTTGGCGCTATTCCAGCTACATACACATTTTCAATCCCAGTTAACAATTCTTCACGTTAACTGACGAAGCTATTTTGAGGTCATCTAGACCCTTGGTGAAGATCCGGCTTCATCATTTGGCGCTAGAAGGAGGGCTCCTTAGTCCCTTAACCCAGAAAACAGTTACTCAAAGCTTTTCTAACTGTCCTTGGAAGCTATTGAGAGAAAGATGAGTAGAAAAGATAGTCAAGGATCCAAGCAACCGATGAAATCCAGGAGGAGCCAAAGGTCTTCCCAGCAACAAACTGATCAATGCTCTACGGAGCCGGGAGAATCTTCAACTTCCATTGCCTTCACATATGAAGAGCACGTGCGAACCATTCGATATGTGGCACAAAACCCAGAGGTCTTCCAAGCTGTAGTAAGGGAAATGAAGGGAAAGGCCTCTGTAAAGCCCAGTGGGTCACATTCCAATAACTCTCGCCCGCTGGATCACATGGAATATTCTCCTACTCGGTCTGGTTATTGTCCCAGGCGCCAGGCTGAGTTTATGGCCAAGGCAAGACGGCCAGAACAAAATCTTGGTCACCAGAGATTGAAATGCAATCAAAAAGTTTCCCTGCCTTTCAAACATGGCAGAAAAGTTGACAATAAAGGCAAAGCACCATTGCAAGAAAGGTGCTCTGTCAAGATTCGGTTAGGAGGCCGAGGAAAGGAAAGGAATTCTCTGCTAGCTTCAAAAGCTCATATCCTTTCTTACACGAGGAAAAAATCTCTGGCAAAAGAGCCACAGCCCCTTGCTGGACCAGTCCATAAAAGAAACCATCAACTGTACTGCTTTTATCATCATGATATTGGTCATGATACAGAAGATTGTAGACAGCTCGGGCAAGAGATTGGGCATCTTATTGAGTTGGGTCACCTGCAACATTTTTATAATCCAAGGTCTAAGCTCCACAACAGGCTAGACTTTGGTAGACCCCCTCCAAATGAGAGTTGTAAACCTGGGTCTTATCAAGGTTTCTTAAGTGATGAGGATTCAGATTCTGATGAAAGGGGGATACGGGTTCTTGAGCATATAAGGCTGATATAACGGCAATAGTCCCTAATTCAATCGAATCATGGCTTATCTCTTCTTACGCTCATCTAGAATTTTCTGGCTCAGCCTTATGTTATCAGGGGACCAATTTCTATTATTCAACTGGATATTCTTATTTGGCATTTAGCCAGGAAAGTTAAGTCACCCTATGGTGCGTGGATCAATAATATGCCTATATATCACCCACGGCGAAAGTGGGGGCATATGTATCTTTACCCCAGTAGGTCTGGGAGGCTGAGCAGGTCTCAGCAGGATGGGACATGTTTCCCGATATTCTTACCTCAACAGGTCTAGGAGGTTGAGCAGGTCTCAACATTATCTTTACCCCAGCAGGTCTGGGAGGTTGAGCAGGTCTCAACATTATCTTTACCCCAGCAGGTCTGGGAGGTTGAGCATGTCTCAGCAGGATGGGACAGGTTTCCCGATATTCTTACCCCAGCAGGTCAGGGAGGTTGAGTAGGTCTCAGCAGGATGGGACAGGTTTCCCGATATTCTTACCCCAGCAGGTCTGGGAGGTTGAGCAGGTCTCAACATTATCTTTACCCCAGCAGGTCTGGGAGGCTGAGCAGGTCTCAGCAGGATGGGACAGGTTTCCCGATATTCTTACCTCAGCAGGTCTGAGAGGTTGAGCAGGTCTCAACAGCGGGATAAGTTCCCTATATCTTCACCTCAGCAGGTCTGAGAGATTGAGCAGGTCTCAACAGCGGGATAAGTTCCCTATATCTTCACCTCAGCAGGTCTGAGAGGTTGAGCAGGTCTCAACAGAGGGATAAGTTCCCTATATCTTCACCTCAGCAGGTCTGAGAGGTTGAGCAGGTCTCAACAGCGGGATAAGTTCCCTATAGCTTCACCTCAGCAGGTCTGAGAGGTTGAGCAGGTCTGAACAGCGGGATAAGTTCCCTATATCTTCACCTCAGCAGGTCTGAGAGGTTGAACAGGTCTCAACAGCGGGATAAGTTCCCTATATCTTCACCTCAGCAGGTCTGAGAGGTTGAGCAGGTCTCAACAATAAGTTTGCCGATATTCCAACTCAGCAAAACTCAGAGAGCTGACAAAAAGGGAATAGAAGACCTTCCCACCTCTCAAGATTCATTAAGGCACAGCGGAGCTGATGGGTCAAGCATAAAAGCTGAAGCTTAGTACTTCGGCGAGGAATCAACATACAAAAAAATACTCTATTGGCGAAACTGAAGACAAACACTTGCAAACTATTAACATATAGCAAGTTGAAAATAAATATTTGCATTCACTATTGTGACAAAGCAAACAAAACTTCACATGCTGAAGACAAAGACAGTTAAGGAAACTGAAAGGAGCTGAAGAACAAGAGTTGAGAATAGTGGGTCTTCATTAATTAGAAAGTCTATTACAACTACAATTCGCGAAAAAAGACCTATTCTACTTTACAACCTCTTCACCCTACCTGAGGTCAGCTCCACTTTGAAATTGATCTATTTGGTTCTCGAGTAAAATTCCAGCCTCAGGGTTATACATCGCGGCAATTCGAGGATGTTTCTTGTCTAGGCTGGGGCAAATTTCGGAGCAAGCATCAATGGCCCAAGTTTGCCTAACAGCAATTGCTGAGCCTTGAATCTTCAGAAAATTCCCGGTAAAAAGTTCGGATCATCTGAACTCAGCAACGACTTTCTCCTTCATCTCCTCAGTTTGAATTTCAAATTGACGGACGAGATTAGCCTTGCTTTTCTTCTCAGCCTCCAGTTGCTGGTTCAGCTCAGCCCTGCTATTGGAAAACACTTGGCTAAAAGTATTGAGCTCCTTTTGGCAGAATTCCAGTTTAGACTGAGCCTTGGAAGAAACTAACTCAGAGTTGGCCAATTTTTCCTTCAGTCCAGTCATTTGGGATTCGACATCAGCCAGCTTAGCATCAGAATCTCGCTTCTCAGCTTGAAGCCTGGAATTCTCCTCCGTAAGCGAGGCCAGCTTGGAATCCGAGTCCCGCTTTAACATCTGAAGCTTAGAATTATCTTCAGTAAGTGCAGCGACTTGAGACTTCAGACTGTTCACTTCAGCCTACAGCCCGGACAACTTTGTGTTGTTAGGTTTTGCCGCCTCAGTTAACTCGTTACAGGCCTTTCTGAGGTGGGCATTAGTCTCAGAGATTTTGAAGAATCTGGAATGGAGCTCTTCAGCTCGTCTAAGAATATTATATTCTTGGACCCGATACTGCAAAAGTCAAACCGGTTAAGAAAAGCATGGAGGATCAAAGGGAAAGATGGAAAACAGACGAAAGTCATACCAGTGACATATTTTTCGCAAATAAGTTAAAGGCATTATTCCAATCCAGGCTGTCATATGTCTGCCAGTCTTTAGGAAGTATTGACATCTCTGTCAATTTCCTAGCTACTCCAGGATCTTCGGCAGAGTTGCCGTAGCTGAACTCTATCATCCTTTTCTCCCGCTGCGGTCGAGAAGAAGGTTCCCCCTACGGTATACTCTTTGCAGAGGCTTCTCCTTCAGGTGCGTTTACTCTGGAAGGTTCCTTCTCAAGATCCTTTTCTTTGGGGGGGTTCTCCTTCCAATGCTTTCACCTCAGAAGGCCCATCCTCGGAGACATTCACCTCAGAGGCCTCTCTTAAAAGATCAAAGGAGGACACGACCTCATCAACAGCCCAACCTGGGGGAGGAACATTCTCAACCTCAGCAGCAGGAGATGAAGGAATTAGGATAGGGGCATCAATTCCCTCACTCCCTTCCCCAGGTTGAGCTGAGGTTGAGACATGAACCTGAGCTTCGGTTTGGGAAAGACTATCAGGAGTTTCAACTGCAAGGGAGAAAATATCAAAATGACTATAATGAAAGTCAAGCACATTCAAGACTAATGCAGGGAGAAACTTTACCTGGACGCGCCTGCACTTCAGACGATGAGCTAGCAGAGGCCATTTCTGAAATGGAAGGTTGGCATTCTGACCATGTTCTCTTCCTGGGTACCAAGTTCTTCAGCCTTTCAAGGGTCCCACGTACCATGACTTCTGCAAGATTCAAGGAACAAAACAGTCAAGACACTGGTAAAAAACCAAAACCAGCCAAAGGTTTTCAAAAATGTTGCCATATACCCCGAACTATCCACAAAGCAAGAGGAATGGGAGGTCGAAAATTAAACTCCAGCCCCAAATGTTCCAGGTCAGCAACCTCTACAATTTGCCTATTAACTTTCTTCCAGTCAACGACTTGAGGGGAAAGTAACAATTGAGAGGCTTCATTGCGAAACCGTTCACTCGGCCTCCTGTTACTTACACTACCAATGTTCCAGGGGATTCCTTCAGGCAATCCTATATTTTTAACAAAAAAGAAATTCCCTTTCCAATCTTTGGAAGGAGAGTGAAGGTTTATAACAAAAGACCCCCCCACTACTCCGAGATCTCCTATCAAAATGATACCAACTACCTTCCTGATTGCATACGAATATCTCCCTAAAAACTGCAAATGAGAAGTTCTTCTCGGATGCTCTTAGGTAGAGCAGATAACTAAGAATAATCCTTAGCCCGTTAAGAGTTATTTGGGGATGCCTAAGTTTGTAACAGAACAGTATTTGGAGTAAGGAGGCCGGAATTGGTAAATTAAAGTCAGATCTAAAAAACTCTTCATAAACTGCTTCGTAGCCAGAAGGGGGGTCATTAGCAGTTTGGTGAGGTTGGGGAAGAATGGGAGCAAAAGTACTCCTGTCAACCTTATAATGTTGACATAGTTCAGAGAGGTCATTATCTTTCAAGATACACACTGAGTTATGCACCGAAGGAGAAGGAACTACGGATTTCAAGGAAAAAGAAGACGAAGTCATGATTAAGAAAGCTTACAAAATATTGAGGACGTAAGTTGAAAGAGCTGGAGTAAAGTCAGAGAAGAAGAAGAGAAGCAAGTCAACAAGGCAACAAAATAACCAGATAAGCAGGATAAAAGAAGAAGAAAAGAGTGAAGCGGGGAAATTATCTCTATTTATAAGAGAGGGAAAGCGAAAGGTTGCACTTTTTCGTTTAAAAAAACGAAGAGGCAAAAGTTCACGCTTTTCCCTCCCTCGAGGAATGAAACCGCCGAAAAAGTAATGATAAGGTGTCGGAATTAGCGCTTATATTAAAAATAGGAATTACTGCGCAAGTAAAAGGGTAGACCGTATGATTAATGAAGATCTGCCACATCACAGGAAAAAGATTTGTCCGCCTTCGCAGTTCAGCTCAGGCACACTAAATCTGGAGGCAAATGATAAACCATAATTAATCGTCCGTTAGTCGGCAACAGTCAACAGTTTGACTTCAGTAGCTCAGCACTCAAAGTACTGCAGTTCAGCAAGTACCGCAGTTCAGTGGTTCAGTACCCAAGCATGGCTGATCATCCTTGGCTTCACCTCAGCAGGACAACATAACGCCTTTATAACATCGAAAAATATGCCAAGGGTTGCACCTCAGCATCAACTTCAGTATATGTTCAAATGCTGCACTTTGGACCACTTCAACAGGATAAGGCCAAGTCATACACTTCGGCAAGGTTCAGCTGTGTACCACAGTAAGTCATGCACTTCGGCAAGGTTTAGATGTGTACCACAGCAAATGAACCAAGCACGATATTACTTCGTGGGACCCTCAAACAGAGGTGCAATTCAAATATAATGACTACAGCTGGTTAATCTTCCTGAACACGCCAAGGTCGTAACAGCCGGTCTACTAGTTACATCAACCAGGCCGGCCTATTAGTCACATCAGTCAGACTATTGATCACATCAGCAGACCTACGGCGCCTTAGGCTTTCTGCCCCAAGCAAACGTCCTATCCACAATCCACTATCTACTATCAGAAGTTAAAGGCGGGAAAATGTCTATAAAGGCAAGCCAACCAAGACAAAGATAGGGATCCGAATCTGGATTTCAAACATCCATACTCTAAAGCAAGTTCATACACTCTGCTCCTCGGCATATACTGTGAGACACTCTAAACTCACCCTTTAAATTATAAATCTCAGTGAGATATGGCCCAAACTGACTTGAGCGTTGGAGGGTTTATCTTGGGGCCAACCCCCCGGGACCTCTGACCTGTGCTTCTTTGTGCAGGGTATTTGGCGCTATTCCAGCTACATACACATTTTCAATCCCAGTTAACAATTCTTCACGTTAACTGACAAAGCTATTTTGAAGTCATCTAGACCCTTGGTGAAGATCCGGCTTTATCAGCTAGCATATCTTACTAAATTAGCTTTAACATTTCTTCATGTAAAACTACTCGGTATTTATATGATATATTGTTGTTGGGTTTACATGAGGTGAGTCTCATATCCACTTAAAACTTAAGGCAATGGATGATGATACATCATCCTCATATAACCTATGTATTTTTTTTTCTCAAATTGGCCACTGTAGGACAATATTCTCAATACCCGCCCTCACGTGGCAACATAGCTTGACATGCACACGCGTCTTAGAAACCGTCCTCAATTACAAATCGCAAGCCAGGCATGAACATCTGGACTTGAGTGAGAGAAGACAATAGATGGCCAACCATAGGGCAGGCAAGGTGTAAGTCCACATTTTAAACCTGCTCTGATACCATGTTGAAACTTGGGCTTACATACAGTGAGACTCATATCCACTTAAAACCTTAAAACAATAGGTGGTGGTCCTCAAATAACACATGTATTTTTTCTCAAATGGGCCAATATGAAACAATATTCTCTAACATATATTTACTAAATTTCATAACATTTGTAAGAGAAGTCCGATGGATAACTTTTAGACCGACCATAGATGATTAACCAGTGGTTTCTTTCTGTTGAGATATAATGCATTCAAAAATTTGGGATATACTCATCGTAATTTATACAAGAGTCTAGATCTATATTTATATACTTAATATATAGCTGTGAAATCTGAGTGAAAGAAAATATGTTGCCGTACGCTGAACTTAAACAATACTACATAAGAAAGATATCTAATCAAATAATTAAACAAGTTTATGTATCTGTAATAGATGCACGATGATATTTACGTTAACACCCTTCTTTAAAGACAAGATGGTTACAAATAAACCAAGAATCTAATTAGGACACAAGTCTTCAGTATAGAGATCAGCACGTTGACTCGTGCAAAACATAAATGGCATAAGAGACCACAAAGAAGATATTGCCGTACACTGTGACAATCGATCGCAATTAAACTACAACTGATAAAGTTTTTTAATTAAAATGCTAATATATTAATCAGAGAAGTCAAAGCATCAAGGAGATGCAACACATACAAAAGTCCTACTTGTAGGCGCATGTGCTGATCTCAATATTCTGTCTAGTAATGTATAGCAATCTTAAAACATGTGTGCAACGTCAATGTCTAAGATTTGTGGGTAGAGCTTATACATCACTCTATATACATGAGTGCATATTCTATATGTAACATCCCTAGATATAATTGATGTTCCTTCAAAAATGTATTTGTTACGTCTTTGCCATATAAAGTACACCGTCGCCGCCAAGGCAATTTTCGTTGTCTTGGCTTAAGTGCTTTCTCTTTGAGTCTTTTCGATCCCCAAGCTAATATCCTGTTTATAGAGTGAATTCTCCGTGGTAGTGCCAGCCATGCTGAGGTAGCAGCCCAAATTGGTTTGGTAGCTGAGCAGGAGAAGAACAGGTGCTGCAACATCTCCTGTTCAGCTGAGCAGAGGTGACATTCTCTTTGTTCTAGATAAACAAGGCGATCCTTAGTGGGTAGATTGTTCAGTCCGGCAAGCCATAGTGTGAAGGAGTGTTTAAGAGTAATTGTTGAGTCCCATACAATCCAGCTCCAGCTGACTTTATTGTCTTTTTCTCTGAAATATTCATACGCCAACATGTTTTGATGACGTCTTCCACTGCCCATGAGGAGATCATCTCAACTGCCGAACTGCAACAGCCTTGCCTAGCCAGTAGCTAATCTCGGATCTCCATAAGTATTTTTATGAGGGGTGAGTCCGAGCTGCGCCCTATCCTTGACCATAATGTGTCTTGTAGTCTATACTTATGATTCACCCACTGCACCCGTAGTGTGTCTTTCTTGTGGTGTACATCCCACAGGTGTTTGGATAGTAGTGTCTTGTTCCACGCATTCAGTTGGAAAACTCCTAGCCCCCTTTTTTCTTTGGGCAGACTGACTTGAGACCAGGAAACTCATGCCTTTCTGGAGCACAGTGAGGAACTTCCCCATAGGAAATGCAAGCAGATCCTGTTTACCATAGTCCTAACTTTTGCTAGGATAGGTAATGCACTCAACCAGAAGTAGTTCACTCCCTGCATAACTGACCTGATAGTTGTAGTCTGTCAGCGTAAGAGAGACTTGAGGTATTCCATAGCCCTACCTTGTCCATTAGTTTTTTTTAATGTAAGGTGCGTAGTGAGTGCTCTGTAGGTTCTGTCCTGCTATGGGTATGCCCAAATATCTGAAAGGCATGGTTCCTTCTTAAAACCCTGTGCCGACCTGCAACCATGCATTTGCTCCACCAATGCCATCGTGAAAGTACTTGGATTTCGTCAGGTTGGCTCTGAGCCTGGAGCAGTCGCCAAAGTCAATCAACGCATTCATGATTTTCTTTACCGAGTTAACATCTCCTCTGGAGAAGAGAATAACATCATCCGCAAAGTAGAGATGAGTTATTTTCTGCTCAGCACAGCCTGCATGGTAGTAAAACTCTTTGTCTTGACGCAATCCTCGTAGCAGTCTTGATAAATATTCCCTACCAAGTACAAATAGAAAGGGAGAGATAGGATCCCCTTGCCTCAGACCACGTCTGCCTTGGAAGAACCCGTAAGGTCTGCCGTTAAGCGAGACAGAGTAGCTGGTAGTACTGACATATTTCATAATCTATCCTGTGAAGATAGGGGGAATCCAAGTCCACTCACCATTTCTTCAAGGAATGACCAACTGATGGAATCAAATGCTTTTCTGATTTCCGCCTTAAGTATGCATTTCGGAGTTGTCCTTTTCATCCTATATTCTCTGATCAGTTCTTGAACTAAAAATACATTTTCCATCATGGATCTGCCTTTGAGGAATTCGGCCTGAGCATGATTTATGAGGGGGCCATGACTGTATTGAGTCGCAATGCAAGAATCTTAGAGATTACCTTGTCGATGACATTGCAGCAAGAGATTGGTCTGTAGTCCTCAACTTTTGTGACATGGACTGCCTTGGGGACCAAAGCAATGGTTACATGATTGACCTGTTTGAGTAGCTGACCATTACTGAAGAACTCTTGCACTGCAGCAATCTGGTCGGTTTATATTATATCCCAGGCTTTGATGAAGAACTTGGAGGAATATCCATCAGGTCCAGATGCTTTGTCCTTCCCAATAGAAAGCAAAGCTGATTTGATCTCTGCTTCAGTATTGGAGCTATTAGCAGATCACCTTGCTACTAACCTTGGACCACAATTTAGGACTCTGCTCTGGTGGACTGGACTGGCTGAGCTGTGCCAAGCAGGTCAGAGTAATAAGATACAAACTGTTGAGCTGCTTGCTCAGTAGACGTAGACATGGTGCCATTGCTGAGCTGGAATTCAGTGATACTGTTCCTTGCCTTGTATCTTTTAATTATGCAGTGGAAGAATTTTGTATTTCTGTCACTTGAAATTAAATAGTTACATTTGGCGAGGTGAGCAAAAAATTTTCTTTCAACCTCCAGAAGGTTGAAGGTCAAGTGTCTTTGTTTCTGCAGTTTGTCCTTCCAGTCTGGGGTGAACCATTGTCCATCTGGGTGATCCTGCATGTGTTCAAGCTCTTCCACTGCTTGGTCAACTCTGCTACAGATGCGCAAGAAAGATTTCCTATTCAGCTCCTGTAGGGGTCCTTTTAGGGCTTTCAGTTTCATGCAAATCTTGAACATGGCAGTGCCTTAGATCTGTTGGCTCCACAGTGTACTGACCAGAGGAATGAATTCCTCGTGGTCAGCCCACATATTGAAAAATTTAAATGAACTCTTGACTGTTGGGTTAGAACTGTCAAGGCTGAGCACGACAGATGAATGATCAGAAAGACATCCAGCAGGGTAGAAATGTACCTTAGCCATGGGGTCTGTCTCCATGAATTCAATGTTAACTATAACTCTGTCTAGGCGAGATTTAAGAGTGCCATTATCCCATGTGTGGAAACATCCAGACGAGCTAAACTCCATTATCCACTCTGAAGGAAGCAGCTGAGCTGGTCATGAAGTTCATAATTCGTGGTGACTCTGCCCCCTATTCTCTCCTCATCACTTAAAAACGTAGTTGAAATCACCTAGGACAATCCAAGGTTCATTTGATGCATGGCTTTGAGTAATGATAGAGTTCATAGTGCCCAACTATCGACAAGCGAGTTGTATCCATAGACGAATGTGGCTAGTAAATTCTAACTAGACACCAGTGAGGTCATTCTACAGTGCATAGTCTGAGGATCAGCTGCGATGACCTGGACAGCTGTTGAGGATGGGTTCCAGCATACCAAAATTTGCTTCCCCGCATGAGAGTCAAAATTATTTACACACTCTCATCTTGCAAACTTTTGCTTAAGAGACAGTTACATTTTTTCGTTCAATCTAGTTTCTAATAATCCGATGATATCTATTTTCTGTTTATTGACAAAATTATGGACACCATTTTACTTTAAGGGTTTATTGCATTTCCTAATATTCCAAAATATTACTATCATTAACTTAGGTGATTGATTGTACCTTGAACTTGCCTTGAGGTGCCTTGAGCTTTTTCCTCACTGCAAGCGCCTTTGACTTCGACATCACCTCAGTAAACCCATCTCGGAGAAGAGATTTAATCCTCTCCACATGGTGTTCTACATATACACTATGTTGCTGTTCCTGACGTAGCTCATCTGGGCTGAGTTCAGTTAGTGCCCGAGCAAAAGTGGAAGGTCGGGCTGAGCTTGTGTTAGGTGGTTGAGCTGAGCTAGTGGGCGACTGAGCTGTTTCTGGTATTGACTTGATAGAGGTTGGGCTAATGTGTTGCTGGGTATTTTTTTGGCCGAGCTGGGATGGTTTGGTTGAGCTGATCTGGTGGGTTTTTTTCAGGGTGGGATGGGAGCAAATGTTAATGGTTGTGGTTGCGCTGACGTGCCAAAGACCGAGCTGAGCTGATTTGATTGCAACTCGGCCTCTGCAAGGTTTGCAGTTCTTTGAGGCCTGAATTGTTTATGCGTGTCTGCACTATGACCGAGCTGCCTGCAGTCTCTATAGAACATCGGCATTCTTTCATATTCAACCTTCTGTACTATAGTGGTGCCATTTGAGAGCACCAGCTCCACCGAAGTCAACAGTTCTTTGCTGAGGTCAATTTTTAGGAGGCACGTGCATAGTTCCAAGTGCTCCGGTTGACAGTCAGCTGGTCAGCATATAATAGAGTGTTGAGCTGCGAACAAATACCCGAGAGTACCTGGTCTACCTAGAGCGTCACAGGGAGATTAGGAAATTTTACCCATACTGGGACCTATGCCATTTCTGTAGTTCCAAATGTGAATAACTTGGGCATTTTCTTGAGGATGAGAGATCTGCTATATTTAAAATATGGCTCAGCGCAGAGCACCTCTTCCATCTCTTTGACAGATTCAAATTTGAATATTATCTACCTAGATGCATGGAATTCCACTTCATGTTTGACTTCCCACCTTTTGGAAAGGTTGCTCACAGCTAGCCTTCCTGGGAATCTACCAACGAAGCAGCTAACAAGACAACGATCTATTTCTTCATCATCTGGAGCTTGTCTATGTTGATGTGCACCTTGCCTGGGGTACACACATCAACCTTCTTGAGTCTGAGTCCATGCTCAAGCCTTCTATTGTTCTCAAAGAGGGTTTTTCAGGCTTTGCCTGGGATTGGTTGAGTGCCGGACCGAGCTACTGCATGGCTTGGGGTTTGGGCAGGAAGAGTGGTGTTTTGAATATTGCGGGGGATTTTCGCAGCAGGAGGCTTGCTGGCGTTGACAACGGCAGGTGTCAATTTTTTATTGGATGGGGATGAGAGAGGTAAAGTAGAGGTCACGTGATGTGGGCAGGTTGGATGTTGACTGTCCTGTGCTGTCACATCAGTCTAGGCTTTGCCTGCTGGGCAATTCTTTTGCTGGTTTTCTCTTTCTTCAACCTGTTCTTCTAGGTTGTTCAGGATTAACAGTTGGGATGCAGCCTCTCCAAGTTCGTTCAATGTAACAGTTACAACCTTGATGTGCACTGGTGTAGGAGTTCCACCTGCAGTGTCTCTAACATCTTCCTTGGCCTTCGAAACTGAGCCTTCATCCTCAGAGCTGTCATGGAATGAGAATGAATCATTATCTTTTGAGCTTGAGTTATTCTTGTATAATCCAGAAACATTTGCATTTGTGGCTACACAAGAGCTCTGGCCTTGGCCTTCTCGAGCCGCGTCCACCTGTGCGGGGTAGCTTCGTCGTTTCTCGTCCGTATGCTGACGCTGAGTTCACATTTCTTTTTGAAGCTAGTTTTAGTTTAAGAGCAGATTTTACTGCTTTGGATTTACGCATGTTTGGATAGCTTAGGTACAGAGCAAGGATGGGGAAGTGGAGAAGGAGGAGATGATTAGGGAGCGGGGAAGGGATTGTAGAGCTAGGTGATGAGCAGTGGATAGTTGGAATGTAGTGGTTCCTTCCTAGAGAGAAGGCAGAGAGTTTCTCTCTACACCCCATTTTCTCTTCCTTTTTTTTACAACTAATAAGGTTGCTGATTTGTGACTTTGAGCTCATAGGTTCGAGCTGCGGAAACAACCTCTTGCACAAAGCGTAAGGTAAGGCTGCGCGATCCGGCCCTCTCTGCAGCATGCATAAAACGCGGTAGAGCCTTTTAATCACAATTAAACTACAAAGTTAAGCTCGCTCTTATGTTTTATGTTATTTTTAATATGACCCTCGCCTCGTGCGGTGTGGTTGATAATATTATGTAATTAAATAGACTAAATGATAAATATACATGTGTTTTTGATAAATATACATCTTTGTTATTTTTACACTAATGATTTTATTTCATCATTTATTATTAGCCATTAATCAATAAAAAACCGTGTATTATAAAAAAGATGTGTATTTATCTTTAATGACGAAATTTAGTTTTAATAATGACATTTATTTCTTAAACACCTTACATTTGCTCGCCAACTGTCTCATATCAAAGTCAAACATGTACGAAAATTCAATGGTCAAACCTTTGCTTACCTGGACTCCTATAAGGCTGTAAGATTAAATATACTTTTTAGAGTGCTGGGCTCCAATTCAAATCTTGACGTAAAGACTACTGGGGAAACAATCAAGAAATATATTCATTGGTCGCCCTGGTGGCTCAACTGGTATTTAAGTTAGAAAATTATGATTAAAAAGATACAGATTCGGTCCGAGACATGCACAGCATGGGTGTATTACTGTCTAAAATCTGTAATGGCTATATCATTGTATCCGGCCCAAGTAGAAGTAAAGGGTTGCTGGCTTACTTTACAGTATGCATTTTGTGTAGGCTCTGACTATGCCTTACCAACTTAGGTTTCAGCTGAATACCTATATTTACATCTTCCACGCAGCTATATAAGACAGAGTCAGTGAAGGTCCCAAGGCATGAATATGGCCTTTTGTGTTTAGAATATATTCATTCGTCCAACAATCCAAGACAACTATTCAAGAACTGGGATTAGCTGCTCCAAGTTACAACACTATACCACTTTTTTTCCCTAAAAAAAATAGAAAGAAGGAAACAAGACAAAAATGGAAAAAAAAAAAAGATACGCTTGTACAATCGCCTGTGCATAGTGAAAATAGTACTAATGTATAAGTTTTTCTTACATAGAGGAAATTGCTAATAAATAAACCATATGATATAATGCAAAGCGAAAAAACAGAAAAGAAACAGTCACTGATTTCAGAAAAACAATGATTGTAAATCGTGAGATATAACAAACTTGACCAAAGATTGTTAATAAATTAATCTATTTCAAAAAGGTTTTGTTAATTTCTAATGGAGTTAAAGTACATACTCTTGTTCGATTTTGAAATATGATGGAATAAAGCAAAATGACTCACTAAATTGGCTACGTTTCTTATATTGTGAAGGAGCAGTTGATCCAAACACAACTTGACGCAATTTTCATTATGGAACATCGGGAAACAACCTTTTCGTATTTCTAATTTATTAGTATGGTTGCGTACATCTGATCCATTCATACCATGTCATAGGAAAGAACATCTAAATCAATAAGGTAATGTTGTTAATTGTGTCTATTTCAAAAAATTTATAACAACATAAAGGTTTAAATATATAACAAAATAGATAACCAGAAAGAATGTTAAACACGGATAGCCAAATTTAAGTAATAAACTACAGCGATGTTGCATTTTCCAAAGGTTGCCATCATATATCGATGAATCATTGATCACTAAAAAACATTACAGGTCTTGAAACAACTGATAATGTTACTGTTTTGTGATATTGTTGTCACGGGTTTGAGCCACAGAAACAATCTCTTGCACAAAGTTTAGGGTAAAACTGCGTACATCAGATGGCGAAGTGATCTGGCTTTTTTCCGGACTTTGTGTAAACGTAGGAACCTAGTGCACTGGAAAAAAAAATAATAAATAAAAATTGATCACCAAATAAAAGGAGTTGGACAATTTAAAATTGACCTCATGTTAATGGTACACATGAATGGAACCATCATTAACCATCATCTTGTTAATATAACAATACGAAAATTATCAAAAAGCATTAACTATTCATTCCATCCATTTTGTCACTCACGATTTTTTTTCTTCACCTGTTATAGAACAATGTCTAGTTCCATAATGAACCACTAAAATATGTTTACAACAACAACACATATCTACTATATATCAACGACATCAAAAGGTATACTAGGAAGGGTGAGAGACTGTTATGCCCGTATATAAGGAAAAAAAAGAATTTAATGATAAATATAAATTAGAAGTGTGTGCCGTATGATATATAATGTGTAGGGAAAAAAAATATTTAACTAACTAAATTCTATCCTAAGTCATTAGTCAACCCTACCCCTGATTTCTCTCACTTATCATCCCACCCTTTATTCTCCAATCTCTCATTTAAAATTTAACCAACCCTAATCCCCTTCCCCTCTATCAAAATCGGCAGCCTCTCCTCTCCCCTTCCCCCATCAAATTTTCGGCACCAAGACAAAAAAAAGGATCTTTGATCCAAGGCTTCAAGAGGAGTGGGAATCACAACCACATCATAACATCATCTCTCGTATATAAAATTCTTGCTAAGATTGAGGTAGGTGCATACTATTTACTCCCTCAAAATGGTATGAAGATTGCATGCTCAAAACAGTATTTTATATGTTTATCGTTGTTCTTTATTTCTTGATTCGATAATACTCTTATTGATGTATTTTCTTTGTGATAACATGAAGCTTATAGGTATGAGAATATATGTGTGTGTTAGAGGTGTTGGCCGAAAGGGTAGAAGGAAGGGGGCCGAATTGTTGCTTTGAATGGTGTTAAATTGTTTGTGTTGATTTTAATGTGTGTTGATGTTTTGAGTTTTCTTTATTTTTTTTTTGTTGTCATGCAGTATATAAAATGAGATAAGAAAAAAAAAGAAAAAAAAGAGTTGGGCCATTTCGGCCGAACCCAAAATTTTAAAAAAAAAACATAACAAACGAATAATAATAATAAATCTTTGACAGTTTAGTTGTTTAAGAATTGGTTAGTTAAGTTTTGGTATACTACCTTCGAGCAATAAACAAACACAGATAGTAAGTGACGGAAGAGGTATAGTTGGGCGTGGGGGGGGGGGGGTTGTGTTGTGTCTTGCATTCATGTCATGTGCATTTGCATGAGGTATACTGCGTCTATAGGACGTGAGTACCGGGATGATATACTGTGTCTATAGGGCATGGGTGTCATGAGACATACTGTGTCTATAGGGCGGGGGTGTCCAAATGGCAAGTGGTGGCTAGAGACCACGACGCTGGTATTAGGACCCGGGACATGCATTGCACGGTAGAGGTTTGGACATATCGCCTGGCATAATCTCGTTGCGCGTGACATGATGACGTGAGCATGCATCACTTAATTACGCATTTTTTTTGTGGAGTGTTTTTCTTTCCGTATAATCCATGCTGTCTTGTTGTATGTGTTATGTGTTGATATCTTTTTGGTATGTACGCTTCGTATTGTTTTGAGAGGCACCTACTGGGTGTTACCATCACTCACCCCCTACTATTCCAGGTGAGACCGATACTGTGTATGACTATATCTTCCTTAAGGATGGGGCCAATGTCGTGGAGTGGGCTGAGTGACCAGTAGATACGATTGCAACGAGGGCAGAGGCGGGCTGTTTATGATATTCTTGGGGTGACATTTATATTTCTATTTTTTTCAGTATTTCATTGAGACATTTTCAGACCTTTTCATTTAGACATTTGACTTTGACTTGTAGGGCATGGTTAGCCCAGTAATGATGTCTTTATTTTATTGAGGTTCATTAAACCCAAATTAGTGTGTGTTTAATCGTTTCTACAAGAAAAAAAGTTTTTTCTATGTCAACACTGACGTGTAAGAAGTTGATGCGACGCTTTGTATTCTCCTTAGTGAGATACGACGGGTGCACAGCTACCGATGCTAGGGCTCGGGAGTGGGACGCTACAGGTGGTATCTGAGACCAGGCTTCAGATACGCCTCGGGAACGTGAAATTAATTAATCACCCCTAGAAATAAGTGATGATCTGTTTTCAAATGATATTTTAACTTAAATAAAATGAAGTAGACATAAGCTATGATTGGGTTTCGGGTGGTGTGTGCTGTTAGTGAGTATACGTTATAGATTACCATTTTGCCCTCCAATTTTATATCTCTTTACGACACTCTTAAACTCAAAATTTTGTATAACATGTTTTAACCTGTCTACAGACAATGCCACCACGACGTGAACCACCAGGGAATGGAGTACATGATGGAGACGAGCATCATGGGCAAGGGGCGATCCCCCAAAACCTTGCCGATATGCTGGCCAATCTAATGGCCTTGATAGCTCAGCAGCAGACACAGATGGCGCAACAGTACACTCAGATGGCACAGCAACAGGCACAGATCACCTAGATACTTCAGCAAACTCAGCAGCAACAGCAACAACAACAACAACAACAACCACCACCACCACCGTAGCAAGGCTTGCGGTTCTACTACAGAGAGATGCAGAACTCCCGGATATCGATGTTCAGGGGTACCACTCGGCCTGAGGAGGCCGAGGTCTGGCTCAAGAATGTAACTGAACAGATAAGGCTTATACAGGTACCTGCGAATATGAAAGTGGAGACAACGACCCCGTTTCTAGAAGGGGAAGCTGAAAGATGGTGGAATAGGGTGAAGCGCAGGTTGACTCCACCGGTGACCTGGAAGCAGTTTGTGGAGGAGTACAAGAAGCACTATGTTCTGGGCAGCGCTATTCAGAGAAGGAAGTCAGAGTTTCAGATGCTGACACAGGGGTCCATGACAGTCGATCAGTATTCTGAGAAGTTTCATGAGCTGGGTCAGTATATGTCATGTATCATGGACAATGAGGAGGCCAAGATGCTGAAGTTCCAGACCGGTTTGAGTTTTCGAATCCAGCAGGCTATTGTTTGCACGGAGCCCACGACATTTGAGGGACTACTGGAGGTATGCAGACGTGTTGAGAGGAACTTGGATAGGGCTGCTGCAGTGGATAGACTTAAGAGACCTCGTGAGGATTTTCATGCTGGCAAATCGGGAAGATGGCTGAAGGTGCCCCGACGCCCTCAGCCCGGGCAGCCTTTCCGACCAGAGCGACAGCAGGGTACAGCGAGTCAGACACCGATGATTGAAGGACCAGTACCAACCGATGTGTAGCCAGTGTGAGCTGTGGCACCTGTCTCACAGTGTACAGTGTGCGGATGTTCTCATCTGGGGCAATGTTGGAAGGCTCAGAGGGTTTGCTATAATTGTGGGAAACAAGGACATCTAGCTAGGGAATGCTCTGCACCAGTTCAGGTAAATCCGCAGACTCAGGCACCGCAGGGAGGCTGAGGCTGGATCAATGCTCGGGTCCACGCGATGACAGATGCAGAGGTCGAGGAGTCAGGCGACGTAGTTACAGGTATATTTATTTAAGTATTTAAATTCAAAGTTGAATTAAATTCTATGTATTGTTATTGCATGTTGTGTGCTAAACCTTGAATGTGTTAGGTGTGATTTTAATTAACAAAGTATCAGCCAATGTTCTGTTCGATAACGGGGCGAGTCACTCGTTTATGGCAAAGAGGTTTGCCAAGAATCTGGATGTTCTACCCGAATGGCTTGAGACTCCCTACCGTGTACAAGCCGCTGGTGACCAAGTACTCGTATCCCATCATCATTATAAGGGATGTGAATTGGAGATTAACGATTTGTAGTTCTCTGCGATCTTGATACCGATCCAGATGCATGACTTTGATATTATTCTAGGTATGGACTTCTTGGCAAAGTATCATGCCACGATTGATTGCCGGCAACTCCAGGTCAGCATGAAGACACCTGAGTTGTAGGAAACTACTTTTCAAGGGAACTCTAAATTAAAGAAGGCACCCCAGAAGATTTATCTGACTGCGGCTCAGGCTTTTCGTGCACTAAAGAAAGGAAGAGAGGGATTTCTGGTTTTCTCCATGGGTGCCGAGCAGGAGGTTCCGCAGATTGATCAAATTCCCGTAGTAAAAGAATTTACAGACGTTTTTCCTGAGGAGCTACCAGGACTACCCCCAGAAAGAGAAGTAGAGTTCGAGATCAATCTTGTACACGGTGCTGAACCCATCTCCAGGGCACCCTAACGCATGGCACCAGCAGAACTCAAGGAGTTGAAGGAGCAGTTACAGGAACTGTTGGATCGTAAATTTATTCGACCCAGTGTATCACCTTGGGGTGCTCTAGTCCTGTTTGTGAAGAAGAAGGATGAAAGCATGAGATTATGCATAGATTACCGGGAGCTCAATAAGATCACCATCAAGAACAAGTATCTATTACCTCGAATCAAGGATCTCTTTGATCAGCTATGGGTAATGATAAATTTGGAGTTATAATTTAAACTTTTCGGTTACTCGTTAAATTACGTCATTAACAAATTTCTTTCAGGGGGCTAAGGTATTTTCCAAAATTGATTTGCGATCCGGTTACCATCAGTTGAGGATCAAATCAGGGGATACAGCAAATACTACTTTCCGAACACGTTATGGCCACTACGAATTCCTGGTTATGCCTTTTGGATTAACCAACGCCCCAGCCGCCTTTATGGACCTAATGAACATAGTATTTCGGAAACAACTGGATAAGTTCGTAGTTGTGTTCATCGATGATATTCTGATATACTCCCCTGACGAAGAGATTCATGCTGAGCATTTGAGGGAGGTTCTAGAGACCCTTCGGAGGAGCAAACTATATGCCAAGTTCAGTAAATGTGAATTTTGGCTGAAGAGCGTAGCCTTTTGGCTCATGTGGTCTCTGAAGAGGGAATTTCTGTGGATCCAAATAAGGTAGAGGTGATCACCGAGTGGCCTAGGCCCACTAATGTGACTGAAGTAAGGAGTTTTCTCGGTCTGGCTGGATACTACAGGAAGTTTGTCGAGGGCTTCTCATCTATTGCAGTACCTCTGAGCCGATTGACGCAGAAGAAGTCAAAGTTTGTGTGGACCGCCGAATGTGAACAGAGTTTCGCTGAATTAAAGAGTAGATTGACCACTGCCCCTGTTCTTGCTCAACCCACCGCGTGAGAAGGGTTTGTCATTTACAGTGACGCTTCTAAGAACGAGCTAGGTAAACGTATATGATTTCAAATTGATTTTGTATACAATTAAAGATGTGGTCTAACTTTTGTATTTCAGGATGCGTGTTGATGCAAAACGGCAAGGTCATTGCGTATGCTTCACGGCAGCTAAAGCCTTATGAGCAGAACTATCCGACTCATGATCTGGAGCTAGCAGCGGTGGTATTCGCACTGAAAATCTGGCGCCACCACTTATATGGAGCGAAGTGCGAGGTGTTCACTGATCATAAAAGGCTTAAGTATCTGTTCACACAAAAGGAGTTGAACATGCGCCAAAGGAGATGGTTAGAGTTATTGAAAGATTATGATTTGACCATCAGCTATCATCCAGAGAAGGCCAATCGGGTTGCTGATGCCTTAAGTAGATAATTGAGCCATGCTCGGCAGGCGACTCTAGAAAAGGAAATGGCAGAGTTTGACTTGGATCTTGTGGATTCTACTGCAGATGTTCTGGCATCACTGATTATCACTCCAACTTTGGTAGATTAGATCAAGAAAGCACATAAAGATGATGTTGCAATTAGGGCTATCCGAGAAAGAATGTTGACCAGCCAGGTAGATGGATTTCAGGTTCATGATGACAACAGTATGTGGTACCAAGGAAGGTTGTGCGTACCGGATGTTGAGGACCTCAGGAGGGAGTTGTTGAAAGAAGCACATAATTCAAAACTGTCTATCCACCCTGGTGCTACGAAAATGTACAATGATCTGAAGAAACATTATTGGTGGAATGGCATGAAGAGGTAAATCGCTGAGTTTGTGGAAAGATGCCTTGTTTGCCAACAAGTTAAGGCAGAACATCAGAGGCCGGGTGGACTGATGCGACCACTGGAGATACCCAAATGGAAGTGGGAGCATGTAACAATGGACTTTGTGGTTGGACTTCCGAAGACAAGAAATAGAAATGATGTGATATGGGTAATCATGGATCGATTGACAAATCTGCTCATTTCTTACCTATCCCTACTGGACTTACTATGGAGAGGTTAGTAACTATGTACATCGACAATATTGCCTGCCTTCATGGAGTGCCAGTCAGCATAGTATCTGATCGTGATCCGAAGTTTACTTCTCAGTTCTGGGCAGCCTGTCAGAAGAGAATGGGGACTGAGCTACGATTGAGCACCGCTTTCCACCCTCAGACCGATGGTCAGTCTGAGAGGACCATTCAGACCCTGGAGGACATGCTGAGGGCGTGCGCGTTGGATTTCAAGGGGAACTGGGACAGCATGCTTAAGTTGATTGAGTTCTCCTATAATAACAGCCATTACAGTGCCATAGGCATGGCACCCTTCGAGGCCTTGTATGGACGTAAGTGTAGGTCATCTGTTCACTGGGACGAGGTTGGCGAGCGTGTGTTGACGGCCCCCGAGATAATTGAGCAAACTAAAGAGAAAGTGAAACTGATTCATGAACGTCTTAAGACGGCTCAGGGTAGAAGCAAGAGTTGGGCCGACATGAAGAGACGACCTTTGGAGTTCGAGGAGGGAGAAAAAGTCTATCTCAAGGTGTTACCCATGAAGGGGTGTGACACGTTTTGGAGTTAAAGGGAAGTTGAAGCCCCGTTTTATTGGACCTTATGAGATACTCGAGAGGGTTGGAGACTTGGCCTACAGACTGGCGCTACCCCCCGATGTTGGCTCAGGTGCACAATGTATTTCACGTCTCAAAGTTGAGGAGATACGTATCAGACCCAAGTCATGTGTTAGATGCTCAGCCACTTAAGATCAGGCCAGATGCTACCTATGAAGAGGTACCGATCAGAATTCTTGACCGGAAGGATCAGGAGCTGAGAAGGAGGATTATTCCCTATGTCAAAGTTCAATGGAGAAACCACCGGGAGAATGAAGCGACATGGGAACTAGAAGAGCAAATGCGCGACCGCTACCCCCCCACCTCTTTGAGTAAGGTACGGAAAGTTTCGGGGTCGAAACTTTTTGTAAGGGGGTAGGATGTTATGCCCGTATATAAGGGGAAAAAAAGAATTTAATAATAAATATAAATTAGAAGTGTGTGCCGTGTGATATATAATGTGTAGGGAAAAAAATATTTAACTAACTAAATTCTATCCTAAGTCATTAGTCAACCCTACCCCTAATTTCCCTCACTTATCATCCCACCCTTTATTCCCCAATCTCTCATTTAAAATTTAACAATCCTAATCCCCTTCCTCTCTCTCAAAATCGGCAGCCTCTCCTCTCCCCTTCCCCCATCAAATTTTCGGCACCAAGACAAAAAAAAAAGGATCTTTGATCCAAGGCTTCAAGAGGAGTGGGAATCACAACCACATCATCACCATCATCTCTCGTATATAAAATTCTTGCTAGGATTGAGGTAGGTGCATACTATTTACTCCTCCTCAAAATGGTATGAAGATTGCATGCTCAAAACAGTATTTTATGTGTTTATTGTTGTTCTTTATTTCTTGATTCGATCATACTCTTATTGATGTATTTTCTTTGTGATAATATGAGAATATATGTGTGTGTGTTAGGGGTGTTGGCCGAATGGGTAGAAGGAGGGGGGGCCGAACTGTTGCTTTGAATTGTGTTAAATTGTTTGTGTTGATTTTAATGTGTGTTGATGTTTTGGGTTTCTTTGTTTTTTTTGTTGGCATGCAGTATATAAAATGAGATAAGAAAAAAAAAGAGTTGGGCCATTTCGGCCGAACCCAAAATTTAAAAAAAAAATACATAACAAACGAATAATAATAATAAATCTTTGACAGTTTAGTTGTTTAAGAATCGGATAGTTAAGTTTTGGTATACTACCTTCCAGCAATAAACAAACACAGATAGTAAGTGACGGAAGATGTATAGTTGGGCGTGGGGGGGGGGGGGTTGTGTTGTGTCTTGCATTCATGGCATGTGCATTTGCATGAGGTATACTGTGTCTATAGGGCGTGGGTACCGGGATGATATACTGTGTCTATAGGGATGGGTGTCATGAGACATACTGCGTCTATAGGGGCGGGGGTGTCCAAACGGCAAGTGGTGGCTAGAGACCACGACGTTGGTATTAGGACCCGGGACATGCATTGTACGGTAGAGGTTTGGACATATCGCCTGACATAATCTCGTTGCGTGTGACTTGATGACGTGAGCATGCATCACTTAGTTGCGCATTTTTTTGTGGAGTGTTTTCCTTTCCGTCTAATCCATGCTGTCTTGTTGTATGTGTTATGTGTTGATATCTTTTTGGTATGTACGCTTCGTATTGTTTTCAGAGGAACCTACTAGGTGATTACCATCACTCACCCCCTACTATTCCATGTGAGACCGATACTGTGTATGACTATATCTTCCTTGAGGATGGGGCCGATGTCGTGGAGTGGGCTGAGTGACCAGTAGATACGATTGCAGCGAGGGCAGAGGCGAGCTGTTTATGATATTCTTGGGGTGACATTGATATTTCTATTTTTTTTCAGTATTTCATTGACATTTTCAGACCTTTTCATTTAGACATTTGACTTTGACTTGTAGAGACTGGTCAGCCCAGTAATGATATCTTTATTTTATTGAGGTTCATTAAACCCAAATTAGTGTGTGTTTAATCGTTTCTGAAAGAAAATTTTTTTTTCTATGTCAACACTGACGTGTAAGAGGTTGATGCGACGCTTTGTATTCCTCCTTAGTGAGATACGGCGGGTGCACTGCTACCGAGGCTAGGGCTCGGGAGCGGGGCGCTATAGAGACAGTCAAACAATACCTCCATCCGAAAGAAACCACTAAAATATGTTTAATATTTAAATTATTTTGTAAACAACCGCCAAACATAATATACATACATTCATATAAACATTAATGTTCTCTAAATAAGCCAGAGTGGTTCTACCTAGCCTAACAACAACAACAACAATCATACTAATATATCTCAAAGATATCAAAAGCTATCATTAGGGTCTAAGGAAGGTAAGAGGCGGACAACAATACCTCTATCCCAAGAGATAGAGAGTTTGTTTCCAGTGATACCCCGGGTCTAGCCTAACAAAGTGGGACAAAAAAAGCAGTTATTATAAAATCTATAAATTATTAGTAGTGTTAGCATCTTAATGGTTAGTTCTTAACCAAAGAGACATACACAAATAAAGAAAAATTCCACGTCAATAAGATAGTTATGATCAAAACAGTTGCCTAAATTTAATCTTTTATTTCCTATTTGGCTAATTAGTATAACATCTCATGCTTATTATTGAAATCATTCGTTTAATTATCTGTAAATTATTGTCATGTGACATCTAACTAATCTCGTTGATATATTATTTGCGTTCGGTGTCATGTCGAAGTCTAATTTTATTCATTTTTTTTATATATTCAACTAAGATGTGAATCTTTGTGTCTTCTTAAACAAATGACGACGTTTCGATTTCGGTTCGTCCAATGTTTTTTTCGAGTAAAGGTAAGAAGTTTTCATTCTTAAGACCCAATTAGAACAAAAAAAAAAAAAGAAAAAGTGCGTTCTCGGTGTGCTATACTCTTGTGTTTGCGCAGGGTTCAACGAGAGATCGAATCGATCGCTTTGTGATCTGATATACAGCCTTAACCTACACTTTATGCAAAAGGCGGTTTTCGTAACTCAAACCCTGCATTGTAATGTATTAAAGAGTTTTATGCATCTTAGATGTAGTTCATGTAGGTGAGGCAAAATATGAGGCCTCAAATCACACGTCGCCACGTGTAAAAAACTGTTTTTTAAATGAGTACTGCTCTTTTTTAAAAAAAGAAATATTTTTTATACGTGACGACGCGTGATTGGAGCCTCATATTTTGCTTCACCTTTAACTTCCTCAGATCTGAACATGTATATAGGGGGAGTGGTTTGGAGAAAGAACTAAGACGACCCTGTCGAGTTTAAAAAAAACAAATTGAATGTTAATTTAATCTAAGTCCACCGAACTCCTATAACATTAAATACACCTCCTTTCTTTGACTCACATCCTCTTGACCATACATACAAACAAAACAATAAAAAGAAGGCTAACAAACTGCTACAATTTTCAACTTTCAAGAGGAAGAAGCAGAAAAATCGAGATATCAATGGAGGCAGAAGGTACAAATCCTCAAGCAAGTCGTACAGCTTCCAGTAGAGTTGGTGGTGAAGATGTGTACATGCTGTATAGCCCATGTCAACTGTTGAGAGAAGCAGTGAAAGCCATACTGAAATGCTTAGGATATGATGAAGGAAATGCCTCTTCTACCCCCTAAGCCCACTGGCCAAGATCAATCTCACTCCACCCCTGCTGATCCACCTTCAGATCTCACTCCTGTAAGTTTTTTTTCTCTTTATGTTCTTTCTTTTTTTCTCTGTTTTCAATTGATTTACGTAGGTGTTTCGAGTCATCTTGTGCACACCCATTTTTTTTTATTGGCTACAAAGTGTGTAGTATCGAAACATCAAGTTATCTAGAAATTTCGAAAACGATGCATCCTCGTTTTCCAATAGAGTTAAGTACACACCTTACTTTGACTTTGAAATATGATGGAATAAAGTAAAATGATTCAATAAATTGGCTGCGTTTCTTATATTGTGAAGTAGCAGTTCATCGACACAGTTTGACGCAATTCATTAATGGTTATTAGAAAACAACGTCTGTGTATTTCTGACACATGTGTGTTGTTGTACACATTCGATCCTCCATACTTCACTGTAGACGAAAATACTCTAATTAAACGGGGTAATGTTGTTGTTGTAGAATCGTTTAACTTAGACCAGACAAACTATCATAACAGATGATTTTATCTAAAAAACTGGATGGAAAGTGAATTACTTTCCATTTAGTCAACGGAAGTTTTCCTTGAAAGGAATTAGTCAACGGAAGTCGAATTTTATGGAGAATTTGAAAGAAAAAATTGCAAAATCACCTTTGTATGAATTTCCTCTTACGGACAATAATCCCAGTAAAAATGGAACTTCTTAGGTATGTATACTCATGCTTTATAGTTTTTCTATATCATGTTTCGAAATATCCTCTTGCATAAAATGTAAAGAAATATTGTGTACATCAGATTGCGAAACGACATGGTTACTACTCAGACCTTGCGGCAAATGCGGAAGGCTAATACAACAGGATTGCTCTTTATATAACATAATTACCAAACAATAACCACATGATACTGAAAAACTATAAATCATGAGTATACAGACATAAGACCTTCCCATTTTTACTGGGATTATGTAACTATGTTACATAAAATACTTGAAAAAGAAAAGAGAAGATACAAACAGTGAGTAGAATGTATCCATAGAAAAACGTAGAGACCATAAGCATTCAATGCATCCAATAAAAGAAAAACATATTAAATAGATAACTTAGTAACTTCTAAGATATCTGATAATATTTTCAATTAATTAAGATGCCTAATAAATTTGTACATTCACCTTTGCCCCGCCCATGTACTCTTTTTCTTTAGTGCAAGATTTTATCCACAAAAGTAGTTTTATTTGACAATGTTTTGATGAAGCATATCATATACAGTGTGGACGGCATTCCCTAGCTTTAGGAGTTTGTATGCTTTGGGTCTTTAATCCACACAGTTGTTTTATTTTGTTATATTGGGATCTTTTATGTAATTTGAGTTTTCTCTGCCATAGGTGACGGTTTTATAAATAAAATCTGAGGGCGACCCTCCTTCATAAAGAAAATTAAGATACCTAATAATTATTCTTAAATACTTTGGCCGTCTAGACTAGATGGTGCAATAATTCTTGAGATATAAAGAAATTACCTTGGGATTTTTGTTTTAGATTGGCAATTTGGATATATTCGCATGGAAAAATTTGCTTGCTAATTAGGGTTTTTTTTTCCCATTTTTTCTGCAGAAGACTTTGAGAGGGAGAACACCGCCGAGCCCCCCGTAGGCGGCGGAAGAGGCCCTAAGACTAACTCCTCCCCGGCTGCTTGATGCTCCTTTCTCCTTTTCGTCCTTATCTCTCTCTTTATTTTATTTTTAAATTTTTTTCTTTTGTGCTTCTCCTTTTTAATACCAGTTTAATGATGGTTATATATGTAAACGATGCATTTTGAAGGAATTTGAACCGATAAATATCTAAGAAATTGAAAGAAAAAGAAAATAGAAGATACAAAGCTTTGCTCAATACTCAATGCTCATGTTTTAGAGTTTTAAAATCGTTTTTAAACGTATATATATTGTTGAAGAAACTAGCTTATTGGGAATACTACATATTCTTATGTATAAAAGCTATATGAACAAAATAGACAAATAAAACTATATAAACAAAATAAGCAAAGTTGAAACTGATGTAAGGTCCGAAATACACTCAGAGGGAGGGGGTGAATAGAGTGTTTGGCTCTTTTGCGGAATTTTCTTGTTTTTCTCAACTCAAAAAGATATTCAAAATCAGAGCAAGAATTGGAGATGAGAAACAATGAAAGAGTACACCGGATATAGAGTGGTTCGAATCGTAAATGATTCTACTCCACTACCACTTTGTTTCCAAAGTGGATTTTCAACAACTACTCTTCTTATTATGAACAATAAGAACAACCACAGCAACACTTACACTAACACTTTAGTGTAAGCAACAACAACAGCAACTTCTTGCACAACACACTTGTGCAACTACAACAACTGCAGCTCTTAGCAAGAACAACTTCTTGCTTCCTCACAACTTCAACAAAAGTTCTCTCAAGAACTTCTCACAATGGGTTGAAGATATATTAAGGTTCACACTTTCTCACAAGTCTAAGCACAAGCTAGAGATCAAATATTTATGGTTCCTCTTGTGCTTGACTCTCTTTCTCTCAATATACAAACAATGAAGATCAAAGAAAGCTAGACAAGCCTTAAACAAATTTACAAGTATGAGAGAAATGTACAACAATGTAAAATGAAGCTAGATGATGTTGAAAGTGTGTTTGCTTCATCCAAGCCTTCTCTATTTATAGATGAAGTTCACCACGTTTTTGAGGCCTTCCACCAAGTCTTCATCTTCAAAAATGTCAAGACAAAGCCAAAATAGTCTTTAGCCACCCTAGGAAGTGATTTGATCTTGGATAGCCACCCTAGAGAATCTTAGACAAGCTTACAATAGTCAAGGAAGCATGTAACAAGTTGGGTTAAAGTCCACAAGAAATTTGAAGAAGATTGGAAAGAGAAAACCTTGAAAATCAACCTTGGATTTTATTCTAACGTTCAAAAAATTTGAATTCTGCATACATCGATCGATCTATGTCACTAGGTTTAGAGACTGAAGTACTCAGTCAGACATCGATCGATCGATGTCAGGGGATGAAGTGACATCGATCGATCGATGTCACCTGGTTTAGAGTTCGAAGTCCTCAGTTCAACATCGATCGATCGAAGTCAGGGTATGAAGTGACATCGATCGATCGATGTCCTTGTGGTTGAGGGTTCGATGTTCTCAGACAGACTTCGATCGATCGATGTCAGGGGCTGAAGTACATCGATCGATCGATGTCCCCTGTTTGAGAGATCGATGTCTACCAGTGACTTCCAATCTCAACCATCTTTGGACATAATATGTTTTGCCTATCTTGCATCGAATATTAAACATAACTTTAGCTTATACAAAACATCTTTTCATCATCAAAACGTTTTACAACTTAACATTCTCCCCTTTTTGATGATTTCAAAACCACAATCCAAAAGATGTTTTTATATTCTACAACTCCCCCTTAGTTCATGCTTTCTTACCAATCTACCCAACATGCTCCCCCTCAAATCATGCATTAAGTTTTGTATTTTCACCATTTCAATATGTAAAGCATATCAATAGACTTTTTGTCATGTTATGCACAATTCAACTTCTCAAGCATATCAAGTTTTGTATTTTCACCAACTAAATATACCCACACATGCCATGTTAATTATGCTTTCCAACAATCCATCATGCCAAAACATATCATTAGCAAACATCCAAAGCTCTATCAAGTTAAAGCCAAACAATTTATGTTAAGACCAAAATCATGAACATGCTAACAATGCCAAGATGATGCCAATGATGCTAACGATGCCAAGATGATGCCAAAGCATGCTAACGATGCCAATGATGCTAACAATGCCAATACTACTTAAAAAACTTCTCCCCCTTTTTGAAAACATCAAAAAAAATTAGAGATACTAATACGAAAACATAAATGTCATGAACAAAATATCAAGTTTTGAGATACAAACTCAAACTTGCAAAAAAAACTAGCATAAGGACAAGGGAAGGGTAAATCATCAAGATCTATTCCTCATCGGAGGAGAACATAGTCCGGATAGAGCGGCTTTGAGCTTTGTCTTTAATTTCTGGTACTTGGTCTTTTGCATGGTGAGCTCGGTTTGGAGTGTCTTGACTTCCGTGTCCACCTTTGTTTCCAGCGTTTTTAGACGGTTCTGGAAAGTCGTATAGCCTTTCTCCAAATCATCTATACGAACAGCCTCCTTGGTCAAGTCTTCACCCCATTGACCAAGAGTGCGTTGGATGTCATTTATCTCGTATTCAATATCGAAATCATCCCCGGATTCACTCTCTTTCTCCATTGGGGCTTTGCCTTTGTCTATGCGAGATGTAGGACTTGGAGGGTTGGGTTGGGGTTCTACAGTAGGCTCAATGGGGTGTGGTGGTATTTCCGGCTCATTTTCAGCTTCATCTTCCTCCGGCTCCTGAGCACCACCCCTTCGTTGCGCTTCCTTTCTAGACTTGAGAATTTGCTGGATGTTGGATTTCGTGTAATAGTCCTTATTCGTAATCGCTTCTTCGTATTCAACATTCAGTACGAGATTTGAACTTTTCAGTAATCTATATATCAGATTACTGTAAGGAAGTGCTTTCGATTTCTTCGTGACCGCCTCCAACACGTTTTCAAAGAATATCTCTCCAAAATTTACCTGCTCTCGTCTGGCTATGCGGTATGTGATGTAGAAGTCTAGGTTGCTGGGAAGTTTGGCTGATTTTCCATTAACACAAAAGGTAACTATCGCAAGCAAGACTCTATACATCAAGGGCATATCATTTGTGTTCTTTGTCGGGTGAAAGCCAAGAAAGGTTTTGACTTCATTTTCAGTGACTTGGTACTTGTGAAAATCCCACTTCCAAGGATCGAAATCCTTGAATCCCTCATTAGGTGTACCAAGAATACCATTTATTTGTTCAGTGTGAAAGGAGACTACTTGACCATCAATAACAGAATTCAGAGAAAATGGATTTCCATTTAGATAGTCAATCCAAAAATTTGCATAGAACAGTCGGGTATAACGAGTAGACATAGCTCCCATCTCAGATGAATCCCATAAAAACGTCCAGTTTTGAGCATACAACAAGTCAATTATAGGTCTCAATTCTGCATTGCTCAAAATGTCCTCAATTTTGAGCACTTTTGATGGAATGGTAGACCTATTGCTAGTTTCCCATTCAGTGAATAATAATTGGGCTCTCTGAGATATGTGAGTGTGTATGCCTAATCCTAGAGGTGTAGCCAATGCATTCTCATATTCACCAGTTTTAAGCCAGGGAAAATTTCGAATGTGAAGACTTTCTCTTACCTCACGAATGAGATGTTCTTGAGATGGCTCTGGTTGCTTCCGTAATCCTGTTGTTCTTGGACCCGTTGGAGTTTGTTGTTGTGAAGTTTTCTGTCTCTTGGGATGATTTTTGGTTCTTGGAGCCATTTGAGAGAATTAGGGCACGAATTTGGCAGAGGAATTGTTTGAATATTGAGACTTGGTGTAGATTGAGTAGGATTAGAAAAAAAATGATCTTGAGGGAGGAAAATTGAAGTCTTGTTCGTTTGGTGGAGAGGTTTCGCAGAGAAGGTTTTAGGGTTCTTAGGGTAGAAATAAGAAATGAGGCGTTTTTGCAGGTTTTATAACTTCTGTCCCGCTGACATCGATCGATCGAGGGACTTCGATCGATCGATGTCCTGAACATCGATCGATCGATGTCTTTATAGACATCATTCTCTGAAATTTTTACATAGATCGATCTATGTATGCAGAAACCTGTAATTTTGACATTTTTAACCCTTTAACCAATGTTTATCATTCCCAATCTTGTTTAATTGATTCGAACGTCTCGGTGGGAAGGGATTTGGTAAAGATATCCGCCAGTTGGTCATTTGTTGGAACGAACTCAACGCATACCAATCCTTTTTGGATGCAATCTCTTATGAAGTGATGTCTCACCTCAATGTGTTTTGTTCTACTATGATGAACCGGGTTTTGTGCTATACTTATGGCTGAGGTATTATCACATAGGATGGGAACTTTTTCAAACTTAACATTGTAATCGTTCAAGGTGTTGATCATCCAAAGTAGTTGTGCACAACACGAAGCGGCCGATACATATTCGGATTCCGCCGTGGAAGTGACACACTATTTTGTTTCTTGGAAAACCAAGAAACTAAGCAATCTCCAAGGAATTGACATGTCCCGGAGGTGCTTTTTCTATCAACAAGATTTCCGGCATAGTCGGAGTCACTATATCCTCTTAGATCAAAACAACCATTTTTGGGATAAAACAATCCAAAGTTCAAAGTTCCTTTTAAATACCTAAAGATACGTTTAATGGCAACTAAATGCGATTCCTTAGGCATACTTTGAAATCTAGCACATAAGCACACAGCATGCAAAATATCCGGCCTACTAGCGGTTAAATAAAGTAAACTACCAATCATACCCCTATTTTGTTACCTCAACTGGCTTTCCTTTTTCGTCTTTGTCAAGCTTTGTACTTGTGCTCATCGGAGTGCTCACACTTCTTCCATCCTCGAATTTGTACTTCTTGAGCAAATCCTTCGTATACTTTGTTTGAGATATGTACACTCCATCTTGAGTTTGCTTGATTTGTAGACCAAGAAAGTAGTTGAGTTCACCCATCATGCTCATTTCAAATTCTCCTTCCATCAATTTAGCAAAATGCTTACAAAGAGAATCATTAGTAGCACCAAATATGATATCATCCACATAAATTTGAACAAGCAATTGATGGTTTCCTTGTTCTTTAATAAAAAGAGTAGTGTCGACTTTTCCTCTTGAAAACTCGTTTTCAAGTAGGAAGTTACTTAATCTATCATACCAAGCCCTAGGAGCTTGTTTAAGTCCATAAAGGGCCTTTTTGAGTCTAAAAACATGATTTGGATAATCATGATTTTCAAACCCCGGAGGTTGAGCTACATAGACCTCTTCTTGAATTATTCCATTCAAGAATGCGGATTTCACATCCATTTGATATAGTTTGAAATCCTTATAGCATGCATATGCTAATAACATCCTAATAGCTTCTAACCTAGCCACGGGGGCAAAAGTCTCATCGTAGTCTATGCCTTCCTCTTGCCTATAGCCTTGGGCTACTAACCTAGCTTTGTTTCTAGTGATGTTTCCTTTATCATCCATTTTGTTTCTAAATACCCATTTAGTGCCAATTACGGGATGATCACTAGGTTTAGCAACTAATTCCCACACATCACTTCTTTCAAATTGATTTAATTCTTCTTGCATAGCTAATACCCAATCTTCATCATTTATTGCTTCTTTTATATTTTTAGGCTCAACTTGTGAAATGAAGGCATTTTCATTGAATTTTCTCCTTGTCATTACACCTTGGCTAGTTTCACCTAGTATCAACTCTTTAGGGTGATCTTTCCTATATTTATATGAATCCGGCAAATTTGAGGTATCCCCTCCTACTTCTTCATCTTCAACCTTAGGTTCAAGTGGATCAATCCTAAGGTCGATGACAATATTACCTTTTGGATTCTCAAATTTTTCTATATGACTTACTTCGATTATTTCATCTTCATCATCATCATTATTATCGTTTGACTTATCATCAATGAATTCACTAAACTTGACATGAATTGATTCTTCAACTTTCATACTTCTCTTATTATATACTCTAAATGCTTTGCTATTTTGAGCATAACCCATAAAGATTCCTTCATCCGCTTTGAAGTCGAGTTTATCCAAGTTGTCTTTGGTGTTAAGTATAAAACACTTACAACCAAAAACCTTGAAATAACCAATATTTGGTACTCTACCTTTCCAAAGCTCATAAGGAGTCTTTTTGAGAAATGGTCTCAAATAAACTCTATTGATCACATGACAAGCGGTATTTACCGCTTCGGCCCAAAAATATTTGGGTAGCTCAAATTCGTTTAGCATGGCTCTACTCATTTCTTGAAGTGTTCTATTTTTCCTTTCCGCAACACCATTTTGTTGAGGAGTTCTTGGAGCTGAAAAATTGTGTCCATACCCTTTGGATACACAAAATTCTTGAAACTCTCCATCAAACTCACCACCTCTATCACTTCTAATTTCCTTAATTGTGTTCTCTTTGATTTTCTAATCTCTTACAAAGCTTTATAAATTCTTGACATGCATCATTCTTTTTAGCTAAGAACATTACCCAAGTGTACCTAGAGTAGTCATCTACCACCACAAAGGTGTAATGTTTTCCACTTAGCTTGCTGTACCAATATCCCCATACAAATCCATATGAAGCAATTGTAGAGGTTTGGTGGTGGAGATTTCACTTTTGGGCTTGAAACTTGTTTTAACAAGTTTTGCCTTTTGACAAGTGTCGCATAAGCCATGGTTTTCGAAATTCAATTTTGGAAGACCTTGGACTTTTTCATTTTTGCAAATCTCTTTGAAATTCTTAAAACTAATGTGTCCAAGTCGTCTATGCCATAGTTGAGTCAAATCATTTTTGGCAACTAGGCAAGAAACATTTTGTGATATCAAATCATGTGTGCTAAATTTGTAAACATCATTTTTACGAATAGCTTCGAAAACAATCTTATCGTTCTTTTTCACAACACATTTTCTTTTCACAAACTCAATTTGAAAATTAGCATCACATAGTTGGCTAACACTTATCAAATTATACTTAAGCCCTTCTACATATAGTACATTATTAATAGTAAAGGAAGAATTACCAATTTCTCCATGTCCAAGGATTTTGGCTCTCCCATTGCCAAAATGCACCGTTCCACCATCTTGGAGCTTGAGCTTGGTGAACAACGTCTTGTCTCCGGTCATGTGAGTTGAACATCCGCTGTCCATAAGCCATTTGGTTCCTTCTTCTTTGGCTACTCCATTTATCTTGAGAGCCTACAAAACCAAAAGATGTATGCATTGGTACCCTTTGATGGTTGGGTCCTTTAGGGTTAGTTTTTCGACCCTTAGGCTTCCAAACATATGTGCTTCAAATCGAGCTCTACATGCTTCTTTACATGTCCTAGTTTGTTGCAATAAAAACAAGTGGGTACAGCTTTGGTTTAGAAGATGATGAATTTTGTTGTGTTTTCTATTGTTTGTCTTTTTCTTTAAGGACTTAGGTTTAATAGAAGAAGATGAGTTAAATCCTAAACCGGATTTATCATTTCCAATCTTTGATTTCCAAGTAGTATGTCTAAGTTGTTTTTACCATTTGTTAGTCTTTGTAAGTCTAATTTTAGTTTTCACATTCTTTTCTAATTTCTTTTTCAAGAGCTACGGTTTTATGCATAGTAAGTATGATATCATGCTCTTGAAACATCAAAATATTTTTGTCATGCAAGCTCTTATTTTCTAAAATGCATTTCTTGAATTCTTTCTTTAAATGCTTATATTTCAAATTTAATTTTTCAAAGTCATCTTGCAAATCTCCTATTTCATCATGCAAATTTGAAGGGTTAGAATTTACCTCAAGGTCATCTTCAATCGCCATAAGACAAGTATGTTGAACCTTTGGATTTTCAACCATTGCCACAAGTCCAACACCTTGATCTTCACTCTCTCTCCTTCCGATTCCGAAAGGAGATCATCCCACGTGGTTACCTCCGCATTGAGGGCTTTCTTCTTTTGAAAAGACCTTCTTCTCTTGCTTTTGGCTCTTTTACGTGGCAATCGGCAATGAAGTGACCGGGTCGACCACATCTATAGCAATTTTCACTTGCTTCTTTTCTTTAGATGGTTTCTTGAAAAACTTTCTTGCTTGAGCTTTGTTTCTAGTTGCCATTCTTCTAAATTTTCTTACAAGAAGGGCAACTTCCTCATCCGAATCATCGGACTCTACCACCAATCCTTTGTGTGATTGTGTAGGCTTGATGGGATTCATCCTATTTTGTTCATCAATAAGAATTTCATGAGTAAGAAGATTACCGGATAGCTCATCAAGAGTAAGAGTCTTGAGATTCTTTGATTCGGTGATGGCGGTGACTTTGGGTGTCCATTCTCTTGGCAAGGAGTTGAGGAGTTTTGAGACAAGGTCTTCGTTTGAGATTTTCTTGTCAACCATGGAGAGTTGATTCACTATTCGTGTGAATCGATCGATTGTCTCCTCAATCTTCTCACCGCTCTTCATTCCGAACATCTCATACTCCTTCATGAGCATGAGTCTTTTGGCCATTCTTACTTGCTCAGTTCCTTCATGTATCATTTCAAGCCTTTTCCATGCCTCGTGGGCTGTTTCAAGACCTTGGAGTCTAATGAGCTCAGTGGTGGTTAGAGCACTTGAGAGAATGTCAAAAGCTTTGCCATTGATGGCGAACTTTATCTTCTCTTCGTCGGTGTAGTCATCCTCATCTTTAAACATTGATTCTCCTTTTGAGTTGGTAATCATTGGAACTTCAATTCCTTTGACAACAGCTCTCCATATATCAAATCCACAGCCTTTCAAATGATTGATCATTCGAAATTTCCACAAAGAATAGTTTTGGGCATCAAACATAGGAGCTTTAGTGTTTGATCCGGAAAATAGTGCAGTAGGCTTAGGAGATGAGAGGTTGAGGTTGAGGTTGAGGTTGTCATTGCCATGATCTTTAACCTTGCTACTTGCAAAGATTGGCCAAGCAATCAAGGTTAGGCTCTGATACCAATTGTAAGGTCCGAAATACACTCTAGAGGGGGGGTGAATAGAGTGTTTGGCTCTTTTGCGGAATTTTCTTGTTTTTCTCAACTCAAAAAGATATTCAAAATCAGAGCAAGAATTGGAGATGAGAGACAATGAAAGAGTACACCGGATATAGAGTGGTTCGAATCGTAAATGATTCTACTCCACTACCACTTTGTTTCCAAAGTGGATTTTCAACAACTACTCTTCTTATTATGAACAATAAGAACAACCACAGCAACACTTACACTAACACTTTAGTGTAAGCAACAACAACAGCAACTTCTTGCACAACACACTTGTGCAAACAACAACTACAGCTTAGCAAGAACAACTTCTTGCTTCCTCACAACTTCAACAAAAGTTCTCTCAAGAACTTCTCACATGGGTTGAAGATATAGTAAGGTTCACACTTTCTCACAAGTCTAAGCACAAGCTAGAGATCAAATATTTATGGTTCCTCTTGTGCTTGACTCTCTTTCTCTCAATATACAAACAATGAAGATCAAAGAAAGCTAGACAAGCTTTAAACAAATTTACAAGTATGAGAGAAATGTACAACAATGTAAAATGAAGCTAGATGATGTTGAAAGTGTTGTTTGCTTCATCCAAGCCTTCTCTATTTATAGATGAAGTTCACCACGTTTTTGAGGCCTTCCACCAAGTCTTCATCTTCAAAAATGTCAAGACAATGCCAAAATAGTCTTTAGCCACCCTAGGAGTGATTTGATCTTGGATAGCCACCCTAGAGAATCTTAGACAAGCTTACAATAGTCAAGGAAGCATGTAACAAGTTGGGTTAAAGTCCACAAGAAGTTTGAAGAAGATTGGAAAGAGAAAACCTTGAAAATCAACCTTGGATTTTATTCTAACGTTCAAAAAATTTGAATTCTGCAACATCGATCGATCTATGTCACCAGGTTTAGAGACTGAAGTACTCAGTCAGACATCGATCGATCGATGTCAGGGGGCTGAAGTGACATCGATCGATCGATGTCACCTGGTTTAGAGTTCGAAGTCCTCAGTTCAACATCGATCGATCGAAGTCAGGGTATGAAGTGACATCGATCGATCGATGTCCTTGTGGTTGAGGGTTCGATGTTCTCAGACAGACTCGATCGATCGATGTCAGGGGCTGAAGTACATCGATCGATCGATGTCCCTGTTTGAGAGATCGATGTCAACCAGTGACTTCCAATCTCAACCATCTTTGGACATAATATGTTTTGCCTATCTTGCATCGAATATTAAACATAACTTTAGCTTATACAAAACATCTTTTCATCATCAAAACGTTTACACTTAACAACTGATACCTACCCAATCAGAAATTTAATCATAGTCACACATGGTTCACTATTGTAAGTTCTCTAATTCCACAATTTTCATATACTTTTAATCACCTAGGGAAGTTTTTGTTTTATTTTTAACCGCGAAGGCTAGAACATGTTGTTACGTTAAAATCATATCATTAACTCTGGATAAAGAGAATCTTATAATGAAGCCTTTATTGCTATATATCAGATTATACTGTGACGTATATAATAAGATCTAGTGCACAATTTATAAATATTTTGTCATAGGTTGGTGCAACTAAGAGTCGCGTTAGAGTTTACAGTGTCATCATTAGGGATGTTAATGAACCGAACCGAGTCAAATACTAGGTTTTTGAATTTGGATTTGTTTAGCTAAACGAATTGTTTGGCTCAGTTCGTTTAGCTAAACGAGCTTCAAATTAATTCGAGTTTGGCTCAAAACATATAACTGTTTAAGCGAGCCAAACATTTCGCAAACAGTTCGGCTCGTTTAGCTAAACAATAGGTGTTCGAATTCGGCTCGTTTAAGTAAAATTAATGAACGAACTCGAACCAAATAGGGACCGAACTCGAACAGTTTGCAAACCGTTCGGTTCGCTTATTACCCCTACTCGTCAGATGTACAAAAGGACTGTAATGACAAATTCTAATGATGTTAATAAATATCATTCAATTTTGTTAGTTATTATTGAGTAATAGTATAAACATTACAGAAGCGAAATGTCTTTTTCTATACCGAACAAGAGTATTGCAATTGATTGTGATATTACAACATGGAATAAAATCATGCACTATATACACTAGCCAGACATAAAAAAGGATGTATAATGACAGTATAATTCTGTTCCATCCCTTGATCCACTGACCTGACTGTACTGCGACCTGTCCCAGCAAACCTGCCTGGGACATACGCGCCCAAGATGGCCTAACTGACCTGTGAGGCCTGCTACAGGGCTGAGCTGACCTACCAGAGCTTGTGGAAATCCTGACGGCTTACGTCAACAATGATTGGATAAAGATTGTGGATCTCTATTATCTAACCCTTCATAATTATCTATTGTAATTGATTTGATTTGTACATATCATTATCATACATAGAAGATTTGATTGATAGAAATTAGCATAATATTTTATTAGTGTTTAACTTCCACCACAAAAAAAAATCCATATAGCGACTTGCATATTTCGTCGACATTTCGTCGCTAATGGTATATAGCGACGAAATGGCGACGAAATATGCAAGTCGCTATACGGCTTGTCGCAAATTGATTTTCGTCGGTACAGCATCGTTATATTGCGATGAGAGAAAGCTCGTCGGCGGTTCGTCGTAAAATTGCGACGTAAATCTGTCAGGTCTGCGACCTGTTTTTTCCGTCGTCGTTTCGTCGGTATATATATCTTTTATCGTCGCTATTTTAAAATTTTGATTTTATATGCCCGGTCTGCGACATTTATGTTTCGTCGCAGGTTCGTCGCTATTATTTAAATTAATATTAAATATTAAATTAATTAAATATTAAATATTAAAATTTATTTATAATTTATTAATAATATCAATTATATTAATTAAATAGTTTTATTATTATTTAATTTTATAATATATTTTATTTTGTAATAAAATTATTTTTACGAATTTATACAGAAATACGGTATTTGCATATTGAAATTCGTATAATTAAACAAACAAATGAAATGGAATCCGTATAAATGTCAGATAAAATATAAAAGAACAAAGAATATGTCAATACAATAAATGAAATAGTCAGTACGAAAAATCAAAAAAATAAAATACTATGCAGAGGAAGTTGGAGGGGGATCATGCGGGAAGGCTGACCATCCTGAGGGCGAGGCTGAGGCTGCGAGGAGCTGGAAAGGAAAGAGAGGAGGGTCTGCGATAGCTGCGAGATTCGCTGGTTCGTCTCCTGCTGCGCCTGCTTCGTCTCCTGCTGCGCCTGCTGAACCGACTGCTGCAACACCTGCTGGGTCTGAGTGAGCTGCGACGCAGTGTCTGTACACTCTCCTCATGCTGCGGCCTGATGGTCTCCATCTCATGCTGCAGCGCCGCATGATCTGCGTCCAGGCGCGAAATATCCTCTGGCGTCGTAGAAGGCGCGGAGGTGCTGGCCTCGGAGGAAGAACCTGGATGCAGAACTTCGGAAAAGAATCACGGCGCTGCTGATCCAACCCCGTACACCTCCCTCTCTTCTTATTCTGAGGGCCGATGGTCCGAACCGCATCCCAATAAACACGGTTCTTGTCGGCCTCTTCTCCCCTCTCTGCTAGTAATCTGTTGTACTCGTCCTGAAATGAGAATAAGAATTGTTAGGGTTTAGGGTTATAAATAAACAAAACTAAGGAAAACAAATGATATCGTAGACTACTTACACTGATGTCGCGGACCTTCGCCGTGATCCAGTCCTCCGTCCCGTCGGAGGCTTTCTTCCGATGCGTCTTGTAGAATAGATCGTAGGAGGCTGGCCACTCCCCCGTCTCCGCGTGCTGAAAGAATGAAATAAAAATATTAGTGAAATCCAGGATTTTAAAAATTTCGGCATGACCTATTCGTTTATCGGAGGTATCCCGGCTTTAAAGGCCTCTCCCAAGTCAAATCAAAAATAAAAAGAAAAAGGCAAATGAACACATATACTACTTACATTAACCATATACGAATACCAAAAAACAACAGCGGAACATAAGAAATCAATGAATCTAAATAATCCACTTAAGTCAATGAATCTAAATAATCCAATGAAATCAATGAATCTAAATAATCCAATATTAAAATACATACCATAGCACGCATCGTGGTGGCGTGGGCAACTGAACCAGCTGAGTGTGTGGCAGGTTCTAGGGCCTGTAGATTGCCGCTGCGCCGGTTCGCCGCATTCCGGGCGCTGCGGGCTTGGTTAGCAGGGTCCAGCCACCCTTCTATCCACCCCGCCCAGGTGGCCTCGGATACGCAGGGAGGCCTCGCAGAAATGGGTCACGATCCCACTTGGCCTTAAGCGAGTTGACGAAGTCCCTGTAGCGTTTGGCGGCCCTCTGGCGCCAGGCCTGCTCCACGTCGTGGGCGATGTCGGCTGGCCAGCTGTACGCCTTCTGCAATTATTATACAGAGGAAAAATAAAAATGTGGTTAGAAAAGTAATGATCGATTACGCATCAAAAAGTGAAATTCATCAAATTTGAATACCTTAAACTCATCCCAGTAGAACCTACGTGTCTGCGAGGTGACACGGGACCAGGCATATCCAGCAGGGTCCTGCCTCAGGTGGAAGGACCGAGTGATGCAACCGGAAATCTGGCCCCAGTCCGATGCAAACCTGAAAGAGGTGAAGTTGTTAAAAAAATAACTCGTGAAAATATTTGAAAACGTGTTAAAAAAATAAATCATTACTTACGTATGGGTATCATGTGACCAAGGGAGGGCACGACGCCCTGGTATGACACCCTCGTCCGATGCCGCATCAGACGCCGGATGATGGGCTGAACCGGTGGTGTGGGTGGCGTCGGAGATCTGGGGGGTACGGACCTATCGGCAGACCCTAAAAGGTCCGCGTCCGCAGCCAGAGCGGCGGTCGACACCGAACCAAGCAGCTCATGCTGAGAAACGAACAGATCGAACTCTCCTGAGAGGGCCTGTCTGGCTGGTGGTTGGTGGGTCGAGTAGGTAAACCCTCACTAGCCATCAGATCTGCAAGGGTGAAAATTTAAAAGGCACATTCAACAAGTTTAGGGTGGTTGGCCAAACAAATAGATGTCCAAAAATGACAAGTGTTTACATACATTTAATGCAAGATATTAATAATTTTGAAAATTTCGGCATGACCTATTCGTTTATCGGAGGTTTCCCGGCCTTAATGGCCTCTCCCAAGACAAATCCAAATCCAAACAACATGACATGATTAACCAAACTACATAATCAAACTTCATCATCAAATACACTTCAAAGTATACATCACTTGAACTTGATACTTAAAGCATAAATATGCATCACCTCTAAACAAATTACACTTCAAAATATACATCACCTTACATCCTTATGATACATCACTTGTAACATGAATTATGCATAAAAATGGTAAATATAAGAGAATTATGGGCTGCCAAGAGTAAACACAATTCAGTTTAACAACAACAGGCTTCAACCATAAACTAGCTAAACAAATATATGGCTTCAATAATATACATCATTTGAGCTTCAAACTTGAAAAATAAAAAAGATACTTAATACATCACTTGTAACTAAACATGCACCCAGCCCCACCAGCACAAACCTGCACCCACTGCCACCCCCAACCACCACTGCCCCCAACAACCACTGCCCTGCCCACAGCCACCCCACTGCCCCCCAACCACCAATGCCCCACCCACAGCCACCCCGCCACAGCCACCCCAACCACCAATGCCCCACCCACAGCCACCCCCACCCACAGCCACCCCCAACCACCACTGCCCTACCCACATGCCACCCCCAACCACCACTGCCCCCAACCACCAATGCCCTGCCACAGCCACCCCCAACCACCACTACCCCGCCCACATGCCACCCCCAACCACCACTGCCCCCCAACCACCAATGCCACCCCACAGCCCCCCCACCCACAGCCACCCCCGCCTACAGCCACCCCCACAGCCCTCCCTGTAGTCCCCAACCCACCACCAACACCCACAACCCAAACCCAAACAAAGAATTGAATCTATAACTAATTAAAAGCATTAAAACGAAATAGGAAGAAAAACTAACCGGGGAAAGGAGGTCACCGGAGAATAGCGGAAGCTAGAGGAGCAGCGGGAGAGATTTCGCGGGGAGGGAGATCTCGCGGGGGAAGGAGATTTCGCGGGTGAGGGAGAATTCGCGGGGGGAGGGAAATGGGCGGGGGCTGAAATGGTGAAGAAGAAGGGGGATTTCTGGTTTAATTTTGAAATTTTGCGACAAAATAGCGACGGGCTTTCATCGCTATTGCTTGTGTCGTCGTTATTCCAAACCTGCGACGACACGTTTCGTCGGTAAATCGTCGGTGCTCTTCAGCATTGTAAAAAAAATAATACAAAATATAAAGTACTTACAGACACACATTATGCATATACATGTGTATAAGTACATCAACACATACACACTTTCACATAAAGAGGTACACAAAAATTTTGACTAACGTCAATCTTCATTTTCATCCGCATCCTCATACGCATCTTCATTTTCATCTTCATTTCATCTTCATCTACATGCTCGTCGTCCTCTTCATCCTCGTATTCGTCTTCGCCTACATCTTCAATATTGTCAGCCGGTTGTATGTTGAGATGAATTTCGATGAAACCGCGTTGGGGTCATTTAGAGGGAGATTGTGCAGTTCAACAGTGTCGTATCCACAACGCGCGGTTTTCTTCTTGAAATGCGGCATCCATGCCATCTGAACCTGGCTGGATACTGACATCAAACTTGCTCGATTTCACTTTGCACACGGCTCGCCACTTTTGAGCTCGCATTATCCTCGTCGTCGGATACGATAGATAGTACACCTGGGACGCTTGACTAGCCAAAACGAATGGATCGTACTTTCTGTACCGTCGCCCTTGGTGTATGTCTACCAACTTATATCGGTCGTGAACCTTTGTGCCAGTGCGATAACCTTCCCGAGTTGGATCGTACCATTGCATTTGAATAGCACCCCCGCTTTATAGGCAATGCGGGATATTCGATGTCAGTAAGGTAGCCGTAGAAGTCATCCTCGTCCGGGCTATTGTCATACGCTTGACACACACTCCGCTGTTCTCCGACGATTTTCGGCTGCATGGGAGACTGTGTGGAATCTATAACCGTTCACAAAACACATGTCGTAGCGCGTGACTTGTTCAATGGCCCTCGGCTACTGGTGTCAGAATGTAACCGTACTCTTCGTCAGCCAGATGACCTTTGCTCGCCTGTAAAACAACAAGTAAGTATACATCAGCAGGGCAATAAATGCGTATCACATGACGTACACGTAACCAACATATATTGTAAACTTACATGCCATCTGAACCAATCAGCAAACTTGGCATCTAACTCATTGTTTATTGCATCGCTCGATATACCCGGTGAACGTTCTTGCAATAAATCAATGAACAAGAAGCAAATTACGAATGAGTACCTTGTATACCTTTGTAATATAATGGATAGAGTAGCGCAAGGTATTTACAAATTAAAATTGGATATCGTTTATACATCTGGAAACGGTCAACTTGACGGCAGTTGCGCAGAACATAAGAATGAGCAATCTTCAGATCGCTGTCCCCCAATATCATTTCCTTTCCCTGTCCGTGAAATCTGATCGGATGTGTGAATATCGGGAGGACACCGGATCTGGAAATGCCGTCGTCGTTCCGGGGAACATATCTGCACCTCGACGGGACATCTGGCTCGAAGTAATGAGACACGAAGGTCGAGGCTTCCTCCGTCAGGTAGGCATTGCACATCGAGGCCTCAACTTTCGCCTTGTTCCTGATGTTCAGCTTCAAATGCCTGAGATATCTGTTCATATAGTGAATACTCCAACGTCACATGATGAAACAAATTGGTAAGCATGCTCGCACTTAGACACATAAGAACGTCACGTAATAAATAAGAATACCTCTCGAACAGATACATCCACCTGTACTGAACAGGACTACCAACGCGTACCTTGTATGGTAGATGAACTGGCAGGTGTTCCATTGAATCAAAGAACGGAGGGAATTTAGTTTCCAGCTTGCATATGATCACTGGGATTTCGCCCTCCAGCCTTGACATATCATCCGCCCTGAGTCTCGTGGATGTAAGACATCTGAAGAACAGACTCATCTCGGTAAGTGCTTCCCATACATTGGTTGGAAGAAGCTCGCGGAATGCAATGGGCATCAACCGTTGCATGAACACGTGACAGTCGTGGCTTTCATCCCGTGCAAACCGCGGTTATTCATGTCGATGTTCTTCGACAGGTTCGAAACATGGCCGTCAGGAAATCTAGCCGTCCCCAGCCACGCTAACAACGCACTGACCTGCTCCGCAGTCAGCGTGTACGAGGACTTCCGCATATAGGATGTGCCAACGGGATGCAGCTCCAGTCGCATTTTGAGGTCACGCATATCAAGTCGTGCCTTCAAATTGTCTTTCGTTTTTCCCGGCACATTCGACATCAACCTGACTGGGTCCCCCTTCGATGTGAACAGTTGCAGATGTAGACGCCCCCGCATATTCGTCGTGGCAGTACCATGTATGGTAATTGTGCACGAAACCTTGTTTCAATAAGTGAACCCTCACGTCACCCGGATCCATATATTTACGGTTCTTGCATTTCTTACACGGACATCTAATCTGCGTTCCACTTTCATTACTCGTCGCAAAATCCGCAAATTCTTCGAGACCTCCAACAAATCTAAAACTCCACTCCCCGTTGTTTACTCTCTCGTACATCCACTTTCTATCGCCTCCTCGGATCCATTTTCTCGATATACCTTCAAAATAACAGCAGCTATCTTTTCTTGGTGTGGAAAACCTCAAATCCCACACATAAGATATCTTCCTTCTACATTTTCGTTGAAAGGTGATGATTTATGTGTTTGAAATGGGAGAAGAATGGGAGAAGAGTGGAAGAAGAAAGATAGTTTTATGGTTCTCTGCCTGCAACTTTACCGACGACTTAGCGACGCAATAGCGACGAACAAAGAAACACAAATGCCGACGCTTACAAGGAAACAAACAAACACAAATACCGACGACTTAGCGACGCATTGAGCGATGAAACACATCGTATGGTGTGCGTGTATTAATGTCTGCATTCATTTCTTACCGATGCGTTACAGACGAAATAGCGACGCACGTGTATCTTCACACCATACGATGCGTTTCGTCGCTATAGGCGTCGCTACGGCGTCGCTATGCAGTCCCAACGGCAGTGTCCGCATAGTGCCCGAGTGTTACAACGTACAATGACCTTACGTCGCTAAGACGTCGCTATGTCGTCGCTGATTTCCCCTATATAAATAGCAAACTGCCGTGTCTCTCATAATATAGAAAAACAAAATCTTCTTTCTAATCATACAAAAAGAGACAAATATGGTTCGCACTAAGGCACAGGCACGCCGTGGTAGTGGTCGTACGAACCCAGGACGGGCTCTTCAACCACCCACACCCGCACTGGTTCCTCCACAACCACAAGCACCCCCACCGGCTGACACCTCCGAAGCTTCTGTGGAGAGGCCAATCCGGCAAGAGGATCGCCAAATTGGCGATCCTCGTAGAAATAAAGGAGATGTGGAACACAGTGGAGGAGATGAGGGAGGTGCTTAAGCAACAGGATGAGCGTCTCGACTACCTGGACAGAAGGCAGATGCGGATCAAAGCCAAAGCTGCGCAGCAGAGACGCATCCTGAAGGCGTGCGCGGAGAGTGTTGCTACTCTCTGTTCGGATGACGAACAGTGAACGGCTCCTCTCCGCTCTTCTTTTAGATTTTTTTTAGTTTTTTCCTTATGTATTTTGTAATTTTTAATTCTCTATTAATGAAGTTCTTTTCCCAATCATCGCTTTCTTTTTCTTAATTTAAACACGTGTTTAATCCCTTACGAATCTCGAGGACGCTAAAATACAGACGGCGCTAAAATACAAACGAAATGTAAATCGAAAAAATTTAGGACGACTAATTCACCGACTAAACAGCGACTATATACCGACGAAACTTATACAACGACGAGAACCTAATAACCGACGAATTTATTTCTTTGATTATCGGTGTTTATACTTCTGGGAATTTAGCGACGCCTTACCGACAAAATAGCGACGCACACCGTATCTTCACACCATACGATGCGTTTCGTCGCTATAAGCGTCGCTACGGCGTCGCTATTCACCCAACGGCATTGTCCGCACAGTGTCTGATGGTTACAACGTACGATGACTTTACGTCGCTAAGTCGTCGCTAATTCGTCGCTTGTTTAAACGAAGTGTCACGCTCGCACATCTTCCGGTGTTGAGTAACGGGCGATAAATTCGTCGCAGATTCGTCGCTATTTTCCTATATAACCCCACAGCCTTACATTTCACATAAACAAAATTATAAAACTTTCTAAACAAAATACAAAGTATGCCCCGTCGTTATAGAAGAACCCCAAGGCGTGGAGGGTCAAACAGTGCACCTCCACAATGGCCTCCTCCTCAACCACAACCATCGGTTCTGCGGGAGGATTCAATATCTGTGCATGGCCCAATGTGCCAGAGGATCCTCAACAAGAAATGTTGGAACGGCAGATCAATTACCGTACGCTTATAGCAAACATGCAGCAGCAGTCGAGGCAACTGCACATCGTGAACAGAAGGCTGCGCAAGTTGAAAGCCAGATATTACAATCTGAAGCGCCTCCTCAAAGAGTTCGCGGAGAATGTGGCGGCCACTCTTTCTTCCGATGACGAAGAGTGAACGGCCCCTCTCCGCTTCTCTTTTAGATTTCTTTTTTTTAATTTTTCGCCTTTATAATGTAAATTTTATTTCTAAATGAATAAATTTTTTTCCAATCATCGCTTTCTTTTTTCTTACTTCATACACGTGTTTAATCCTCGACGAATCTGTGACGACACAGCGACGAATCAGAATATATAAAATACGAATGAAAAGTAAAACGAAACATTTGCGACGACTAATTCATCGACTAAACACCGACGATATACCGACGAAACTTAATACAACGCCGAGAACCTACTAACCGACGAATTTATTTTTTGTTTATCCGTGTTTATGTTTCTGGAATTTTAGCGACACATTAGCGACGATATAGCGACGAAACGCTACAAACTAAATAGCGACAAACAAAAGACACAGAGAGTAGCGACGAACCACCGAAAAAACACCGACGAAATTGTAACGAAAGGATTAACCTGACTACTTTTTGTTAGCGACAATGTATTTCATCGTAGTTTCGTCGCAATTAACGACGAACAGCGTTTATCGCTATTTCGTCGCAAATTAACGACGAAATACCGACGAAACAAAGTACGTCGGTGAGTTTTCGTCGATAATCGAAATCTTTTTGTGGTGTTCACATGTCAAATTGTACACTATATATTTGGGGATAGGATCCCCTTACCGCAAAGGGGGGTGCGGTGACGTGTGACCGCGCGACACGTGGCAGCAAGGAGGGGTGTTGAGGCTAGATGCAGGTGATCCTCATCTAGCCTCACCACCCCCCTTGCTGCCACGTGTCGCGTGGTCACAAAGGGGATGAGGAAAGTGGGGGTGAGGAGATCCCAATCCATATATTTGAAGCGATGAATTAGAACAAAACAAATTTAAAGTGCCAATCTTTTCTTTACACTAGTTATCATAATTTCCATAACATTAAAGACTATTCACCAAAAGTTTCATGTATATGTACATATTCAGTGTGTAGAATGTGGCTGGCAGGCCTTGCTTTCACATTTCTTCATATGAAAGTACTCTGTCTATCAAACTTAGATTGAGGTAGCTATGACTTTGGGAAATGGGGTTTCCTAAGCTGTAACTCTCAGCAGTCAACGGTGTACAAATATTGATAAAGACAATCTCTACTCAATTTACAAAAAAAATAAAGGATTGCATAGATGAGCACCTCGAGAGCGAGCTTGGAGCAACTCGTAAAATTGCTGCTTTATGGCTTGATGTCATGGATTCAGGCCGTAGAAACAGCCTCTTGTACAATTGTAGGACTAGACTGCGTACATCACATCGCAAAGCGATCCGATCCCTTATCGAATCCTGCGTAAACGCGAAAGACTAATGCACCGGTCCACCGGAAACGCTTTTTTTTATAGATGAGCCCCTGCCTATTTGCTTCCACATCCATGCCGCGTGGTTCATAATTTGATGCAATTAGTTTCTTTAATAATGATGTGTATTACTTAAACCTTGCCATGTGATCGGCATACTTTGTCTCATACCAAAGTCAAAGATGCACGAGCTATACTTAAAATAAAGAAGGAATTACCAATTAGCATTATTTTGCCACAAAAGCTTAGATGGTACAGGTCAGCATCTTGTAACGTGCTGAATTCATGTCACACTTAAATTCTTTTTCATGCTTCTAGTTTTGGTGTGCATGTTGGTTCTCGTCCTCATCATGTTTAAATTCAATGGTTATTTTATTGTGGTCATTGATCAACTAGTGACTCAATAAAATAATGACAAATAAGCTTTATCTACATATAAGCAAATGGGTGATTGGCCAAAATAAGGGGCCTATAAATATTCTACACATTTCACTGGTCATTGACCAACTAATCATACTTGATCAATGACCATTGTAAAATTTCTGTTAACTTCAGTCCATCTGGAATCCTCTAACATTAAATACACTTTCTCCTATTATTACTGTTGCCAGACACGAACTCAAGCCAACATGTAAACTGTTTGAGAATATTGTCCTACTTGGTCAATTTGAAAAAATATATATATATATATGAGTTATATGAGGATTATATACCACCACTCATTGCCTTAAAGTTTTAGGAGATATGAGCTTCACTTCATATAAGCCTAAGTTTTAACATGGTATCAGAGCCAATTTAAAAATGTAGACTCACACCTTGCATGACCCATGATTGGGCTTTTATTGTCTTCCCTCACACAAATCCAGATGGTCAGTCTACCTTGTAGTTTCAGATTAAGTGCAGGTTCTAAGGCGTATGTGTATGTCATGTCACGTTACACGTGAAGGGGGTGTTAAGAATATGTCTCACTTGGCCAATTTGAGAAAAAAATATATGGATTATATGAAGACGATGCACCACCATCCATTGTCTTAAGGTTTTGGGTGGATATGAACCTCACATCAGTAAGTGCAAGTTTCAACATAAATCCTACTAGGTCAAACTATGAAGAGAAATTTTCATTCGTCCAATCACCCAAGACAGTAACGTGATACAATATTTGGCCCCAATGGTAGAAACCTTCATCTAAACATTAAGACGGGTTCTTTGGTTCATAATGTTGAGATAGTGGAAGAAGCGCAGGTCAGGTCAGCTCGACTCAACGGAGTTAGTTGAGATCAGTCTATGACCAGGTCAGCCAAAGAAGGTCGGGTCAGCTTGGCAAGACTGATTAACAAGAAAAACAAGAAGAGGGCTGGATCATCAGAGTGGAAGGCTGGAGAAGAGATGCTGCGTGCCAATGTTTAAAACACATGTGGAATGACCAAATTGCCTTCTTACTCAGTTGTGTAATGTAGTTAAGTAAGAGCAATGTTGTAATTATATATTTTCCTTATGTTTTAAATGCTGCAATTGAATGTTGCAGCTCATTCTTTTCAGTTGTAAGCTTTGTACACAAACAGAATTTCGGATTCCCTCTCCTTAATTCGACGGTTATTTCGTTGATATTTGCATCTTCATCTTCTTCATCTCATCCTCTTGAGTTTTTTGATTTGATTTCAAAAATTTAACATGGTATCAGAGCTTCAATAGTTTTTGTAAAGTGATGTTACATATCTCTATGTTGATCGCTTGATTGAGAATTTGTTTTGTTATGGCTCCCACTACTGCTAATGCTTCGAACCCAAGGGTTCTTGGACAAAAGACTCAAGAAAATCCTATGCGTAATCTAATTTTCTTGCATCCAAGTGATAGTCTTACGTGCAACCTCCTCTAAATGCACATAATTTCCATTCCTGGAGCCGCGTGCATGAAATGGCGCTCGTGGTGAAGAAGAAGGTTAGGTTATTGATGGATCCATCCCCATGCCAAGTCCAATTGTTCCTCAGTTTCAAGCATAAAGACATGTAAATAGCATGGTACATTCTTGGATAATGAATAGTGTATCTCCTTCTATTGCTCAAAGTATAATGTGGTGTGAGAGTGCGTGCAAAGTATGGGAAGATCATACCCTGAGGTTTGGGAATGGAGATCCTTTTCGCCTGTCTGATTTTTGCTTGAAACATTTTACAGTATGAAGCAAGAAAATCTGACAGTTAATGAGTACTATACTATACTTAAGATAGTTTGGGAAAAAATGATGGCACATAGACTAATACCAAAATGTAATTGTCATGGTTGTAGATGTGATATAAACAGCAAGATGGTGGAACATGTTGAAAGTGGCTATGTAATAAAGTTTGTCAAAGGGTTGAATGAAGATTATGTACCTGTTAAGTCTCAGATATTTGTAATGAGTCCTCTGCCTGGTATTAGTACTGCCTTTTCCATGGCCTTGAAGTTTGAAAGAAAGGTTATGGGCTCTTCTACACAAGGGACATATGTTAATAATCCAACTGCATTGGCAATGGAAAACAGAGCCTCGGGTGAGCTGGAAACCAATGTGTTCATGAACATATCTCAGAATACAGTTTACAGAAGTGGTAGTGGTAAATTTTACCCTGACAACACTAAAAAGGCACAGTGCACTCACTGTGGAATGATTGGACACACCATAAAGAGGTGTTACAAGTAGCATGGTTACCCACTAGGCTACAAGTTTAGAAACCAAGTGAATATGGCAGGAAACTGGAATGATGAGCATTCAGAACCTTCTAGGGAGCAAATGAATCAGATGATGTCAAATGTTTTTACACATAAACAACATCAGAAATTGTTAAGATTGCTGAAGATTGAAGACGAAAAGCAATCTTAACAAGCAGTTGCTGTTAGCAATGTTGGCCAATCTGCTGTGATGTCTGCATCTTCTGATACGGTTAGAGGTGAGTGTCATTCTGATAGCTTGAACACATGGATTATAGATTCTGGAGCCACTGATCATATCTCCTATTTGTGTCTCTTCAAGTCATATAAGCCCATCAGTCATGTCAAAATTAAAATGCCAAATAATTCTGTCACTCAAGAAACTCACATTAGATCAGTAAAAATTGCTCTTGATCTGATTTACATGACGTCCTATTTGTGCCTTATCTTTCCTTCAATCTCCTGTCCCTTAGTAAATTGACTTATGACCCTCTTTGCTTATTCAGTTCTTTGATTCACATTGTTTTATTCAGGATTAGTTATCCAAAAGGATGATTAGTTCGGCTGAAAAATCTCATGTTCTTTACTACCTGAAAGGGCAACCAGTGTCACAAACATTTGCTAATGCCATTTCAAATGCTCCTGATGATTCTTACATTCAAGCCTACTTTGGCATTTCAGGCTAGGGCATCCTTCTACATCTAGACTCAATCATATACATCATTTGTACCATTTTGTTTCAGTTCCTAATAAATATGTAACTTGTACTATGTGTCCTTTGGCAAAACATAAAAGACTTCCTTTTCCTCTATCTCAGGCCCCATTTGATTTGATACATGTTGATATATGGGCCTCACAAGCACAATAAATTGTATTGTAAAAAAATATTTTGTTACTAATGTTGATGACTCGTTTCACTTGGCTTTATTTGATGAAATCCAAAAATGAAACTAGACACATACTTACAAGTTTTTGTCATTATGTGCAAACTCAATTTAACAAAAATATCAAGGTCATACGTTCTGACCAAGACCAAGAGTTCAAGATGAGTGACTTCTTTATGCATAAAGGCATTATACATCAAACTTCTTGCACCTACACACCTCAAAAAAGCGGGGTTGTGGAGAGAAAACATCAGCACATACTCGCAGTTGCTAGAGTACTGAAGTTTCACTCTGATATTCCTATCTCCTACCAGGGTTTTTATGTCCAACATGTTGCCTATCTCATTAATCTTTTAACTGCAACTTTCTTATCCAACCAGTCCCCTCATTACCAGTTACACCAAGTAAATCCCACCTATGATCATCTCAGAGTCTTTGGTTGCCTTGCTTTGCCAGAAACAACGTACCTCATCAACATAAGTTTACCACCAAAGCAAAAGCATGTGTGTTTCTTGGCATGCTTTGTACTACAAAGGGGTACATCCTACAAGATCTTGAAACTACATGTCTTTATATCAAAGGATGTACATTTCCATGAACACATATTCCCTCTGTCTACTTAACAAGGTCGTGCTGCTCCATCCTCACCTTACACTCCTTCAATTCTCCAACCTAATACGTGCACCTTTCATTTCAGTCCCTTTTCTACAAATACTCCTGATAGGGCTTTTTAATGCCTGTCTCATACTCAGCAGAAGATACCCCTCTTAACACAACTCCATCCACAATGTCTTCTTCACCCTCTCAAGATCAAGCTTCTCCTTCACACCAGTCTCATCTTGACAATAATTTGCCAATAACTCCTTCTTCTACTTCACATAACATTCCAAATCCAAAATCACATCCTCATACCAGACTGGTCAGACAAAGATCTGCATCCTCATACTTAAGAGAATACTACTGTCAACAAGCCCTGTGTACACCACCCTCACCACATCCTTCAACTCCCTATCCAATCCATCATTATCATACTCTAGATCATTTGGCTCCTATCTATAAAGCATATGTTACTTCTCTTAGTTTGCAACAGGAACCTACTACATATTGAGAAGCAGCCACCTCACCAGAATAGAGGCTTGCTATGCAGTCAGAGCTTCAAGCATTGGCTGCCAACAACATATGGTCCCTTGTATCCTTGCCTCCTGGTAAGCAACTCATTGCCTGTAAATGGGCTATAAAATGAAAAGGAAAGCTAATGGCTCCATAGACAGATATAAGGCAAGACTAGTTGCTAAGGGATACACACATCAACTAGGGATTGATTACCATGATAAGTTTTTTCTAGTGGCCAAAATGACAACTGTTAGACATAGTATTGCCTTGGCAACAATGAATAATTGGTCTATCCATCAACTTGATATTAACAATTTCTTCTTACATGGGGACTTACACCAAGAAATCTACATGACATTGCCTGAAGGTCTTCACTCCTCACACCCCAACACAGTATGTAAGCTTCATAAATCCCTATAGGGGCTCAAACAAGCCAGTCGAGAATGGGATGATGAGTTGACTCATTTCCTTATTAGTCATGGTTACACTCAATCTAAACATGACTATACACTGTTTCTTAAACATACACCTTCATCATTTATGGCCCTGTTGGTCTATGTAGATGATATTGTGGTAGTCAACGACACTTCCAATGAAATCCAGACTATCAAGGCTTCCTTGCATCAGGCTTTCAAAATTAAAGATTTAAGAGACCTTAAGTACTTCCTTGACTTGGACAGCCAGGTCTCAGGGGGGATCATGGTGTGCCAAAGAAAACATACATTAGAGCTACTAGAAGACACTGGCAATTTGGGAGCAAACCAGCAAAATCACCTATTGGAGCGAAATCTTAAATTAGCTCATAAGGATTCAGTCCTGGTTCAAGATATGTCTGGACATATGAGATTGATAGGAAAGCTGTTGTATCTCACCATAACTAAACCTGAGAATTCTTATAATGTACAACAACTTAGTCAATTTTGATGTCCCTACTGAGAAACATGTGAAGGCTGCTCATAGACTCTTGAGATACCTTAAAGGGTCACCAGGACAGGGGATAATGTTTCCGAGTAAAGGGGATCCACAGCTAAAAGGATTTGTAGACTCAAACTAGGTGGTGTACAGAAACTAAGAGGTCAGTTAAAGGATTCTGCATATTCTTTGGAGATGCATTGATATCATGGAAGGCAAAGAAGCAAACAACCATCTCCAGGTCTTCATCTGAAGCAGAATACAGGACCATGACTAGAGTCACTTGTGAAGTACAGTGGATACTTTACCTACTAGATGACTTGAGCATAAACAGACAAAGGCAGTAGAGCTGTTTTGTGACAACAATAGTGCAATGCACATAATTGAGAATCCAGTCTTTTATGAAAGAATCAAACACATCAAGATTGATTTCAATGTAGTGAGAGAAAAGTTCCAGCAAGGGATGACTAGGTCAATGCCTATCAATACAGAACATCAGCTAGCTAATGCATTTACTAAGGCATTGTACTCAAGGAGGTTGTGCAAACTTATCCTGACCATGGGAATTCGTGATGTCTTTGGCCAGTCTGGTTTGAGAGGGGGTGTTGAGATAGTGGAAGAAGGTCAAGTCAGCTCGGCCTCAGCAGGTCAGGTCAGCTTGGCTTACCGGAGTTAGTTGAGATCAGTCCGTGATTAGGCCAGCCAAAGAAGGTCAGGTCGGCTCGGCAAGACTGATTAACAAGACAAACAAGAAGAGGCCTGCATCGCCGGAGTGGAAGGCTGGAGAAGAGATGTTGTGCGCTAATGCTTAAAACACATGTGAAATGACCAAATTACCCTTCTTACTGAGTCGTGTAAATGTATTTAAATAGGGGCAATATTATAATTGTATTTTTTCCTTCTGCTTTAAACGCTGCAATTGAATGTTGCAGCTCATTCTTTTCAGTTTTAAGCTTTGTACACAAACAGAATTTCTGATTCCCTCTCCTTAATTCGACGGTTATTTCGTTGACATTTGTTTCTTCATCTTCTTCGTCTCATCTTCTTAAATTTCTTGATTTGATTTCAAAAAAATTAACACATAAGTTTTGAACTTCAAAGAAACCAAGAAAAAGAAAGACGGAGAGATAAAAACTATACCAGCACCCCCTTTGCTAGTCTATATGACTCCTTTTGAAGTTATAAAATTTTAAACTTAAGGAAACCCTACAAAAACGGGGGGGGGGGGGGGGGGGGGGGGGAAATACTCCACTCGTACAATCGCTCATGCACGCATCTACAAGCTAAACACGTCTGTTGACAAGATTAAATGATAATTTCAAAAAATATGCAATTTTCGAACCTATTATTTAGTAGAGAAATCAGCCAAAAAAAATAAAACTTAACACAAACCAAAAAAATATAAATAGATCCGAAATAGCAAATGAAAAATAATAAAATAGCACTTCTTTTGTTTGACAGTTATTAGACAATTAGATTACGCATAGACCAGATTTCTATAAACTTGATGACGAAAATATACTTTTTGCACAGCTTCTCTATCCTGGGTTTTTCTCTGATTACTGTCGGTTCTAAATCTTCTCAGATTTCTAAAATCCTCAATTTATTTATTACATACTACTGTAAAAACATATCACAAATTTTATGTTTTTTTAGTTCCCAGATAGTTTTGGTTTTTTAGGTGATTTTCTTACTGTAAATAGGCTAGAAAATTGATTGCGAAGCGCATCTTTAACATTTTTTTTTTCTTTTTCATTGGAACTTTCCTTTGGGACCATGAGATGTGTGTTGAAAAGAATTTCCCAACATAAACCCAACCTAGGACAAAACAATTAAATCCCTTCGGAAATAGGATGTAAATCACGACAATATACGGGCATTACGCAAGCATAGATGACAGTTCCGGTCTGGTCTAAACTTAATCGTGTAAGAAGGATCATACATGATAATTGAAATGATATTCACTGCAGTAAGTATTTGTTTATACATGAAACCCATGTTAGAACATGTTGAGTTTTGATGATTTGCACAAATTAGTACTTGGAACGACGGATTAGGCGCCTCATGTGAAGTGGATGGAAATCAGTATACTTCGAACGCTTACATTAGGCGCTTCATGTGCCTTGGTGAAATCCAGTACACTTTGAACGCCTATATTAGGCGCTTCATGTGAAGTGTCTGGACGCCGGAACACTTCGAACGCCTACATTAGGCGCTTCATGTGTTTTGGGAAAAAGGCAGTACACTTTGAACGTCCACGTTAGGCGCTTCATGTGTACCACTAAGTCAAAAGTACTTCCCCCCAAACGGGCATGTATATCAAGCTATCTTCTGATAAAAGTCAGAACTACTCCGAACAAGCATGAAGGCTGAGATTAGGCGCTTCATGTGACTTCGAACGCCTTGAATTGCCCACATAAGTTGCTTTATGTGACATCGAACGCCTATTCAATTTCACATAAAGCGCTCCATGTCATATTAAACGCCTGTTCATAAACAGATTAGGCGCTTCATGTGACCAATATTACAAAAGTCATATGCTTTACCTTATAACGTTATTTGACTCTTTGTACCCTCCTCGTTTAGTGATATTTTCACAGGGTCTCTCTTATTCTTGAAGAAGTCAGATTTTCTCTTCTAGCTTTCAACAAGAAGCTTCTCCAAGAATGTTGCTACAAGCCAAAAGGAGATCTCCAATGAAGAAGACATGCCATCACAAGAAGACAAAGCCCATCATTGGCTCTGAGATGAATTCGAACGGGAAGATTTTCAAAAGAAATAAAAGAAGGGTCTTCCTCTTATTCTTCTCCAACTTTCTACAATTTCAAGCTCTCAAGTTTTCTCTCAAAGTTCAAGCTCTCAAAATAGTTGTAAACATTGTATATTTTACTTTATTGTTGAGAGTTGTGTTGTAAAAAGAAGAAGAGTCTTCTTCTTGGTGAGTAAAGATTGTGAGAGGTGAAGTAGATTGTTGGTCAAGGAGCAAGGGTGCTCCTTGTTTGAGAAATCTAGACCTAGGAGGGTTAGTTGATAGTGTTGTGGTGCACTATACTCCCTACAAGATTTCTTTGAGGGCAAAGAAGATCTTTGGAGGCTAGACTTCAAAGGGTTAGGTTTCTTGGTTGTGGTCTAGGCGTGTGGCCTAGTTATTTGTTGAATGTTGTTTCTTTGATTGTTGTTCCCCTAGAAATAACAATCCTCATTTCAAAATCCTTCTTGTGAAAAATCAAGAAGGTAGAGGAGTAGAGTCATTTGACTTGAACCTCTATACATCTTTGTGTTCTTTAAGCTTCCGCAAAGTCTTTATTCTTTTCAAGAACACACCCAAATATTGGCTATATTCAAAAACGAAAATATCCAGGAAAATATCCATACTTGGGGAGCACACTATTCAACCCCCCTTCTAGTGTGTTCTAAGGGACCTAACAATTGGTATCAGAGCGAAATCTTGAGTATTTGAGTTCAAATAGCAAGATTTGATCTTTAAAGTATGGATCTCTTTTGTTTTGATGGTGCTAGTTCCCCTAGTGGTGATGCCTCAAGAAGAAGGAGGCAAGAGACATTTATCCCTTCCGTTTCTAGTGTCCATGTCAAAGTTCCAATGTTTGATCCTCTAACTACCCACTATGGAAGTCCAACATGGAAACATATATACGTTCTTGTGGGTATCGTATTTGAAGAGAAGTATCAAAAGGTTCCACCATTCCTTTTGATGTTGATGATCCTACTCCAGAAGAGGAGTTGCAGTTTGCCATAAATAGCAAAGCTCTTGCTATTTAAATAGCTCTCTTACCCCAAATGAGAGAGCTCAAATACAAGGAGTCCAATCCGCCCATGAAGCTTGGACAAAGTAGGAGATGATCCATGAAGGAACATCTCAAGTGAGGAAGGCCAAAGGAGACAACTTATAAAACAATTTTACAATTTCAATGTCCCCAAAGGCGAGAAGATAGTGGAATCTATCCAAAGGTATACCAAGCTTGTAAACGTACTCACGGCGGTTGGCAAGAAAGATTGAACAAGAGGATCTCAACCATTGCTTCCTAAATAGATTAGGAAGAGAATGGAACACAAAAGTAACAGCCATTGAGGAATCCAAGGACTTGGAGACCATCACCTTGGATGAGCTCTACGGGAATCTCATCACTTGTGAGATTCATCTTGATGCACAAGAGAAGAATGACCCCATCCGCAACTCGTCTAAAGCCCTTGCATGCGAGTCGGAGGACTCGGATGATGAAGTCGGACTTCTTGTTAGAAGATTCCGGCGTTTTGCTAGAAAGAATGAAGATGAAGCTAAGAGGTTCATCAAAGAAAAATTCTCCAAGGACAAAGTGAAGGACCAAGACAACAAATGCTATAAGTGGGAAGTTTGGTCACTTCATGAAAGATTGTCGGGTGAAGGAGCCGCAACTCAAAGTCAAGAAGACCATCTACCAAAGGAAGAAGGCCTTCCAAGCGGAAGTAGCCAATTGGGAGAGCATTCTTTCCGGGTCCGAGAGCGACAACGGCGACAATAATGATCTCGCTCTCACGGGTGTCGTTCATAATGATCTTGACAAGGAGTTCTTTGCACTAATGGCCATTGATGATGACATGGAGGTATGCAATATTACATCTCATTATAGATTAATTGATGAAAGAGATGATTTAGTGCAAGAAAATGATTTTTTAGATTTAAAATATAAACGTGTCAAAAAGGAGTTTAGAGCATATTTAAATGAGTACAATGACACGTTAGAAAATCACATTGCATTACAACTTGAGCATGATATATTTTTGACCATATATGTGATTGCACTACAAGAGAAACATGATTTGATGAAATCATGTGCTCAAGCCCTTGATGAAAAGAAAATTGACTCAAGGGTAGGTGCTACAAAACTAGACGTTGTTAAGGACGCATATAGGCCAAAAACGAAAATCAAAACTAGTGCTATGTATGCATCCAAGAAGGGAAAACAAAAGGAACAAGCACAAGTTGTCAAGGAGTCTAAAACCTCCTTGAAGAAACAACGGCACATGCCTAAAGGAAAGGCAAATGCACCAAAGGTTTCAAAAACTTTGGTTCAAATCGTGAAACAAAAACCTTCTTCGATTCCAAAGAAAGTTGTTTCTAAAAACGAATCACGAAATGTGCCAACGCACAAGCATACACACTCTCACAAACATACTCCTACATGTTTTTATTACAATAGGAAAGGTCATGTAGAAAGAGTATGTAGAGCTAAAAGTAATAAGAATCTTGTGTGGGTGCCGAAAGGCGAAATGAAGGTAACTAACCTTCAAGGACCCAAAACAAAAAGGGTACCAATATCATATGGTTCATTTGCAGGCCCTAGCACTCAATGGAGAAAGTGAAGACAAGAAGGTCAAATGGGTCGTGGACAGTGGGTGTTCCAACCATATGACAGGAGACAAAAGTCTCTTCCATAGACTCACTATGCAAGATGGAGGAGTTGTCCACTTTGGAGGTAGCAAAGGCCAAATCAAAGGACATGGTATTATGGGTAACAATTCCTTCTCTCTTAGTGATGTCTTATATATTGTAGGACTAAAGTTTAACTTGATAAGTGTCAGTCAACTATGTGATGCTAATTATGAGGTAACGTTTTTGAAAACAAAGTGTGTTGTGAAAAAGGGTAATGCCGTCTTATTTGAGGCTTTGCTTCAAAAATATTTACAAACTTAGCATCAATGATTTGGTTTCTCAAAATGTATCTTGCCTAGTTGCTAAAAATGATTTGACGCAACTATGGCATAGACGTCTCGGACATGTATGTTTCAAAACGTTTAAATTTATTTGCGAAAACAATAAAGTCGAGGCCTTCCAAAAATGAGTTTCGAAAACCATGACTTATGTGACACTTGTCAAAAGGCAAAGTTTGTGAAACAAGCTTTAAACAAAACAAACATATCCACCTCCAAACCCCTACAATTGCTACATATGGATTTGTATGGGGATATTGGAACAAAAGTTTGGGTGGTAAACATTATACCTTCGTGGTAGTAGATGACTATACTCGTTATACATGGTGATGTTTCTTGCTAAGAAAAATGATGCATGTAGTGAGTTTATGAATTTAGTAGAGATTGGAAAATCACGTGGGTGACACCATTAAAACCATCCGTAGTGATCGCGGTGGTGAGTTTGACGGTGATTTCGAAAGGTTTGTGAATCCAAAGGATACTCACATGACCTTTCGGCACCTAGAAATCCACAACAAAACGATGTGGCCGAATGAAAGAATAACTCTACAAGAAATGTGTAGAGAAATGTAAATGAGTTCGGTTTGCCCAAATACTTTTGGGCCGAAGCGGTAAATGCCGCTTGCCATGTGATTAATCGTGTATATTTGAGACCATACCTAAATGTAACACCTTATGAGCTTTGGAATAATAAAGTTCCCAACATTGGACATTTCAAAGTGTTTGGTTGCAAGTGTTTCATACTTAATACCAAGGACACTTTGGATTAACTTGACCTCAAACCGGATGAAAGTATCTTTTTAGGTTATGCCTCAAATAGTAAAGCATTTGTGTTTTCAGCAAAAGGAGTCAAAAGTGGAAGAATAAATCCGTGTTAAGTTTAATGAGTCACTTAATGACGAACCTAAACTTAATGAGGATTGTGAAGAAAATGCAGATGTGACTCCTCAAGAAGAAATTCTTGAGGATATTCTCATGGTTGCTCATCAACAAGAGATTGTTGATGACTCTCCAAATGGAAACATCTTCATTGATTTGAGAGAGTAAACCTATTGAAGACACTCCTCCACCTAGTGTGCATGAACTTAGTGAGTCAAATAAAAATATTTCTCATACTCATATTGTCGATACACAAAATGTAGAAAATACATCGCATATCCTGGAAAATGAAAATCATTTGAATGATAAAGTTTCGTCACTTTCGGAAAGTGATCATGAGGAAGTTGAAGGAGATGTCTCCAACCTTCCTAGATCATTCAAGCATAAAAGTTCTCACTCACACGAGTTGGTCATAGGTGATTTAAATAGGGGTATCACCACATGAAGGCAATATAGAGAGAATGCATTCGTCTCGCTTATAGAGCCTAAGAATGTCAAAGACGCACTTCTTGATGAAAATTGGATCTTGGCTATGCAAGAAGAATTAAACCAATTTGAGAGAAGTGATTTGGGAGTTGGTTCCCAAACCACATGATCATCCTATTTTGGTACGAAATGGGTATTTCGTGACAAGATGGATGATCAAGGGAATGTCACTAGAAACAAGGCTAGATTAGTTGCTCAGGATACCGTCAAGAAGAAGGTATCGATTGTGATGAGACATTTGCACCCGTAGCACGGCTTGAAGCTTATTGGCATATGCTTGTTATAGGGATTTTAGACTTTACCAAATGGATGTTAAATCCGCCTTCTTGAATGGTGTTATTCAAGAAGAAGTGTATGTTGCACAACCTCCGGGTTTGAATGTCATGATTCACCACATCATGTTTTCAAACTTAAAAAGACTCTTATGGTCTTAAACAAGCTCCAAGAGCTTGGTACGAGAGGTTAAGTACCTTTCTTCTTAATAATGGATTCTCAATGGGTAAAGTTGACACATCTTTGTTCGTAAAAGAACAAGTAAAATCAATTAATTGTGCAAGTTTATGTTGATGATATTATTTTTGGTGTTACTAACAATTGTCTTTGTGAGTAATTTGCTAGTTTAATGCAAGGTGAATTCGAGATGAGCATGATGGGAGAACTAAACTACTTTCTTAGATTACAAATCAAGCAAACCGAAGATGGCGTGTATATTTTCCAAACCAAATACACAAAGGAGGTGCTCAAGAAGTACAATTTTGGTGAAGGAAGAGAAGTAAACACACCAATGAGCACAAGTGCCAAGTTTGACAAGGATGAGAAAGGAAAGCATATCCAGGTAACCTTGTATCGTGTCATTATAGGTAGTCTACTTTACTTAACTGCGAGTAGACCCGATATTTTACATGCAGTATGTTTATGTGCTAGATTTCAAAGTGATCCTAGGGAAATGCATCTAATTACGGTAAAACATATTCTTAGATACCTTAGATGTACTTTGAAATTTGGGCTATTTATCCTAAGAATGCATGTTTGATTTAGGAGGATATTGTGACTCTGATTATGCGGGGAGTCTTGTTGATAGAAAGAGCACATCCGGAACTTGTCAGTTTCTTGGAGATTGTCTTGTTTCTTGGTTCTCTATGAAACAAAATAGTGTTTCTCTTTCTATAGTGGAATTCGAATATGTGTCAGCCGCCTCTTGTTGTGCACAATTGTTATGGATGACCAACACTTTAAATGATTATAACATTCACTTCTCTAAAGTGCCCATTTTGTGTGAATACGTCTGCTATAAATATTGCACAAAATCCCGTCCAACATAGTCGGACCAAGCACATTGAAGTGAGATAATTTCATCGTGACAGTGTACAAAAGAACTTGGTGAGTGTGGAATTTGTTCCTACACGTGACCAATTAGCAAACATATTCACGAAACCTTTACCTAGTGATGTATTTGCATCTATAAGAAGTAGGTTGGGATTGTTCAACACGGGTTGATAATAACCCATCTTGAGTTTTGAGCAAGAAAATTTTCAAAATTTCAAAGTCAGTATACATAAGGCGCTTCATCATAGTTAGTTCAGGCGTTCAATGTCACATTAAGCGCCTGATGCTAAGGATGTCGCTTGTTCGAAGTGACATTAAACGCTTTATGTTCCTTAACACAAGCGTTCGAAGATTGTTTGAGCTTTTTATCCTAAGTAGTTCACTTGTTCGAAGTGACATTAAGCGCTTAATCCGATCTTCCACAACCGTTCCAAGTGACTTCAGACGCTTCATCCTACTTTATAAAGTCGTTCAATGTCACTTTAGGTGCCTAAACCCTAATTCTTCACTGTCAATTCCGCCGTCTCTTCAGTTTTTCGCGCCAATCAATAGACATCAATTCCTGCCGCCATTCCTCTTTCTCACTTCTTCCCCATGTTTCCCCACTTCTCCACTTCCCAACATCTAATCTTCTTCAACCTTTCATCTTCCTCAACCTTTCATCTTCCTACATCATTCCACAACTTATTCTCACTCTCCCATCATCCTCCTACCATTAATGCCCAAAAACTCTTCATCTTCCCTCCCCTCCTTTAAATTCCATCTTTATTTTCACTTCATCTCACTACATCCTCCCACAAGTTATTCATCTCTTCTCAAACTCTTCATCCAACACTCTCTAATGCCATCCGCAGGTCCATCTAAACGCCCCCAAAGCCAAAAACACAAAAAAACTACAGGCGTTGTAGAACCGCACGAAATCATCTCCACTCGTGAAAAGCTCTCCAAGGAAAATTTTCCTTGGATAAAGAAGTTTGATTCAGATATCAAAAAACCACCTCATTATGCGGATAAAGGTGTTCATGTTTCTCTGTACTCCAATCTGCTTTATGAAGAAAGAAGGAGTAGCAACAACCGGCCTGTCATTCCACTCAAATTGCTTCGCCTCAGTGACTTAACTGAGACTATCAATGCAGTCCAGATCATCTCCCTGTTGGAACATCAAGGATGGACCTCTCTCTGGTCCAGACTTGACATGCAAAAGTTCTCCAGAGAACACGCCCGGCTATTCTATGCCAACATGTAGGTTACCCCACAATCTGAGTCTCAACCATTTTTCTTGCACACTGTTGTTGAAGGTACTCCCCTCGGCTTATCTATACCAGAAATCTATGAAGTTCTTAGAATCAGAAACGATAGGCTGAGTGATTTCTCCGTATTTTATTGAGTAGTAGTATATACGAATTCGTGAGCAGGACGTTAAATTCGATCTGGGGTATTTTCCCTCACGAAAGACTCAGAATATGCCTTTGGTGGACCGTATTTTGCTGGCTATGGTCACTTACTGCGTAAATGGTAAGTCGACTAGAAATCCAAGCAACATGGATTTCTATGTCACTTATCGTATCAAACATGAGACCCAGCTAAATCTTGCCTGGATCATTGTAGAAGTCATGTTTGCTGCTCTCTGGAAATGGTCCAAAGCTTTACCTTTTGCCAATATTGTCACTATTTTGTTAAAGTCAAAAGGTATAGCCATTCCTGATGGAGAACTGACCCAAGTTGCTAAGACGGACTTCTATGATAACTACAACATTGCTCAAGCCATCGATTCTCAACGACGGAAAGCCACTACCATTCCTGACATTGCTGATGAGGTTGATGAAGGACCTCAAGAAGATACAAGTGGTAACAATTCGTCTGAGTTGCTATCACGAATAGCCTCTCTTGAACGGACTGTTCAACAATTGCAGCTTCATGATGCTGAGCATGAAGCCCGGCATGCACGAAATGAATTTCGCATGACAGTATGTAAAAATGCTTTCATGCAGATCAGTCCGTGGGCTCTTCCCAATAATTTTGATGATTTAGGGGGAGAAAATGGTCGTGGTGTGCAGCTGGCGGCTCTGGCGGTGTTGAAGGGTCCATGGGTGGATTCGCTGATTTTGCAGCCGGTTGAGGTTTTGGTTTTGCTGGATTCACACCTCCAAGTGGAGGTGCTGGTGGTGAAACCGTGTAACTTCTGTGTATTTTTTGTTTTGTGAAAATTTCTGACTTGGGAGATAAATAGACTTGGTATTTTGCTATTTTCTAAATGATGTTTCCTATGTTAATTGTTACTTGCGTCATCATTTTTGACTTATCGATTCCAAGTTATTTCTCTTGCACCAAGTGAGGGGGAGCATAATTAAGGGGGAGCTAACTTTAAAAGTTATGTGTTTTGTGAAATCATCAAAAAGAAGAGAATGTTAGAACATGTTGAGTTTTGATGATTTGCACAAATTAGTACTTGGAACGACGGATTAGGCGCCTCATGTGAAGTGGTTGGAAGTTAGTATACTTCGAACGCTTACATTAGGCACTTCATGTGCCTTGGTGAAATCCAGTACACTTCGAACGCCTATATTAGGCGCTTCATGTGAAGTGTCTGGACGCCCGAACACTTCGAACGCCTACATTAGGCGCTTCATGTGTTTTGGGAAAAAGGCAGTACACTTTGAACGCCAACATCAGGCGCTTCATGTGTACCACTAAGTCAAAAGTACTTTTCCCCCTAAATGGGCACGTATATCAAGCTATCTTCTGATAAAAGTCAGAACTACTTCGAACAAGCATGAAGGCTGAGATTATGCGCTTCATGTGACTTCGAACGCCTTCAATTGCCCACATAAGGCGCTTTATGTGACATCGAACGCCTGTTCAATTTCACATAAAGCGCTCCATGTCATATTAAACTCCTGTTCATAAACAGATTAGGCGCTTCATGTGACCAACGTTACAAAAGTCATATGCTTTACCTTCTAATGTTATTTGACTCTTTGTACCCTCCTCTTTTAGTATTTTCACAGGGTGTCTTATTCTTGAAGAAGTCAGATTTCCTCTTCTAGCTTTCAACAAGAATCTTCTCCAAGAATATTGCTACAAGCCAAAAGGAGATCTCCAATGAAGAAGACATGCCATCACAAGAAGACAAAGCCCATTATTGGCTCTGAGATGAATTCAAACGGGAATTTTTCAAAAGAAATAAAAGAAGGGTCTTCATCTTATTCTTCTCCAACTTTCTACAATTTCAAGCTCTCAAGTTTTCTCTCAAAGTTCAAGCTCTCAAAATAGTTGTAAACATTGTATATTTTACTTTATTGTTGAGAGTTGTGTTTGTAAAAAGAGGAAGAGTCTTCTTCTTGGTGAGTAAAGATTGTGAGAGGTGAAGTAGATTGTTGGTCAAGGAGCAAGGGTGCTCCTTGTTTGAGAAATCTAGACCCAGGAGGGTTAGTTGATAGTGTTGTGGTGCACTATACTCCCTACAAGATTTCTTTGAGGGCAAAGAAGATCTTTGGAGGCTAGACTTCAAGGGGTTAGATTTCTTGGTTGTGGTCTAGGCGTGTGGCCTAGTTATTTGTTGAATGTTGTTTCTTTGATTGTTGTTTCCCCTAGAAATAACAATCCCCATTTCAAAATCCTTCTTGTGAAAAATCAAGAAGGTAGAGGAGTAGAGTCATTTGACTTGAACCTCTATACATCTTTGTGTTCTTTAAGCTTCCGCAAAGTCTTTATTCTTTTCAAGAACACACAAATATTGGCTATATTCAAAAACAAAAATTATCCAGGAAAATATCCATACTTGGTGAGCACACTATTCAACCCCCCTTCTAGTGTGTTCTAAGGGACCTAACAACCCACATATGTTTGGTTAAAGAAAATAAATTGGAATGAGTCTGATTAACAAGTAATAAATAAATTCCCTCAATTCATATCCCCAAAACAGCTGCTGGATTATGTATCTTTGGAATTGAATGGCCAAATACTAAAAGTGGTAATAAAAATACCAAAACACAAAAAGAAGTGTTGAAATTTGGACTTACATGAGGTGAGACTCATATCCATTCAAAACCTTAATTCAATGGGTGCTGGTACCTCATCCTCATATAACCTATATATTTTTTTTTCAAATTGATCAATGTGGAACAATATTCTAAAATTGATCAATGTGGAACAATATTCTAACACCCGTCCTCACGTAGCAACGTGACTTGACATGCACACGCGTCTTAGAACCCGCCCTCAATCACAGACCACAAGTCAGGTGTAGCGCCCCGCTCCAGAACCCTAACATCGGGAACAGTGCACCCGTCTTATCTCACCGGAGAATACAAAGCGTCGAAACAATTTCCAACATGTCCGAAAAGATGTAGAAATTTTTCGCGCGGAAACGAAATCCAACAACATAAAGTTTCCTTGATAAATAAAATTTCCTTAATACAATAATAAGCCAAGTCCTGACAATAATGTAAGTCTGAAACTCTAACAAGATGATGTCTGATGAGATCCCAATAAAATAAAGAACAACAGTCGCAGGGTCCTTTTATATCCTAAGCGCGACCATCAGTCTGCCCACTCCCTTGTATCAGCCCCGTCCTCAACAAGATGTAGTCATAAGTCTCTTACTGCTCACCTGGTGGGGGGAGAAGTAGGGGTGAGTGACTGGGAAATCACTCAGTAGGCACCTGCCTCCAAGAAGTACAAGACAAGCATCCAAAAATGATATAACACACAGCACGTAAAACATGATATCACTAAGCATATGAATACGGAAGTAATCACTCCAATAAAAATGCGCAACAACGTGATGCATGTCCTACTATGCGTGTCACACGCAACAAAGTCATGTCACACAAGATGCCGATAACTCCGCCATGCAATGCATGAACCCGGGTCCTAACTGAGTGGCTGTGGGTCGTACCCACCCACAGTCACCATCCTGAGTGTACTTGGCCCCGCCACCGTACACCATCCTGAGCGCCCGTGACCCGTACGTCACGACCCACCATCATGCAAATGCACGTGCCATGAATGCAAACAGCACAACGCCTGAGGCCCCTGGCCCATCCTCACCATCCTCCGGCACTCAATCTAGATTCATTTAAAGATCGTCTGAGGCCCTCGGCCCATCCTCACCATCCTCCGACTCTCAAATCTAGGTTCATTTATTATCCGAGTGATGATCTAATGTTGTTCGATGGTAAAATTATTTTTCTATGGCTTGTATATATTTATTGTGTATTTTCTATATTTTCCTCATTTTTTCCTAATTTATTTCTATTTATTACCTAATTATCCAATTTAAATGAATTATCACACTTAATGAACTTTAGTAAAAATAATGTAATCTCAGCATTTTATAATTTCTGGAATTTATATATAATTTTCCGATTTAATTTACATTTTCCCTATAATTATTACCATTTAAAATTAATTAAATAACATTTATAGAATTTCCAGAAATTCAATTATATTATTTTTCTATTATATTTTTTTTCGTTTAATTGGGCCAGCCAACTGGGGCCCGGTCCGTTGGCCATTCGGCCCGGCCCGCGGTCGGCTCAGTAGATTATTTTATTTTATTATTTATATATATATTAAGTAAATGAGTCAGACCTGCGCACAATCGGCCCGCTACACAGAAATTTGATGAAAATCATTTATTTCAGTATTTTAAAAATTCTAGAATTTATTTATGATTTTCTGATATTTACTTATATTTTTCCTCTATTTAATACTATTTTTAATCAATTTAAATAACATTAAAAATAAATCCTAGAAATTCTTTTGATATCAAATTCATCCCTAACATCAAATCAGATAGACGCACAGTACGCATCGCATAGACTTCTGGGAGTACGCACAGTACGCATCGCATCACTAGCTTATACTATTTTGATTATCAAAATTTTCCCTAAAATCAAAATCAAGGCAGTTTTACTATTTTAATTATCAAATTTTTCCCTAAAATCAAATCTAGTCCAGTTTTACTATTTTGATTATCAAATTTTTCCCTAAAATCAAATCCAGTACACGCAAACAGTATACGCAGTCATCACACAGTAATCAAACGCATTCCACAGTAATCAAAACTCATGCTTTTCACATATCAAGCAACATAGTTAGATTTCAACAATTAAAAACATAAACACATAATATATCACCAAAGCATGCTGGAATTTGTACCAATTGGAGGGGGAAAAGGGAACCTACAACTACGCGACTAATCAAACCTTGCTGGTTTCTCCTTCTCCTCTTTCCTCTCCTTCTTCTTTTTCAATGCCGTCACCCTACTCTTCTTTTCCTCTTCTATTCTTTTGTGTTTTTTTTTCTTTTCTCTATACCTAGCGCCCCCCTCCCCTTTTAATTTGATGACATTAGCTATTTTTGGGGGAAACGTTATTTCCCCCATTATTGCACGTCCCCCTCACTTTTTTTTTATTTTTTTGCTATTTTTTTCAATCCTTATCCTTATGGCACCCATTAGCTTTCAGGTTTACTTTTTATTTTAAATTCCTTTTTTTTCATTTTGTTCTTATCCTCACGGACTTTCTTCTTTCTTTCTTTTTGATATATTTTATTTATTATTTTATTTCTTTTCCTTATATTTCATTGTATTATTATTATTCCTAATATATTATTATTTATCTTTTTTTTCTTTTCTTACCCTATACATAATAAACGACCTCGTATACTTATAACATTACTTTGACATGGTCGACACGCTACCGATAATTTAATTTCGCAATGGTCGTTACACTCAACGCTACTTAATTTTAAATTACGCATAACGGCTAGTTCAAAAATTCTCGGTGTAACACCTACCCACCTTACAAGAAGTTTCGTCCCCGAAACTTGTCGTATTTATTAGAAGAGATAGGGGTAACGCTCCGCATCTGATTTCCAACTCCCTGCCGCTTTGTTTTCCTTGGGGTTGTTCCATTGCACCTTGACATACGGAATATTTTCCTGCTAAGCCTTTGGTCTTCGCGGTCTATGATCCGAACATAGTCTCTTTATATGACGCATCCGCTTTGATCCCCAAAAGCTGGGCGTCCAATGCATGACTCGGATCAGAAACATACCTTCTCATCTGAGAGGCATGGAATACATGTATACTTGGGTTAGCGGCGGAGGCAACACCAGCGGTAGCTCGCGAACAAATCCTTCTAGTACCTCGTAGGGCCATTATAGCGAGGCCCTCGCTTACCCCTCAGATCAAAACGTGCCACACCCTTTATGATGACACCTTCCAGTAAACCTTGTCTTTTCACCCACCGCAACCTCCAAAGGACGCCTCTTCAAATCTGCCCAACTCTTGCTTCTGTCTTGGGCAATCTGAAGCCTTTCTCGAATCAACTTCACCTTCTTCAAGTTTTGCTTAATCAGTTGTGTACCAGTAACAGTACGTTCTCCAACTCGTTCCACTGGACTAGGGATTTGCCTTATGCCCGTAGATCGCCTTAAATGGCGTCATGCCGATGGCGTTATGGTAACTGTTGATGTTAACAAACTTGATCAACTTGATCAAACCATCCCAGTTTAATCCAAAGTCCAGTGCGCAAGCCCTCAGCATGTCCTCAATGGTCTGCATCTTCCTCTCCGATTACTCATCGAGTCGCGGATGAAATACAATGCTCACGTGGCTTTGTCTATTATATCAACATACACGCAAGTTTTAACATGTGTTGTCGTTTTAATTGTTAAGTTGTTAAACATGTTTGGTATAGATATGTACATATAGTATGTTTGTGTCCTTATGTCATAACCATGTATGACTTAAGTATCAAATGTAGCTAATAAATTTACAGTCGTTATATGTAACCTGTCACATGTCTTATATTTATATTGTATATTAGTTGAGTTTTAAGCGGTAATATGTGGTGCGCGTTCATTTATTTATTTATTGATTGATTTGTGATCCTCTCTTCTTTTTTTTTTCTTTTTTTTTGTCGTCGATACCTTTTTGTTACCTATACTCTATATTTCCGTACCGGCTTATCTTATTATTGTACAAATATCATATAATACCATTATATATTATTCTGAGGAAAGTATATAAATGCATAGGTTTTACTGACATTTAGATATATAATTTATTTGGGTGTTCAGGTATGATAATAATAATTCCCTTCTTTTTTCTTTTTTTTTCTTCCTTTTTTTTGTCATGTTACTAGGTTATTTATTCTTTAGTCTATTACTACGCTGTCATGTAATATTGTGTTGTCCTCAACTCTTAATTAGCATGCTTTAATTCCATTGTGTATGTTAATGATTTGTTTTGAAACTTGTAAATATTTGTCTATATCGTAACCCATGTTTTGTATGAAAGTATTTGTGTTACTATATTCTTTGTAATCGTGTGTTGTTATATATTATGATGTTTATCATTATTTGTTGTATTAGTTATGTCGTGGTGTCATTGATATAGTTGTGTTGGTGTGTATAATCATGCATATTGATTTAGCATCATTTATTTTTTGTGTGTCTATTGTATGTTTTTTTTTTTTGTAGTGGTTATTTAGCGAACATAGTTCTGACTTATCGTATTCCTTTTATGTGTCACTACTCTTACATTGTTATCGTACTCTATATATATAGTGCGAGCTTTTACCTATTATTTTGTATTTTTATGCGGTCGCTTTGTATGCATATATATATATATATACATGTGTGTGTGAATATTGCTGATTTATGTTGCCGTATATTCATAGTTTATTATGTTATGCAATATTTTCTTTTGTAATGTGTTATGTTTCTTTGTAGTTGTGTTGGATTTGTATGTTAATGTTCTAATATGTTTTATATGTGGTAATAGATCATTACGGTATGTTGTATTAATCAATGTGTATAGATATAGTTAATTAGCAAAATTTTGTATTATGATCTTGTGTTTAGGGCTTTTTTTTTTCAACGAACCTTGCTGATATCAACGGTCAACTTGAATTTCGCCTTATTCTGCTTTTGTCTGCTTCAGGACACCAATATTGACAAAATTCTTCAACAAATTTCATGTAGCAGCTGGTCCAACTAAGAAAATTCCTTGCTTCCGTCACCTTGGTCGGTCAGTGCTACTCAGCGGTATCCTTAATCTTCTTCGAATCCATTGATGTTCACTCTTCTGAACTTACATGACTCAAGAAAGTCACGCTTCCGCTGCGCCTCTCTGATCATTTATCTCTGATTACATCATCTGTACTGATGATAAGTCATTGATACATGGTCGCCGGCGGTTGAATTCTATTATAACGTCGTCAGCCTTTCCAAGGTCTGCATCAGTCATCGCGTGAACATGGACACTGATACTTGCTTCCCTTAAAATGTTCTGACTCTGCTGTGATGGTGCGCGCCGGCCTCTGCTCGGTGCCTTTACTCGTGAAACGTCCTTGTTGTTGCACTTATGCTTGCGTCATCCTCACACACTGACCCGAATGTGGCATATAATGGGCACAGGGTGGCGGCGGTAGCCATGCACTCCTCTGTGATTGTACTTCCGTCGTGGGCGGTCTTGCGATCATTAGCGGTCATGTCGTATATCTCTGCCTCCTTGGTGAAGGGTGCTTCTAAACATCAAATTCCAGACGTCTTGTATTTCGATGTAGTAGGACCTCAGATCTGGTGGCGGGAACGTCAGAAAACGCTAGGTTAACTGCTATTATCACTATATAGTTTACGGTCGCTGTTGCACCGAAGTGGTGGTCATGGTGTCAGCCAATGCTTCGAGGATGACCCCCTGACCCTGGTGGTCGTTACCATAACCATCGTTGCCTCCTTTGTTAGGTTTTTGTTTGTTTTTTTTTACGACGTGACGGCATTTTCTTGGATTACGCGCGAACCTCGACGAGAATTTGGATTAACGAGAGTAATAGAGGGATTTTGAGCTTTTAGGGTGCTCACGGAAAGTTCTAGGGTACAACGGTAATGAGATAGGGAAAGCTCACCAACGGCACACACCTCCCCTAACCCGATCATAACTTAAGTCTACTTCATTTATTAGAGGTATAATCGTATTCCTAGGTAAGGATCATAGCTTACGTCTAGGTGATCTAATTAATCCTGCGTTCCTGAGGCAGATCTGAAGCCTCGGCTCTGATACACCTGTAGCCCCCCGCTCCCGAACCCTAACATCGGGAACAGTGCACCGCCGTATCTCACTGAGGAGAATACAAAGCGTCGAAACAATTTCCAACATGTCCGAAAAGACGTAGAAATTTTTCGCGCGGAAACGAAATCCAACAACATAAAGTTTTCTTGATAATAAAATTTCCTTAATATAATAATAAGCCAAGTCCTGACAATAATGTAAGTCTGAAACTCTAACAAGATGATGTCTGATGAGATCCCAATAAAATAAAGACCAACAGTCGCAGGGTCCTTTTATATCCTAAGCACGACCATCGTATCAGCCCCGTCCTCAACAAAGACGTAGTCATAAGTCTCTTCCTGCTCACCTGGTGGGGGGGGGAAGTAGGGGTGAGTGACTGGGAAATCACTCAGTAGGCACCTGCCTCCAAGAAGTACAAGACAAGCATCCAAAAATGATATAACACATAGCACGTAAAACATGATATCACATAAGCATATGAATACGGAAAAGTAATTCACTCCAGATAAAAATGCGCAACAACGTGATGCATGTCCTACTATGCGTGTCACACGCAACAAAGTCATGTCACACAAGATGCCGATAACTCCGCCATGCAATGCATGAACCCGGGTCCTAACTGAGTGGCTGTGGGTCGTACCCACCCACAGTCACCATCCTGAGTGTACTTGGCCCCGCCACCGTACACCATCCTGCGCCCGTGACCCGTACGTCACGACCCACCATCATGCAAATGCACGCGCCATGAATGCAAACAGCACAACGCCTGAGGCCCCTGGCCCATCCTCACCATCCTCCAGCACTCAATCTAGATTCATTTAAAGATCGTCTGAGGCCCTCGGCCCATCCTCACCATCATCCAACTCTCAAATCTAGGTTCATTTATTATCCGAGTGATGATCTAATGTTTTTCGATGGTAAAATTATTTTTCTATGGCTTGTATATTTATTGTGTATTTTCTATATTTTTCCTCATTTTTCTCTAATTTATTTCTATTTATTACCTAATTATCCAATTTAAATGAATTATCATAGTTAATGAACTTTAGTAAAATAATGTAATCTCAGCATTTTATAATTTCTGGAATTTATATATAATTTTCCGATTTAATTTACATTTTCCCTATAATTATTACCATTTAAAATTAATTAAATAACATTTATAGAATTTCCAGAAATTCAGATTTATATTATTTTTCTATTATATTTTTTTCGTTTAATTGGGCCAGCCAACTGGGGCCCGGTCCGTTGGCCATTCGGCCCGGCCCGCGGTCGGCTGAGTAGATTATTTTTTTATTGTATTTTATATATTAAGTAAATGAGTCAGACCTGCGCACAATCGGCCCGCTACACAGAAATTTGATGAAAATCATTTAATTTCAGTATTTTAAAAATTCTAGAATTTATTTATGATTTTCTGATATTTACTTATATTTTTCCTATATTTAATACTATTTTTAATCAATTTAAATAACATTAATAAAATAAATCTTAGAATTCTTTTGATATCAAATTCATCCCTAACATCAAATCAGATAGACGCACAGTACGCATCGCATATACTTCTGGGAGTACGCACAGTACGCATGGCATCACTAGCTTATACTATTTTGATTATCAAATTTTTCCCTAAAATCAAAATCAAGGCAGTTTTACTATTTTGATTATCAAATTTTTCCCTAAAATCAAATCTAGTCCGGTTTACTATTTTGATTATCAAATTTTTCCCTAAAATCAAATCCAATACACGCAAAACAATATACGCAGTCATCAAACAAAGTAATAACAAACGCATTCCGCAGTAATCAAAACTCATGCTTTTCACAGATCAAGCAACATAGTATAGATTTCAACAATTAAAAACAATAAACACATAATATATCACCAAAGCATGCTGGAATTTGTACCAATTGGAGGGAGAAAAGGGAACCTACCTGGTTTATTGACGAACTACGCGACTAATCAAACCTTGCTGGTCTCTTTCTCTCTTTCTCTCTCTACTTCTTTTCAATGCCGTCACCCTACTCTTCTTTTCCTCTTCTATTCTTTTGTGTTTTTTTTTCTTTCTCTATACCTAGCGCCCCTGCCCCTTTTAATTTGATGACATTAGCTTTTTGGGGGAAATAACTATTGCACGTCCCCCTCACTTTTTTTTTTATTTTTTTTTGCTATTTTTTTCAATCCTTATCCTTATGGCACCCATTAGCTTTCAGGTTTACTTTTTATTTTAAATTCCTTTTTTTCATTTTGTTCTTATCTTCACGGGACTTCTTCTTTCTTTCTTTTTGATATATTTATTTATTTATTTATTTCTTTTCCTTATATTTCATTGTATATTTTATTCCTAATATATTATTATTTATCTTTTTTTTCTTTCTTATCCTACATATATAACGACCTCGTATACTTAAAACATTACTTTGACATGGTCGACACGCTACCGTTAATTTAATTTCGCAATGGTCGTTACACTCAACGCTACTTAATTTTAAATTAACGCATAACGGCTAGTTCAAAATTCTCGGGTGTAACATCAGGTATGAACATCTAGACTTGTGTGACGCCCTCAATCACGAACCACAAGTCAGGTATGAACACCTGGACTTGGGTAACGTGAGACGATAAATGGTCAACCATGGGCCAGACAAGGTGTGAGTCCCCATTTTAACCTGATTCTGATACCATGTTGAAACTTGAGCTTAGATGATGTGATGCCCATGTCTACTCAAAATCTTAATGCAATAGATGGTGGTACCTCATCCTTATATAATCCATATATTTTTCTCAAATTGGAGGGTATGGACAATATTGTAACAAGTGGTAATAACAAATACCAAAACAAATGAATGGGCGTATTTCTTTCTTTCAAATTTGAATATAATGAAATATTGCAACACGTCAAGCTATGAAATACCAACAAGGTAGACGTTGAATTTTTTTTTCCACAAATCAACTGATAAAAATGCTATATCTAAACGTGGGAAGGAAAAAAAAAGAACGTAGCAACACATCGACAAAAAACAAGTAAAATGACGTAATTACAACCTTAGCAATTGACAACTAAGTTAGCTTACGCCACAAGGAAACATTTGAAGATGATAAGCACTTACTCTGGTAAGACAAAACCTGTCTTTGGAGGATTTCCATCCACAAGTGAATTCTCGTATATTTCTTCGCATTCTTGAACCACCTGATTCAGCACAAGAAATTCCACAGTAATATGCCTTGAATTATACCTCCAAAGAGCTGAGATCGTAGAAGGATCCGATATGTTCGGGGCACGGGATCCTGGGAAAGGGAATAGAACCAGAAGGGACATGTTCCTATGCAGGAAGCAAATCCTTATTAGAGGCCAGAACAAAACAACACTGTAATTTGTCATGCAAATGGAAGCCAGGGTATATCACACTATTACTTGCAAACTCATAAACACTAAATTTGTGATTTTAGAATGTCAGTCCATAGTAGTGGAACTTAAAAGTAGCAAACTAAAACTGGGCATTTGCATGTCGTGAGAAATGAGTTGTGGCTTATGGTCCAAAAGATGCTTCCCTACCCACCTTGTAATGATAAATAAGAATGTTGCATGAACTGATAAGAGAACCAAACAACCACACAAGCTTTTTTCCCACTATATAAGGTATGCTATATAGATCAATCATTTCTTTTGCAATTTATTTATTTATTTTTTGTGTCGTAGTCTGAATCCTACCACCATTCTACGTCTCATACTACCTAATACATAATAGGTGTCGTTAAAATGCGTCTCTTTTAAAAATATCATATCATTTCAACCGTAATCCCGTCCTAAGTACCTAAAATTCTCACTTAAATCTTATACCATCTACATGACAACGGCTACATAAATCACAGTCTCCACTGTGCTCTATGAATGACCATATGCTTTCAATTATCATATAAGTCATATCATTATCTATTGTCTCTCTCCATGTCCTTTTTCGCCTCCTTCTTCCACATTTAACATTGATAAAGGAACACATTAAGATAAAATTAAACCATAACTTATCTAAGGAACTAAGAAGTTAGCGTCTTATGACAACTTTTACTTGAACTGACTGGGAAAGCTCGTGTCTATCAGCTGTTGGTAGTCATTCACCTAAAAAATTTTCCAGGAAAATTTATCCTAAGAAACCTCTCCCACTATTTGAAAAACCTTTCTTAATTTTCCAATGAAAGGGCATTGTATTGTCAGCTAAATGATAAACTCGCTAAGATATTTGGAATGAAAAAACTTGTATTTTCATTGATTATAACATATTACAATGTGCTTTACTTATAGCCTCTGTTCTACTCTATCTAAGGTAACTTGATTAACATCAATATAAGGATATGATATGATTTTGATCATGATCTAATCATATCTTCAGTTTGATCCTATTTTTAAATTTTGATTTACTTTCCATCACTTATCCTCAAGTTGAACATCTGGATCTCCAATCTTCAACTTGCCAAGCGTGAGCTCGAACACACTCTCTGCTATTGCTTTAGTAAGTATGCCAGCAAGCTGATCTTCTGTGCGCACGAAAAGGATCTCAACAACACCATCCTCTAGCTTCTCTTTGATAAAGTATCTGTCTATCTCGACATGATTGGTTCGATCATGTTGCACCGGATTTCAGAGATATTTACGCAGCCCTGTTATCACACTTTTAGTTGAGCCAGACACCTTTGCGGAAAACCTAATTCGCGTAGCAACTTTCTCAACCACCGGACCTCCATGACTCCTTTGGCAATTCCGCTGAATTCAGCTTCGGCGCTTGATAATACTTTCTGCTTCTTGCTCCTCCAAGTGACCAGATTATCTCTGATTAGTGCAAAGTACCCTGATGTAGACCTCCTATCACTTGGATTGCCTGCCCATTGGCACTAGTGTAAATCTCTATATTCAGATGTCCATGTTTCCTTAAGAATATCCTGCGTCCCGGGGTCGTTTGAGATATTTAACAATGCGCATCACCGCCTTCCAATGCTCCTCTTGTGGCTTATGCATGAATTGACTCACAACTTCAACCGCACAGGCAATGTCTGGTCGCGTATGAGACTAATAGATCAGCTTCCCCATCAATTTATGATACTGCTCTTTGTCTACTAGTGGTCCTTCATCAGTGATTCTTAGTTTGATATTTGTTGCCATTGGAATACTACTTGGCTTGTAATCTAGCATCCCTACCTATGTCATTAGATCAAGTATATACTTTCTCTGTGAAATAAAGATTCTTTTGCTTGACCGAACAACTTCTATCCCAAGGAAATAATTCAGGGCTCTCAGGTCCATTATTTCAAATTCAACAAACAACCTCTTCTGAACCTCTAAAATCTCTTCTTCGTCACTCCCGGTAATAATCATATCACCCACATAGATATTGAGATAAGTTATCAGTTTCCCTCTTCATTTGTAGAACGAACATATGGTCAGCATTACTCTGTTTGTATCCATTTTAATTTATGACTGACGTCAATTCCGAACCACATACGCGGAGACTGCTTCAGTCTATAGAGAGCTCTTTTAAGTCGGCATACTTTATTTTCCTGCAACTCGCCTGAGCAGCCTGGAGGAGCTTCCAAATAAATCTCTTCCATCAATTCACCATGCAAGAAGGCATTTGTTTACATCAATCTGGTTCAATGCCCACTCTTGGTTTGCAGTTACAGAGAACAAGACCCTGATTGTATCAATTTTTGCGACTAGTGAAAAGTTTCTGAAAATCAATTCTGTATGCCTGAGTGTACCTTCCGCCACCAATCAGGCCTTGTACCGTTGGATTGTATCATTTGCTTTATACTTGACTATGAATACCCACCGGCACCCCACTGGTTTCTAGTCTTGAGGCAGGACGCACTTCTCCCACATCTCATTTTTTTCAGAGCCTCCATTTCCGTATTCATCGCATATCACCAATATGGTATTTTGTTGGCTACTTCGACAGTCTTCGGTACAAGTCCTGGCATAAAGTCGTAAGCAAACATGTGGCTACCTCCCCCTAAGTTAAATTTACCAGATACCTTGAGAACCGTGTTGTCTGCTTAGGTGAGTACCTTCTTGGTGATATTTCCATGTTTTCCCTAGGAGGAAGTCTCCGTACCTGTGGCTCAGATGGGACATTAGGCATAACATCCTCAACTACTATGTCATCAATATGTACTTCACTTACATCGTAAGGAGCACTCATTAAATGAGGTTCATGACATAGCCCTGACACGTCAGTCCTTCCTACGTTGTCCCTGGTCTGCTTGGTGGCACCATCTACTTGACCTTGTTGGACAGCCTCTGGCAACCTGTAGTTATATAACCAGTCAATCGGCACACCCTTTTTTGATGGAGTCTCCTCCTGAGTCAGAGACTGGGAACCACAAAAATGTTGTCTCAAGGAAATATAGTCTACAGTGACATGGATGCGACGAGTTTTAGCATTATAACATTTATACCTTTTCTGATAAGTAGCATACCTGAAAAAGACACATTTTTTGGCACAAGAGTCAAACGTAGTGCGTTCACCCTTTGGAGAGTGTATATAGACTGAGCATCCAAACATCCGCGGAGGAAGAGTTAATATTGATGGAATGCTGACTTGGGTAGACAGTGTTTGTAATGGTGTTTGTTGGTGAAGAATTTTTGTGGGTAGACAATTCATAAGGTATGCGGATGTAGCGACGACTTCAGACCAGAAGTAGGTGAGTACCTAGGTTTCAATAAGCATTGCCCAGGTCATCCCAAGAAGGAGTATGTTTTTTCGTTCCACGACTCCATTTTGTTGCAGAGTATTGAGACAGGAGGTTTGATGAATTATGCCATGTTCTTGTAAGAACTGCTGAAAAATTTGAGATATATATTCTCCTCTTTTGTCAGATCGGAGGATTAGAATATTTGTGTCGTACTGAGTTTAGATCATTTGAAAGAAGTCTCAAAATCGACAATTGACTTCGTATTTATGTTTTAAGAAGTAGAGCCATGTCATATGAGAACAAGTCCACAAAAGTAAATATTGAAGAAAAACAACGATCAACACGAGTATTATTAGGCCAGAAAGTATTTTATGCTGTTTGGCCTTTGTGCATGTTTCACATGACAAAGCATTAATTGGATCAAAAATAAACTAGGGAAGAGACTTTTGAGATAACCAAAGAAAGGTGGCTTAAACGAAGATGCCACAACCACAATTGTTGTTGGACGGTATTGGTGGCAAGTATAGACTGACGTTGTTGAGTGACCACGTCCAAGTAGTACAGGCCACCACGTTCAGTGCCACGCCCACTTATCTTCTTCAAATGAATGTCTTGCAAAAGGCAAAAACGAGGATATATGAGCACATCACAATCAAGTTCTCTTGTCACTTGACTGATCGACAGTAATTTAGACAAAAAATTAGGAATATAAAAATAGTTCGGAAGCGTGAGTTGTGGAAATAAATGACATGTCCAGTTCCACAAACTGAAAGATTTCACCACTCGCAGTTTCAATATGATTTTTGTGTGAAAGAATAAGTGCAAAGAAGTTGTCGGAGTCATATGTCATGGTGTCGGTGGTCCCACTATCTAAGATCCAATTAGTGTTTTGCAAGAGGCTTAGAGGAGTTTTGTGGTATTTTTTGGGTGCAGGGGTATTTTGGTAATAAGTTTTGATATGCTGACTAGTATGGTAATATGTTTGACTGAGCAGGTTAGTTTGGGTAATCACTTTGTCGAGTGGTGTATTTTGGGAATTAATTTGGGAAGGTAAAGTATTTTCGGAATTAACTAAGGGCAGTGGGGGTAATTTGTTCATGAGGCGAGGTCAATTGTGTAAAATCAGGGGAAGGTTCATTTGGCAAGTCTGGAAATTTCTGGAAAGGCTAGGTTTAATTGGTCATTCACTAGAAATAGGGTCGGGTTTTAAATAGCCAACCCTAACCCCATTCCCTCATTACCCATTCTCTCTCTTCCTGTCTCTGCACTGGCTGCCTCCTCTCTGCTACCAGTCTTTCCCTCTTTCTTACCTGGCTAGTAGCTGGTTGCCACCGCTGCCAGAGGCACTACTGGTACTTCCCTCAGTATTCCAGTGTTTACGCCGGAGCTTACTGCGATGGCCCTGCAGCCTGGCGTTGTTATTCCTTGGCGACCAAGTCTGAAGGGGTTCCTCGTAAAATCCATATCTTGGCTTCTTCCCTGCTGATGGCCGCATAGGCCGTCTCCACCGTCGGGAGTCAATCTTTCTTCAAGTGGACTCTTTTCACGACCTCAAATTTGTCATCCATTGCGGTCAATAACTGGAATAGTCGTTGTTCTTGTATTTTTTTTTGTTGTAGATGGTAATGTCCGTAGGGTCTTTCATGGGGTTAGGGTCCCTCCCGTCGATTGCCAACCAGACCCATTGGAGGCGATTCCAGCAGTCCTTCAGGGATCGTCCGCCTTGTTTGATAGTATTTGCCTTCGTGTGAAGGTCAAACACTTGAAGAGCATCCCCACCTGAACCATAGGTGGTTGCAAGTCCGTCCCAAAGTGTCTTTCCCGTCGGGTGCTGTAACACATTGTTCACCAAACGAGGTTCAATATTTTGGACCATCCAGATGAACACCAAGTGATCATTCTGCTCCAACTGTGAATAGGCTAGATCTGTGGTGGGCGGCGACGGAGGTACCCCCGTAAGGGGTTTGTCCTCTCTCTGCCGCCTATAGCCTTTTTAATAAGTTTGCCCACAGTGGATAATTGTCTCCGTTGAACTTGAACCCTAATGAGAGGTCTTCAGAGTTGATAACAATCGTACCAATATTGCTTTTCAATAAATTGACTAACTGGAGCCAATTCATCAGTCTCGCTTTCAGAGGGGCCGAGTTCTGTCATTTTATGGCTAGTTGGTCGGAAACAAGGTCCAGGAACAATGATGTGAGTTCCTGTGTTCCTTGATCGGGTTCAATTGGTTTGAGAATGTGTTTTTGAACTGTGATGAAACTTTTCTTATTTCTGAGTTCAATCTAGGTAAGAATTTTTGCTCGGGATGTCCGGATCAGTCTGTGAACAGAAGAGGATGGTGAGGAGAATAGGGTGTATTTTTCTAAGTCCCACATATCAGAACCTCGCTCTGATACCATATAAGATATTTAGAATGAAAAAATTTGTGTTTTCATTGATTATATCATATTACAAAGTGCTTTTACTTATAGCCTCTGTTCTAATCTATCGAAAAAATTTGTATTTTGATTGATTATATCATATTACAATGTGCTTTTACTTATAGCCTCTGTTCTAATCTATCTAAGATAACTTGATTAACATCAATACAATGATATCATAAGATTTAATATGATATGATTTTTATCATAATCTAATGATATCTTCAATTTGATCCTATCTTTAAACATTGATTTACTTTCCATCAAACTCCTCCCAGTTTACGACAATAAGACCAACAACCTAAAACAATCCTTTACCAAAAGAAACTCCCTCATCACCAAATAAAAAGACACTACAAGTTGCATTTCTTCTTCCTTCAAGAACTCTGTATGCATTTGTGCAAAATCACAAAGCATAATGGTGTATCTGGTATGATTATTCCAATTTGGATCAGAACACCAGGTGATATAAGTGTTGCTAAAACATATTCACGCAAAAATATTCCAGGCAGAGATAACTCGAATTGCAGATGATCAACAGAAGAAAAGCTCCACTTCCGAAATCAATAAGCATGTAAGATTGAGGAAGATGCAGATGCCAGAGAAGAAACCATAATCACAGGAGACACTCATGTAGAAGCTGTTAATGCCTTTAAATTTGGTTTGCAAGACAGTATAGTAAAAGACTATGGTCACACTCCCGGTATGAGATCTGAAAGATATTGTGTTTTCTACTTCAGACTGATAGAAATCAATGTTAGTAGGTGAAGGAACGGAGGGGTTCCGGTCAATAAGGGCTGTGCAAGAGGAAAGAGCAGTAGGGTGTACAAGGTCCGATCAGGCCGGTGTTTGTGCATATTACAAACCGAACTGCTTGTAATGGTTTAGACATGGTAAAATCTAAATTGGACCGAAACTGGTCAACAAACTATTTGGCCGATCTAATTTGTTTTGGTTTTGTTCTGTTTTTTTCTCGGTTTATACAATTAACTACATTTTGAGCAATAAAAATCTAAAATTACAAACTAAGTAGGTATTAAATAAATTACAAGCCAACTAAATAAATTATCGTATATATATATATTTATGCTTTTTACATATTTGATAATATATGTACATTTTTTTATAGAAACAAACTGGTCCAATTTTTATAAAATTATATATTTTATAACATATCCTATATATTTTATAAAATAATATATTTTACATATTTTATAAAATACATATTTTATAGAAACGGTTCGATCTAATTTTTACAGTTTAAAAGTATCAAAACCAAAACCAGGCCGTATGAACGTTTGATTTTCAAAAATTTTAAATCGACCGCTAAACTGCAGTTCGATTTTTCTTAATTTAGTTTCGGATTAGTTCGTTGATTTGGTCTGTGTTAAAGGCATCAAAGTGGTGGATGACAGCAGAGAGGTGCTTGTGAGTGTAGGAGGAATGCAGCAACAATCTGGTGAACAGCGGTATGAAGAGTTGTGATCCAGCTCAAGAAGTGTAGAACAGTTGAATATCGTCGAATCGCAGTTAAGATCAGAGGCAGTTACCTTGTCACGTGCGTAATTGAGTGAAGTGCAAGGTTGAAGAAGGAGAAGGTGTTCAGGAGCAGGAAGAAGGGGAGAAGAGAGCGGGAGCTGTTTAAATGACGTGAAATTACTGTATTGCCCTTGGATATATAAAACGCATAGCTGTAGCTTAAAGGGAAAAGATGTAAAGTTTCCTATTTTCTTCTATCACGCTATGTTTGCAGTATATAACCGAATTGTGCAATGTATTGATCAATAATCAAGCGGTTATCAGATTTTTTTCTCAGTTTCTTAAGCGTTCTTGTCTTGCTTTGTCTCTCTTGATTCAATTTCAATTTTGTTC
>AP025070.1:26117342-26170423 GCA_036186865.1 Eustoma russellianum | reverse complement strand
TTTCTACCTTAGATTTCAACATGCTATTTTCATTTTTAGTGTATATTCATTTTTCCTATATGATTCAATTTGAATCTCTAAAGAATCAAGAGTATTAGTAGACTCTTGTTTAAAAGATTCTAATTGATCGGAAAACTCCAAGTTGGACGTCTTCAACTTGTCGTTTTCTTCAATTAGTTTCTTCTTTTCTTTAGATAGCCTCTTACAGTGAGCAGCATTCTTAAAAATTCTTCATACATTTCATCAAATGTCATGTCACTATCAAAATCATCATCAGAAGAAGAACTTACTCGTTGGATATGAAGCAGACTTGAGCTTCCTCAGTGTCGGATTCTGAGTCGGATGAGTCGCTCCATGTGCTCATCTTTATTGCTCGTTTGCTTTCCTTGACTTGGACTCCTTTGCCTTAGACGCTTGTGTCTCCTTGTCCTTGACTTCTTTATTATTGTTGTTATTATTATTTTTCTTTGTTGGGCAATCATATGAGATATATCCTTTTTGACCGCATTCATAGCACTTTAACTCTTTATTATACCATTTGTTGTTGTTAGAGTTAACTTTCTTAGGTTGAGAAGAAGAAGAAGAAGATCGTTGTCTATTCTTATTAGGACGTTTGAAAAACTTTCTAAGTTTTCTAGCTATCAATATCAAGTCATCGTCTAATTCAGTATCACTATTACTATCATCATTATTTGTATGTGATTCAGTTGATTTGAAAGCTATTGACTTAGCGGACGATTTAGATGACTCGGACTTCCGTTGGTTTAGTTTTACCTCGTATACTCTTAGTGAGCCTATCAATTCGCCCATTTTTGTGATCGATTTCGTTTCTTCAATTGCAGTTACCTTTGGATCCCATTCAATAGGAAGGCTTCGCAGCACTTTTTGAACCTTTTCATTGTTCGTGAATGATTTGCCTAAAGCTTCAAGAGCATTGAAAATGTTAGTAATCCTCAAATCCATAGATGTTATGGATTCGTTTGGCAGCATTTTGAAAGATTCAAGCTCAGTCATAAGCATGTTTATTTTTGATTCTTTTACACCGCTTGTACCTTCATACTTTAATACAAGTGATTTCCACATATCGTGTGCACTTGTGCAATTTGACACATATCCTGCTTCACAAGTTGTTAGTCCATTTAACAGTAATTGCATAGCCTTAGCATTCATGGACATTTTCTTTTTATCTTCTGATGACCATTCACCTTTATATTTTTCAACCTTTTGTGTGACTCCACTAACTTGTACAATTTTCATTGGAGTGTACGGCCCATCTTCAACTATAGACCATAAATCGATGTCTATAGCCATTAAGAATAGCCTCATTCTTAGTTTCCAATGAACAAAATTATTACCATCGAAAAGAGGAGGACGTTGTGTGGACATACCTTCCAACTCACCTTTGTGAAAAACAATAGCCATAGTATGTACCTTTGATTTGAGACAAGCAGTATATTATGAATTGTTGTTTCTTGGCCTTGTATTGTTCGTACGGTGTTGAATCTTGCTTCTTTTGAGTGGTGTTGTTCTGGCTCTGATACCAAATGTTGGACCGTGCACCTGCAATAAACACCACTAGAGGGGGGTGAATAGTGGTTAGCGGAAATTACACTACAACCCTTTGTTAAAATCCCCTTTGAAAACAGAATCTGAGACCACCTCAGATTCAGAACCCGTTTTTCAAAAATTTACAAATAATTGTACACAACTCCAAAAATTATGAAACTTTCCAGAATTGAACTTCAATGAGTTAAAAAGACTCTTTCCAAAAATCAGACAAAAATAAGATCGTTTGACCCTTCAAACAAATAAAAAGATTTAGATGGTCAATCTGGACAGAATTGGACAGAATGTTGCTGATTTTGCAAATAGTGTTTCTCTTTGAATACTCAACCAAAAAGGTTGATCTATATATCAAAACACTCCTTAGGATGTCTAGATGAAGTTTCCAAAAGGCCCTGACCTTAAACAATTCTTGAAAAATACATAATTTAAGTTTTCTCAAAACTGGTTAGATTGCAGCCAGATTGGAGCAGTTATCTTGCAAAGACTGAAAGACTAACTTTACCTTGCTCAAATCAAGTGATTCTTGTTGCAAATGAAAGCTAACAATCTGAAGTATATCTCCACCAAAAATCACGAATTTTGAAAGTGTAAGCTATTTTTTCAAATCATGAGAAGTTGTGTGAAAAATGTAGTAAAACGGATAGAAAAGTAGAAACAAGACAAGAACACCAAGGATTTATCCTAGTTCGGTCAATGTGATCTACTCCAGTTCCAAAGAACACCTTTCCTTCGATTTCACTATGGTATTAATCAACTTACAACAATGGGTTATACACCAACTCTATTCAAGACTTGGATGAACAACTTTTATGCAACACTTAGTTGCAACACCTTTACCACCTATTGATGTAGCCTTATAGAATTGGCTAATCAATCTTACAAATGAAGCTCAAGAGGCTTGTAGCTCAACAAATACAACAAGAACACCTTTTCTACAAAGAATGAAACAAGAAAAACAAGAAGAAGATGATAGCTAGACAAATCAACAAATGCTTTCAAGTGAGCTTCAAGTGTGTTTCATCTTCTTCGCCTTTGCCTCCTATTTATAGCGTGAGTTGAGCCTTGTAGATAAGAATGCACATGTGTCACCATCTTCATCATCAAGCTTAAGTGTCTTCACATCATTGGTTGGCCTTATACACTTAGCAACATCAAGCAAAATGATTGGTCCACCTTGGCATCAACATGTTGGCCAAAATTTACACCTTGGCATGTTATAATTATCCTTTGCAAAATGAAGATAATATGGAGAAGATACAATGGCATATTCCTCCAATATCCCCTCAACTCCTTGGCTTGAGAATAGACATATGAGAATTGACAAATTCAAACCAAAAATCATCTCCTTTCTACCTTGTAGCCATTGGGTTTGAAATTATAATTTCCAAGTTGGCAATTTTGCCAACTAACTTTTTTTTGATTGATCCACTTGTCACCAAGCTATAAAATGAGTACACCATCATTTCCACCTGTTAATACACGTTTGCAGGCTTGCATATATGTATATCAACTCAGATTTTTGAAGGAGAAATCATCAAATAATAATTGACAAGATTATGTCAACATGTAACACCAAAATTCCCAATATTTCTTCTTGTATGTTGTGATCATTTGCACACCTTGAACACCTTTATATTCTCTGTAATATGATGATAAATATCCTCCAATAAAATATATAAAAGAGTCTTCAAGAAAGAAATAGAATGTGACATCACAACTCGTCACATATCCCGCTATAGTCAATAATATCATCATGTGAGAGAAATAATATAAAGCCACCATATAATCTTCAAAATAATTACAACTCAACTCAAGAATGATGATAGGAATATGCTCAAGAGATTCCTTGAGTGAAAATACCAAAAATACCCTTAGAGGTGAAATGACCAAAATACCCCTGGTGAGAGAAAACTCTAGAAATGACGCCGATAGTCAGAAATGAATATTATAACACCTCTGTCATGATGAATAAGATAAGAATATGTCCTTGAAATATTTCTACCATACCATGTTCCTACAAAACTCAAAATACCAATTTTGCACTTTTTGGTAAGTCGTATAAACTTCCAAGGCACATTAGTCATAATGTAGTTATAAACATCAAAAACACATAATATTCACATAATGAACATGTATAAATCATTTACAAATGTAAAAAACCACCTTATCATATATTAGAAAAATATTTCTAAAAACCTAGACATCAATATCATTTTTCTTCACTTATTCAACTTTTTCATTTATAACACCATATGTGACATGTAACACTTAAAATCATAATTTTGAAAATTGTCCAAACATATTTCTCAACAAATTGAACAATCTCTCAATCTAAGTTAACTACCAAGGAAAAAATGATTCTCACTGTGTTCAATTTGGCTACAGGAGCAAAGGTCTTTAAATAATCAAATCCGTACGATTGTGTAAACCCTTTAGCAACGAGTCTTGCCTAGTATCTATTCAATGACCCACAGAGTTGTACTTTAGGGAGAATACCCATTTACATCCCACATGTTTAACATTCTCAGGAGGATAAACTAGTTTCCAAGTGTGGTTCTTAATAAGAGCAAACATTTCATCCTCAACAGCCTTCTTCCAGTTTGTATTTTGTAAAGCTTCCTCAATATTGACTGGGATGGTTAAGGAATCAAGATTTACATTAAATGCTTTAAACTGAGGACCTAGATTATAGTATGATACATGATTAAATAAAGGATATTTAGAAGAACATGTTGTACTACTTAGTAATAACCTATGGAATGGACGTTTAGTACACTCATGAGTCCCTTTTCGTATGGCTGTGAGTACCTCTAGTCTACTTTCATTAATGTGATCAGAACCAGAACCGGTGTCCAATGTAGGTATTTCTGATAAACTAGATGGTGAGTGAGTTTCAGAAGAGGGTACCTGCAACCTTCTTCTAGAATATACCTGAGCAATAGGTAGATCACTTCTAGTTAGATCACTTCTTTCCTGATGGCCCTGAGGTATTGGTTGTTCACCTTCATCTTCATTCCTTTGAATATGTGAGCTGTCATCAGGATTTTGATCCACGTCTTGTGTTGTTATTCCAGTAGAGCTATCACCAACAGTGGTTATGTCTATGATGCTCCAGTAATGTCCCTGCTCTGAGATAATAGAACTCAAATTATTGTTAGACAAATAATAGGCAGAATATTTATCAAACACTACGTCCAAAGTAGTATAAATCTTTCTAGTATTTGGACAGAAACATTTGTAGCCTTTCTGTGTACCAGAATATCCAAGAAACATACATTTGGCTGATCTTTTGTCAAGCTTACCTCTGACATGTGATTGGAGGTGCACGTAAGCCACACAGCCGAAGGTTTTGAATGGCAATTCAAACAATAATAAACAATGAGGAAAACTGTCTAGAAGTTGGCTTTAGGACTCTTAAACTCAAGAATCTTTGAAGGCATCCTATTAATCAAATAAGTAGCTGTCAATACAGCTTCACCGTATAGATACTTGGGGACATTCATTGAGAACATAAGGGACCTTGCAACCCCTAAAATATGCATGTGTTTTCTTTCAGCAACCCTATTTTGCTGGGGTGTATACACGTTAGTGTTTGATGATGGATTCTTTTTTCATTTAGAAATGCCCTTACTGTTTGGTCTAGAAATTCAATACCATTATCATATCTTAAATTCTTGATAACAGTATTAAACTAATTTTGTATCAGATTTACAAAAACTCTGAACACATGTGATAACTTAGACTTGTGATTCATTAGATATATCCAGGTGACCCTAGTATGGTCATCCACAAAAATTACAAACCACCTACTTCCATTCACATTCAGGGTCCTAGAAGGACCCCAGATATCTGAGTGCACTAAATTAAAAGGTTTGCTTTCTCAGTAAACCTTAGCAGGGTAATGGGATCTGGTCTGTTTAGCATACATAAAAGTTTCACACTTTAGAGTTTCAACATACACATCACTGAACAAGGCAGGTTTCAGTTTCTTTAAGTACAAAAAATTTGGATGTCCCAACCTTCTATGCCGTAAAAAAATAAGATCTGTCTTAGACTTATCTATTCTGGGGACAATAACTTTGTTCGTACCAGAATAGATAATAGGACAGTCTTCAAAAACGCCAAAATTTGCTTCCTTAAGTAAAAATAGCCCCTTGTGATGATTAACATTGCCAATCATCCCTTTGAGGACTTTCTCCTTCAAAGCCTTCTCCTGGAAGAAGGAAGAAGAGGGGAGAAAATAACATTTAGAAGGAGAAAACAATGTCCAACAGTCATTATCTGACATAATCTTTCCTACAGACATAAGGTTACAATCTAGGTTGGGAACATATAGAACATTTTTCAGAGTTAACTTATCAGTAATATTTATATCTCCATAACCTTCAATGTTCATGTTATCACCATTAGCAATTCTACTTTTTTATGATAAGAGTCATAAGGTTTATAAGAACTTAGTAGACTTCTATCATATGTCATATGATTAGTAGCTCCTGAGTCAATAATCCAGAGAGGAGACTTACTTCCTTTACATATATTATCCATTGTAGCCCTTATCTGACTGTGGTTTGGCTGAGCTCTCTGACTCTCCAATATCCTTTGAACGGCATTCAGCTGGGCTTGAGTAAATGTAGGTTCCTGCATTACTTCTGAACTCACATCAGCAGTAGCAGCTCTTGGACCTCTCCAAGATGCTGCATCAGATCTCCAGGAGCTACCAAACTCAGATCTATTTGTGTAAACCTTACCATAGCCATAAGTTCCTTGTCTAGAGTTATTCTGTCTGAAGTACGGTGGAGGTTTAACAGTGGAACCTGGTCTCCTATAACATTCCTCAACCACATGAACATCTCTATGACATTATTTACAATATTTCTTAACATAACCAGTGGAACTATTTGCACCACTCTTCCTAGTTATCAAACATGCAGAATCATTTTTAGCAAGACTTGCAGACTTAGTTTTAGTCATGTCTGTAATTATAAGAGCAGAAGATTCAGAAGAAATTATTGAAGATCCCATCATCACTTTAAGTATGCTTTCCTCTTGCCTTACTTCTGAGAAAACTATATTTATTGCAAGTAGAGGTTTAGTGCCTAAGATTCGACTTCGTGCTGCATCAAGATCCTTGTGTAAGCCTGATAAGAAACCAAAAATCCTACGGGTTTCTTTGATTGTCTTAAACAACTGGTTGTCAGTATTACAACTCCAAACATATGTTTCCAAATAATCCACCTGTTGTCAGATTTGAGAAAGACTACTAAAATATTTACTTACTGTCTGGTCACCTTGTTTAATATCCTTCAGTTGTGTTTCCAACTCATACAACTCTGAAATGTTATCCTTCTTGGAGTACATTTCTTTAACAGCCTTCCATATAGCAACTGCTGTAGGATACAAAATGAATGTGTTGCTGACTTCTGGGGTCATTGACCCAAGAAGCCAACTCATAATCATCGAGTTTTCAGCTTCCCAGACAGAATACTTGTTATCTGTCTTAGCAGGAACTTCCATCTTTTCTGAAAGGTATTCTTTCTTTCCTCTTCTAATATAAAAGCTCAAGTGCCCTGTTTCAAGATAGAATGTTGTTGCCATTGAGCTTCTGATTAGTAATAGTAACAGGGGTAGAATCAACGATTGAGCCAGATGAAGGAGAGGCAGGTAGCCTTCCTCCTGCTCCAGCAGTAGAAGTAATCTCACTTCCCTGCTCAGCCATGCAAGTAGCAGATTTGTAGAGTTATGGTGTAAAGATGAAAGGAAACGAAATATTCAGATGTTGTATGAATAGAAAGGAGAGAGACAGAGTGCTAGAGAAAGAAGAAGTAAAACTTGAAATTGAGGATCTGTAGATTAGTTGTTTTTCAACAAACGAAATGATGTTTCTGTGCTATCGAAAGCGACTGAAGGAGAACTGATGTGACGAGTTAGGAGAAAGTTTGTTTGCATGTGTACTAGGCCTTCCCAGGTGTCACACATGCAATGTGACACGATGGAAAAAACCAAGTTTCCCTGTGATGAGCTGTCCTTGTTTGTGCAAAATCGAGGTAGACACCTATTTTGTTAACGGCGCAGTGAAGATAACGCCGTTACCACTACCGCTGTTAGCACTAACGTTGAATTTTCTTGAATTTTTCTAGTCTTTCCGTGAATGATTTTCTCTTTCCTTGCGTTCCTCTGTTTTTCGTTTTCTTCCTGGAGTCAGCTCTTCTTTCTGCTTCCCTTTAAGATCTTCTGAACTATTTCTTTCTCTGCTCCTCTTACGTTTGTAGTAAATGTATGCGTAAGAGGAGTATTAGTTATTCAAGATGCAAGGCTGAAACAGTTACTTTGAATATTTCAGTAGTAATTGAAGATTATGAGAAGTTTGTGAGTTTGGTATGATTCAACCGAGCAAGTGTAGCAAGGGAGATGATCTTCAAATGTTTGAAGTAGTTTTGAAGTTTGCTCTAGAGTAGTGGCTCTGATACCATCAATTCCAACCAATCTGAAATGTACAAGAGAAATGGTACTACAGAAAAGAAACTTTTTTATCGTTTATCAGCTTTCTCAGGGATGATGTAATTGTCGATACATGTGTAGAGCAATATACTACAAAAGCTTTTCCTCAATAAGATTTTGAAGCCAACATTCTAAAGCTCAGTATAGAAAGATTGGCCACCTACTCAAAAAGTTTCCTGTTGGGTTTATTTGATAAATCCCTGAAGAACGACCGTTTAATCGAATCACTGAATAAAGTAACAAAAATGCAGAATTATACCTTGATCCATTTTTTATATTGATCTGTTCACTACGTATGCTCCTGCTGCTGATGAATCTGGCGTGATCCAAGGATTCACGACCTCCCACCAATTGTTGATGCACCCCTTGAACGGATTCAACAATTCACTGTTTTACTCAATAGAGAGGCTAGGCAGTGTGAGCTTCATAGAAAAGGTTGGCACACACTTCTCCTATTTCTCTCTTGAGGACGACGGCTATTGATGGTGTGTGTGAGGAGGTGAAGCCTCCTTCTTTATATTGAGGGAGAAAAGGAAGAATCTTGATGGGGATAGGATTGAGAGTTGTGTATGAAACCAAATCCTCTTCCTTTATGGATGAGAGCTTTTCTCATCTCAAATACCTGAGGATATACTTGATATTATCAAGTCATCTTTATCCACTATTAAACATTATTTAATATTTAATAATAAATATTATTATCTAATATGTAATATCAAATATTATTTAATATTTAATATTATGCACTAACATTTATCTACTAGTCACACGTGGGTTGTCGCCCCTCGGAGAACAGATGTCGTACACTTTATGATCGTTGCGCTTTGAGCCCATCCAGCACGGTCTCTGACCATATGACTTTCTACATATTTGGGGTTTCTATTTTAGACCGCACTATACATCCACAAACATACCCGATGATCACTTTACGTGTGGATGTTTTTATGCAATAATTAATATTATTATGTAACATATGTGACATATAAAATTATCATACATAACGTCCATCTTATGATTAATTCGTGTATACTTAATCAACGTGTTGTGCATTACACGTATCTCGAATTAATGCCAACAATCTCCCACTTGGAGTATGTATGCTTCTTAAAGATTATATGTCACTCTTTTGAGCTCCCTTACTGAATGTCCCTTAGTGTGTCTTTCCTTTTCCGGTCAATAAGCAAATGTTAGCAAAAGACTTAAGCCGCAGGCCGCCATATTAAATTAGTGACTTGTCCCTCTTAAATCATGATACTAACATTCCACTGAAGGACATGGACGCTGCAATAGATATGTAGTGTGGAATTAATATGCCAGGTAATTGTACATATTTGATTTCAACTTGGCCCTAACTTAGAGAGATCAACAGAATTCAGAGTGTATGTCGTAATTGCTTAATGTACATTACTTTTGCAGAAAATTTTAATATAATGAAAATGTATATTATATTGTTTCTCTGAAATAAACAATTTCTTTGAGCATAAGAAAACATAAACCTCTCAGACTCCCACTAGGATAAAACATCCTCAACCGGACTAAGACTCATACAGCTAACATGCTTGTGAAACACTACATGTTCTACGGCTTTAAGGGTCGGCCACCATGGAGTCTGTACTGATATGCTCAATTCTGATCACACCACTCTGAACTCTTTCTTTAACAGCCAGCTACTTCATCTCTATATATTTTGATTTTAATGAACTCCGGTTGTTATTCAAATATAGCACTGCAACATTATTGTCAGAGTAAATCCTCATTGGAGACGAGATAGTCTCCACCACTCGCAGTCCTGTGACAAAATTATGAAGTCATATCGCCTGATTGGATACATGGAAGCATGCTACGAATTCCGCCTCCATAGTGGAGGACGCCAATAAGGTCTGTTTTGCACATTTCCACGAGATCGAACCTCTGGCTAGAGTAAATACGTAGCCCGAGGTCGATTTCATGCTGTCTTGGCATCCAGCAAAATCGGAATCTGTATATCCAGTGGTCTCTAACTCATCAGATCTCTAATACATCAGTACGTGTTGCTTCGTTCCTTGTAAATATCTCAACACCCTCTTTGCTGTGGTCTAGTGATTCTTACCCGGATCAGAGAGGTATTTGCCTAACATTCCGGCAATGTATACCAAGTCTGGTCGTGTGCATACTTGGGCATACATTATACTCCCTACCGTCGAAGCATATGGAGTATTCCTCATCTCTGAACGTTCAAACTCAGTTTGGGAACATTGCTTCAGGCTGAACTTGTCTCCTCTAGCCACAGGGGTATTAAGTGATTTACACTTATCCATGCTATACCATTTCAACACCTTTTCGATGTATGCTTGTTATGAGAGACCTAAGATACCTTGGTTACGATTACTCCGTATCTCAAGTCCCAACACAAATGAAGCTTCACCATGGTCTTTTATTTCGAAATGTTTTCTCAGAAAGGCTTTGGTATTACTCAACATGTTTACATCGCTTGTTGCAAGTAGTATATCATCTACGTACAAGACCATAAACATGAACTTGTTCCCACTAAACTTGTGATACACGCATTCATCAATTTGGTTTGCCTCAAAACGGAAAGAGGCAACCATTTTGGCGAATTTGAAGTACCACTGTCGAGACGCTTGTTTGAGCCTATAGATGGATTTCTTTAGTCGACAAACATACCTTTTGGATCTATCACTTTGAACTGAGGTGGTTGAACCATGTAAGTGGTTTTGTTGAGTTCTCCATTTAAGAAAGCAGTCTTAACATCTATCTGATGTAGCTCAAGATCTAAGTGTCCTGCTAAAGCCATGATTATCCGAAAGAAATTCTTAGTCGATACTAGAGAGAAGGTTTCTGTATGATCTACGCCCTCCTTTTGGGTAAACCCTTTAGCAACAAGTTGGGCCTTATATTGTTCTACATTGCCTTTTGAATCCCGTTTGGTTTTAAATATCCATTTGCAACCAACGGGTTTCGAACCTTTAAACAACGAGACGACTTTCTATACTTTGTTGTCGTGAATAGACTTAATTTCTTCTTCCATGGCCTTTATCCACTTTTCTTAATTTCGACATTATAATGCTTGTTGGACGTTTTCAGGGTCATCGTCCATCATGCCAACATCGAATTCATGTTCTTGGAGATACACCACATAATTGCTAGGTATGGGGTTTCTCCTTTCACGAATGGATCTCCTTAGGGGCACTTGTTCTTGGGATACTGTAGGTTCCTGAACTGCATCAGTAGGAAATTCTTCTTGTTCTTGAATGACTTCCTCAGGAACTTGTTCCTATGGTGCGTCACTACTAAGATGAGGTACCTCAGCTGCGGGTAACACTGATGCTATCTCCCTAAAATTTGGTCCGATTCGCATTTCTATTACATCTAAGTGACCCTCATCTAACTCAATGATCTGCTGATGCAAATCATTCCCCCCGAAACCAAAGTATCCTCGAAGAGCTTTACTGAATTTGTCTCAAAAAACAATTTACTTACGGGATCATAGAATTTATACGCTCGTGACCTTTCCGAATAACCAACGAAATAACAACTAACTGTTTTGGTGTCCAGTTTTCTTTCATTTGGTTTTTAAGGTTTCGTCTCTGCTAGACAATCCCAAACCTTTATGTGGTTAAGTCTAGACTTACGCTTAGTCTATTACTCATAAGGGGTCTTGATTGTTGCTTTAGTTGGTACTCGGTTGAGGATGTAAGCTGCGGTTTTAAGCGCTTCTTTCCAGAGGAATAATGGTAGTGTAGTTTGACTCATCATACTATGTATCATGTCTATAAGCGTGCAGTTTTGTCTTTCAGCTATACCATTCATGATTGGTGACCCAGGCATGGTGTACTGAGGGACGAATCTGTTTTCCTCTAGATATTTAGCAAATGGTCCTAGACATTGTTCTCCTGATCCATCATATCGACCGTAGTCTCCTCCATGGTCCGATCTGACGACTTTAATCCTTCTGTTGAGTTGTAACTCAACTGCAGCTTTGAAGGATTTGAACATGTCCAGTGCTTGCACTTTTTCTTTAAGTAAGAATATGTAGCCAAATTGTGAATAGTCATCAATAAAGGTGATAAAATAAGAGTGGTCATTTTGGGTAGCCGAATGAACTGGACCACAAATATCGGTATGAATCAACTCTAATAGACCATTCGCATGATTTGCTTCATATCTTTGGACTTTAGTTTGTTTTCCTTTAGTACAAAATACACATGATTCCAAATCAGTGAAGTCTAAAGGATTGAGAATTTCTATTTTGACAAGATGTTCTATTATGTTTTTGGACTCGTGTCCTAAATATCGATGCCATAATGATCCTAAATTCTCACGAGTTAATTTTGATTTAACGTTTCGCGTAACAACATGCAAGGTTTCTTGATTTTAAACAACATTTATTGAAAAAAGTGGATCACTTTTGGACATTTTACTGTGACCAATTAATCTAGAAGCTTGATAAAGTTGAAAATTTCCATTTCCAAAATAACCGTAATAACCACTGTTATCCAATCGATAAAACGAAATAAGGTTTCGTCTAATTGATGGTACTACCAAAGTGTCATGAAAATCTACATAAAATCTGGAAGTCAACAGCAATCTGGAATGTCCAATGGCTTCAACCTTTATGCTGCTGCCATTTTCCCAATAGACTTATCTTTCATCGTCCCTTGGTTTTCTGTGGCTGAGGCAACCCTGCATAGACATGGATAAGTGAGTCGTGGCTCCCATATCGACCCACCAAGTGGCTATATCCGAAACAAAATTAACTTCAGAACAAACTAAGAACGTATCTTTCTTCTTGAGCCAAGAATGATAACCGGTATAGTTCTTCTTTAGGTGTCTTTCATTCTTGCAAAAGAAACAAGTCATGCTTTTGTGTGCGTCAGCAGTAGGCACCCCCTTTTCTTTCTTGCTTGCCTTTTGCACATCTTTATCCGTAGCCTTTCGTTTCTTAGATAGACCCATCATGAGATTACTGCATGGATTAGCGTCATAAGTAAATCTCATGATAGTCATGTTTTAGTCCTTAGACTTGAGATTGTCATAGTTTCCAACATAAGAACTATTATATTTTGACGTGATCAAATGTTATCCATAACTGGATAATAATAAAGGTCATGATTGAGTATGATGGAAACTATGTACTCCCTTTCTTTTGAGAGAGATATCTTTTGGGCCCATCAATAAGTTAGACTGTGAAATGCATGGATGTGCTCAGATGAATTGATAGTGTGATCAATATCATTTGTTTTATCAGTCTACTTAGAGATCGAGTATTATATGTTTGAACAATATAAGTATGACGATGACCATGACTTATGTTCAAACTAGATATCGTGTGACAAAGGGATTGATGCATGTGCTATTGTTAGGCTAGTTGGATTGTACTCGTATTAATTGGGTAGTCGTATTGTCTTGCTAGAGACCAATTATGACTTATTGGTCCAATAGAGATTTAACCGACTGCCAATTAATATGGGTCTATCGAGTCACACACAAGAATGCATATGGCTGAGATTAATATTAGTAATATTAATGATATTAATATTGGATATTAATTAATATTATTATTATTATTATCGCTTTTTATGTTGTTGGATAATATTAACAGAATCCATATCTGATATGGATTTTGATTAGTCTTATCCAATCTTGACAGAATCCATGTCTGATATGGATTTTGATTGGCCTCATCTAATCCGATTTTGAATCAGATTTAACTCTACATATACAAATCTACAGAGAAAGATCTGTAACACACAAGAGAGCAAAATCAAAAAAACAGATAAGCCTAGTTCGTTTTTGAGAAAAACGAATTTCTCAGCCATGCCGTTTCAAGAGATAGCTCTCCAGATGGAAGCATTCATGTGGATATCGACAGAGGGTTTTTGTGTCATCGCACCTCTTTCGTCTGCGGATTTTGAATCTACAAAGGTAAGGTTTTTGAATTTCTTTCATCGAATTAAACGAACGGAATGGATCCTTGGGAAGAAATAGGAGATCAATTTTGTTTTTCCACTGTGTGTTTTTGCAGTGATCTCGTTTGTTTCCTAACAGTGACAGTATTCACAACCTCATGCCCCTCATTCTTTAGCCTTTCCTCCTCTTGCACGCAATGCGAGATAAGTTCATTCACTGTCCATTTTTTCTTTTGGAAGTTGTAACTAACTAGGAAGTGTTTGAACTTTGGAGGCAAGGAGTTGAGAATCATGACAACTAGTATGTCGTCAGAGACATTTAGTTTCATGTTTCTCAATTGAGAGGCAATATGAGTCATCTCTATGATGTACTCCCTTATGATGCAGTTTCCACGGTACTGTTTCGAACAAAGTTTCTTTAAGAGATTGCCTGCCTCAAGTTTCTCATTCTTTACAAACCTTTGCTCGAGATCGGACAAAAATTCTTTAGTTATCATGGACTCAAAAACGTGTCCCTTGAAGCACTGAGGGATAGTATTTTGCATGATCATGAGACACATGCGATTTGACTGTATCCAGCGTGCCATGTGAGCTTTTTCCTCACTTGTGTTATCGTCTGTTAGCACGGCTGGACGGTCTATCTGCAACGCAGTGTCTAGATCAGCAATCCCCTGAAAGATCTCGAGTTGATCTTTCCATTGCTTATAGTTTGAACCATTCAATGTAGGAATGTCTTTAATGTTAGACATTATTGCCGAAAAGCCAACAAGAAACGGAAGTAAATACACAACTTTAAACTGCATAATAAATCCAAAATTGAAATAGAACCTTAATTCCATCTACCGATTGTCTTTCAACATTAGGTCTCTTTGGAGTCATCCCAATATTTTTCAACAACTGGGTGTAGTGGTCAATGTGACGGCTCTCCAAGCACGGGTTAACTACCTTCCTTTGGGCCGATGAGTTAACCTATGCATTCAAAGCTTCGCCGCCGGGCCCATTCGGGTCAACTACCATGCTCATATGTGCTTTCGACAATCACACCTTCCTTTGGGACAGTCAATGATCGCGTCCAACACATATGTGCCCTTCACGATCATAAAAAATTATAGTGGCGATGATATGATTGCGCAATTTGAGGGGATCATATTAAAGCCCTACATTTGCTAAGTCGTGTAACTTTATGGTTCTAAGTGATCCACAGTTTCCTGACTCTTTTGCACATACCGTGCATGCTTTGACCTCAACATTCATTTTGTTTTTCTTAAACCAATTTGAACTAGCTTGATTCCCTTTACGGTTCAAATAAGAACCACATTGAACCAAGTTGGTTCTCCTTACGGTTTAAGAAAACAATGTCCTTATCAATCAATTTAACAAGTGATATAACCTTATGATGAGTCATATTGAGTGTGAAATAAACCGATTCGGTAATACCCACTTGCCATAAGCGTGTATTGCCTTTCCACATGATTCCCAGGCCACTGGTGGAGTCACAATGGTCTCGCTTAAGAACCGGATTTCTTAGACCGAATTATGTGTACAATGTTTTATCACAACTCAATAAGTCATCTATCACGAGTAGTTAACCGCGTTGATTGATAAACTCGGATAATGTTGGTCAACACAATCAACTTAACCCATCGAATTAACTTCGTTGAACTTGGTCAAACTGGGTCAAACAAAATTTGGATCCTTATTGGGTTAAGTTCCATAACTTATTTTACTTGTATTTATTTATTTATTACCTGGGATCATTTGTACATTAAGATTGGGACATAGATAGTGATGTAGCACACCGAGTTCAAGCAAACTGATGTAGATGGAGGGCAGCCTCAGGGGTGCTGTGTGAGAAGAATTTTCCAACTGAATTAAAAGGAAAAATTTATAGGGTGGCAGTGCGACCGACAATGCTGTATGGAACAGACTGCTGGGCCATCAAGAGGACACAATAGCAGAAGATGGAAGTGACAGAGATGCGGATGTTGAGGTGGATGTGTGGCATATAAGACTAGATCGGATCAGAAATGAGGTGTTTCGAGAAAGGTTAGGGGTGGTTAGTATAGCAGATAAGATAAGGGAGAGATGACTGAAATGGTTTGGGCATGTCAAGCGGAGACAGACAATGGCACCCATCAGAGCAATTGAAAGCCTTATTGTAGAGGGGAACAGGAGTAACGGCAGATCCAAACTGACTTGGGATGAGCGGATTAGGCACGACCTACTAGATTTGCACATCTCTAAGGACATGGTCCAGGATAGGAGTTCATGGAGGCAGAGGATTAAGGTTAGCGAGGTATAGGCCAGATATAGAGGCACCTTAGAGTATATTTAGGGGCGTAGATAGGTGTAGATAATATCTACGCTATAGGTCTACTTTGCATTTGTTTGTTTATGTTTTGCTGTTGTTTTGCATTACATGTACATATACACGTTATGAGTATTTTAATATCGACAACCTCCTCTTTGTATTTCGTGAATTCCCTCACTAACACACTAGCACATCATATCCTTATTATTATGCCATTTATGCATGTACATATAGAGACGGGAGTCTCAATGTAAGCAAACTTTCCTTCACTTGGGATAGAGGTATTGTTTGCCTGCCGCTTACCCTCCCCAGATCCTACCGATAGCTTTTGCTGTCGTTGGGATATACTGGGTATGATTGATGATGATGATGAAGCTTTAAATAATAATAATAGTTGTTGTTATTTACTTTATCCAAAATAATAATAATAAACAAATAAATAAAAATTGAAATTAAAATAAAGGGAAAGGGGGGCTACGGGCCGGGTCGAGTAAGAACCCACCCAGCCCATATCTTTTTCCTTTTTTAATTGATTCTGTAATTTGAGCCAAAGTCCAATCCGAACCGAGTCAGGACTGAGTCGGATCTGGCCCGCCCGACCCACTCTGAAATCCAAAGTTGCCCTTTTTTATTTTATGCATTATGGGCCGAGGCCTAATTTTTGAACCAGGCCAGACCGGGTTGAACCCGGATCTGCCCAGCCCGCCAGCTAACCAGCCCTTTTTTATTTTATGCATTATGGGCCGAGGCCTAATTTTTGAACCAGGCCAGACCGGGTTGAACCCGGATCCGCCCAGCCCGCCAGCTAACCAGCCGCCAGAAAAAAAGAATTCGTCCCTTGTGCTGGAGTTAAACCTGAGACCTCTAGGAGTGTGACAGAAAGCTTTTCGGTCAGGAAGTGCAGCAGCTTTCTATTTATATTGAACCAAAAAAATTGCCAGAAGTTTAACAAAGAAGGAATAGAACCTGCGACCTCCAATTCCCTCTCCTGGGCGCTGGCCACCAGGCCAACAGCTATTTCTGGTCAGAATGAGGCAGGTTTATATATACTAAAAAACAGAAACCTTATTCCCACCATAATTTTAATCCGGGAAAAAATGATTTGGCCCAAAAAAATTCCTTTTTTAATCATGAACAGATTAACAAAAGTGATTCGATTAGGCCCGCTCTGATACCACTTGTTGGATTTATTTCATAAATCCCTGAAGAACGACCATTTAATCGAATCAATAGACAAAGTAACAAAATGCAAAATTATACCTTGCTCCATTTTTTATGTTGATCTGTCCACCACGTATGCTCCTGCTGCTGATGAATCTGGCGTGGTCCAAGGATTCACGACCTCCCATCAATTGTTGATGCACCCCTTGAACAGATTCAACAATTCACTTCTTTATCCGATAGAGAGGCTAGACAGTGTAGGCTTTATAGAATATGTCGGCACACCCTCCCCCTATTTTTCTCTTGAGGCCAACGGCTATTGATGGTGTGTGTGAGGAGGTGAAGCCTCCTCCTTTACATAGAGGGAGAAAAGGAAAAATCATGATGAAGATAGGATTCAGAGTTGTATCTGAAACCGAACCCTCTTCCTTTATGGATGAGAGCTTTTCTCATATCAAATACCTAAGGATATACTTGATATTATCAAGTTATCTTTATCCACTATTAAATATTATTTAATATTTAATAATAAATATTATTATCTAATATTTTATATCAAATATTATTTAATATTTAATATGATGTACCAACATTTATCTACTAGGCACACGTGAATTGTTGTCCGTTGGGGACCAGACATCGTACACTTTATGGTCGTTGCACTTTGAGCCCATCCATTGCGGTCTCTGACCATATGACTTTCTACATATTCGGGGTTTCTATTTTAGACCACACTATACATCCACGACCATACCCGATGATAATATGTGGATGTTTTTACGTAATAATTAACATTATTACGTGAAATATGTGACGCATAAAATTATCATACATAATGTCCACTTGTGATTAATTCGTGCATACTTAATCAACGTGCTGCGCATTACACGTATCTCGAATTAATCCCAATATTTCCATGATACTCGTCTATCTGATTGCTTATTCACTTTAGAAGACTAAGCGAAACAAAGTTCAGTAGTGATTTGGAAAGCCCGTGTATGCTGTTCTTGATGCTCCTAGACGTTTTTACGTGTAGTTCAAAAGCAAATTCAAGACCTTCCCTTGTCAGCAGGCTGAACTCCATCCAAGCGTCGTGGCAGCTGGTCTGGACCACTTCGTTGGCGTCAAAGGTACGATGTTTTACCAGCTCGACAACTATCTTTTTCACCAATGCAGCCGGGGTAGATGAGGCCAAACGTGATAATGCATCAGCTCTTTTATTAGCCATGCTGGGGATCTGTTCAATACCAAAATGTTCAAACATCTTTCTTAGACGCCGCACTTTATCTAGATATCGCTTCATATTATCTTCCTTCGCCTCATAATCCCTATTGACTTTGGAGACAATGAGCTGGGAATCACTTTGTGAGGTGATTCACTGCGCTCCAAGCTTTCGAGCGAGACTCAATCCTGCTATTAGCGCTTTGTACTCAGCCTCGTTATTGGTGGATTCAAAGTCAAATAAGAGTGCATATTCAAATTCCTCTTTCTTCGGGCTAGTGATTGTTAGATCCGTAACACGTTCTAGAGGGGGTTGAATAGAGTGTTTGGCAATTTTGCGGAATTTTCTTTTGTGGCTCAAATCAAAATGAATTCAAAATAGAAGCAAGAATGGGAGATGAGAAACAATGAATGAGTACACCAGATATAGAGTGTTTTGAATCGTAAATGATTCTACTCCACTATTACTTTGTTGGCAAAGTGGATTTTCAACAACTATTCTTCTTATTAAAGACAATAAGAACAACCACATCAACACTTACATTAACACCTTAGTGTAAGCAACCACAACAACAACTTTTTGCACAAAGTATACTTGTGCAACTACAACTCTACACAAGAACAATTTCTTGCTACCTCACAACTTCAATAAAGTTCTCTCAAGAACTTTCTTACAGTGGGTTGAAGAAAGTAGTGGGGATTCACACTTTCTCACTAGTCTAAACACAAGCAAGAGATCAAATATTTATGGTTCCTCTTGTGTTAGACTCTCTATCTCTCAGTATACAACAATGAAGAGCAAAGAAAGGCTTAACAAGCTTTAAGCACTTTTACACATATGAGAGAAATATATAACAATGAATAATGAAGCTTGATGATAGTGAAAGTGTGTATTTGACTCGTCTAAGCTTCATCCATTTATAGGAGATGTTCACCATGTTTTTGAAGTCTCCACCATGTCTTCAACTCCATCAAATGTCAAGATAACGTCCATGAATCTCCCTTGGATTTTGTTCCAATGTTCAAAAAATTTGAATTCTGGGGGACATCGATCGATCGAAGTGCCTGGCTGAGAGATCGATGTCCTCCAGAAACGTTGCAATTTTGAAACTACTTGACATCGATCGATCGAAGTCTCCCCTGGAGAGACTGATGTGACGTCGATCGATCGATGCCTCATGGACTGAGAGATCGATGTTGGACAGAAACTTTTCTGCCTAAAATCGATCGATCGAGGTCTCTCCCGTCGATCGATCGATGTCCTTAGTCTGAGAGATCAACGGTGGAAAGAAACTTTTCTGCCTGACATCGATCGATCGAAGTCTCTCTTTGGAGAGACTGAAGTGACATCGATCGATCGATGTCCTCAGCCTAAGAGATCAATGTTGGACAGTAGAGTTTCAATCTCAACCATTTTTGACATAGTGTATTTTTTTCATTTTGCATCAAATCTCAAGTGTAAATTTAACATCTTTATATCATCAAAATATTTTATATCTTAACAATGATTAGAAGGCCTGCTCCACATCCGTCTCGAGAAGAGGATCCATCTACATACAAAGTCCAATCATTTTCAGGTGGGGGTTCATCTTCTACTGACATTCCCTCTGCGAGGAAGTCAGGCATGGCCAGGGCTTTGACCGAGGTTTATGGCTTATACTCGATGTCATATTCGACAAGCTCTATGGTCCATTTGGCGGCCCGACCAGAGGTGTCTCGCCGTGTTAGAATTTGTCTCAAAGGTTGATCTGCGTCCACTATGATGGGATGAGCTTGCATATATGACCTGAATTTCCTTGCAGCCACTACAAGTGCCAAGATGACTTTCTCTGTATTAGAATATCGCACCTTGGGCCCATGCAAAGTCTTACTAACAAAGGAGATCGGCCTCTGGACTTCGTCTTGCTCTCTGAGCAGAACTGCACTTATAGCCTCCCGACAGACTGCCAAATATACGTATAATACTTCTCCAAGCAGAGGTGAAGTCAGAATGGGCACCTCGGCGAAGTAAGATTTTATATCTTCAAAAGCTTGCTGACACTATTTGTCCCACTGAAATGGAGTTTTTTTAAGATCTGAAAGAAAGGAAGCGATTTCTCAGCAGACTTAGATAAAACCTGTTCAATGAGGCTATTCTGCCTGTGAGCTGCTGTACTTCCTTGACACTCTGAGGTGGGTGCATAGTCTGCAGAGCTTCTATCTTAGCGGGATTAGCTTGCACCCTTCTTTCGAAACCATGTATCCCAAAAACTTTCCCGTGCGCACCCTAGAGGTACACTTCTTTGGGTTCAACCTCATGCGCGAATATCTTAAAATGCCAAAGAACATCTCTTAAACTCTGTATATACTGATCAAGAATCCTGATCTTGATAAGCATACCATCTATATACACTTCCATGATCCGCCCAATCTGTTCACTGAACAGAGAGTTTACCAACCTTTGATACGCTGTCCCGGTGTTTTTCAGCCCAAACGGCACGCTAACATAGCAATAAGTACCGGACTTTGTGATAAAATACATTTCTCTTGATCTTCTTTAGCCATAGCTATCTGGTGATACCCTTTGAAAGCGTCCAGAAAATCAAAAACTTTGTATCCCAGTGTGGAATCTACCAGCCTGTCGATCTTTGGCAAGGGATAGCAATCTTTTGGGCATACCTTGTTGAGGTCAGTGTAATCAATACACATTCTCCATGTCTGGTCTGGCTTGGGGACCACCACTGGATTAGCCAGCCATATTGGATATAAAACCTCAATAACGAATTTTGCAGCGAGGAGCTGCTTAACCTCATCTGCGATTACTCGAATCCTCTCTGGGGAAAAATTTCTTTTCTTCTGCTTGAAGGGCTTCATGTGCGGGTCAACTTCCAACTTGTGCTCTGCCAAAGTTGCCAAGATTCCTGGTAAATCCTCCCCAGTCTAAGTGAAGATTACCGCAAATTCTCTTAGCAAATCTTGAAGCTGAGCAAGGAGGTCGGCGGGCATCCAAGTTCTAATCTTGATTGTGTTTTCAGGTCTAAGGGGGTCAAGAATAAAATCTTGGACGGCATCGTCTGATTGGAACCTCTCTTTGGTTAGAGGTACCGGATCATCAAGGCTGATCTGCTGCACTGTGTCCTCTAGGGTGGCAATGGCATAGCAGCTCTGAGCAACTTGTAAATCACCTCTGATCGTCACCACTCCAGCTGAGGACGGGAATTTCATGATGACTTGAAGGGGTGACACCACCGCTTCTAGTGCAATTAATGCAGGACTCCTCAAGAGAATATTATATGCCCACCTCTCTCTTATCACAACGAAATCTAGCCATAGCGAACGATAAACAGGGGGCCTTCCGAAGCTGACACTGAGGGTGACCAAACCTGCTGGCCGAACTGCCGCACCAGTGAACCCATATAAAGGAGTCGAGTCTGGGCTCATCAGCGACTCCTGCAGTCCTAGCTGACGATAGACATATAGTACATCACATTTGTCACGCTTCCGGTATCCATTTACACATGACATACTTCAACTCTATTGTCGGGAGCCAAATAAATGCAAAGGTGTATCACAAAACCTGTGTTGTTAGACCCCAAAGGGATGGGATCCTCGGGACCGTAAGTTAGCTCATTTTTTATCCTTGCCCTTTTGGTGGGGGGCCACACGACGTCCCAGCCGAGCTAGGTTCACCCCGAGTATCCTATGATGCACCACCCACAATAGCATATATGATGGAATTAACATGCGGCCGACCTGCAGCCTTGGACCCTCCATGATCTTCATTGTCATCGGGTCTTGGTGGTCGTGGTTGCTCCTCTGGTTGGCATTTATCCTGTTGTGGACCTCGGCGAAAATCTAAACGATTGTGCAGGCGACATCGTGGGTCATAAAATTTCTTTAAGTGTCCACGTTCTATAAGTTGCCATATCGCTTGGGCCAACTGCCTGTAATCTTCAATATCGTGCCCGATGTCCCGGTGATAACGACAATATAGTTTAGGATCCCTCTTCTCCCTTGGGGCAGATAAAGGCTTCAGGTCCTCTCGTAACCCCTCCTTTTCCATAACAGACAAGATCCTATCCTTGGAGGCTAAGATAGGCAGACCCTCTCTACCCTCTTTTTCTCGGCCACCCATGCTATCGAACGCGCTGCACCGATCGCGTTCTGCCCCCTCGCGCCGACCTTCTTTGGTCAAGCGAGGTCAGCTGTCCTGTTGAGCTTCTTGCTCGGCTTCTTTCTTCAACCTATTTGCCTCTTCCCCTCGCGCAAACTGTGGGCCTTTTCCAGGCACACTCTCAATGACTTAGGTCCCACCTCAGCCAGTTGGGAAAAGAGGCGACCGGAACGAAGGCCGTTAATAAAAACTGCTGCCATAACCCTTTCGTTCTGGTCTCTAACTTGCAGCAACTCATCCGAAAAACGCTACACATACTTAAGCACCGATTCCTCAAGACCTTGCCTCAGGGTCATTAGATGTGAGTAATTCTTAATGAATGGTGTGCTTGACGAAAATTGGGCTTTAAATCTTTGTGCCAGCTGCCGGAAAGATCCCACCGATTGAGGTGGAAGCTCTTGGAACCATCTCCGGGCCTTTCCCTGCAAGTACATGGGAAGGTTTTACACCGCGACGGATCTAGAACATTCTTCAGGCTCATGGCCGTTTGAAATTAGAAGAGATGATCCGTCAGGTCAGAGGTACCATCATAAGTATCCATCTTTGGCACTTTAAAACTCTCTGGTGTCGTGTACTCATCTATGTCCCAGGAGAAAGGACTCTTCTGAGCTATACGTGCATACTCTTATTCAGGCTCGTCATTGCGGCTTTCCCGTAGATGGCGCCCCCAACTCCACGTGGTTCACTTTTAAATGAGTGCGTCCTAGCACCCAAGTAATGATTGGCCAAGGGCACAGACTCAACTGTCGGGGCCTATGCACTATCCCGCCTGGCATCAACCATAAATCCTCTAGGAAGCCGGGAAGACAGTTGATGCGAGCCTTCTTTGAAACGCATGGAAAGGTCTTCCTCCATCGCCTCAAATTCAGGGCACTTGCCCTTAAGGCGTTCCACCATGGCCTCAAAAACGCCTAAATTCTCGGCCACATACTTCATCGCTTTCTCACGCTCCTCATCTGTTACTTAAGGAGCGTTGTGCACGTGCCGCTTCGGCTCCTTGGGGGCCTGCTCCAAAGGTCCAGACTGTGCGTTCCTGCGTCTGTGGGGATTGGTGGACTACCTCAATCCCTCCTGAGGGGTTCCAACCATGTTAATGTAAATATACGTACTGGTATTTCAGAAAATAAGACAGTCAGATGTTCAGGCCCCTCCTTCTAGCGCCAAATGATGAAGTCAAATCTTTACCAAGGATCTGAGATGATCCGAAGGAGTAACATTGTCAAGCCTCCGTTAGGGAAGGTAATGACTTCTTGGCCGACCTGCACAAAGAACACCGTTAGAGGATCCGAGGACTATGGTCCCGGGTAAGGACCTCCGACGCTTAAATCAGTTTTGGGCATGTTTAAGATAATATATCTAAGTTTGAAGATTTAAGTATTTTTTGGTAAAAACCTGGTCCTCTCTCATTTCTACGGTGGAGAAGATGGTCAAAGGATGGTGAAAATTCTCTGTTGATCTGGACTTGTCCTTCTCTTTCCTTCTTCCTTTGTTTTTATGCATCTAGAGCATCCAATGCATGGTTTGGTTACTGAATTTGTGACACATGTTAACCAGCGATGGTGTTGTGTGCTTCTACATGTTAGACATGTGGCGCCAGCTGTTTTAACCTTGTGCTTTGTTTGACACCTGGCAGGAGCCCGGTGATGTGTCTGGGCCGAGGCCAGTGGTGGCTTTCAGTAAATGTCTTTTTTTACATGGCCGAACGTGATATCTGAGCTGGCTAAGGGAAGGTAAACTAGCTGAGCTGACAGTCCAGGACTATCTGATTATGTGATAGCGGAGGCTGGCTGAGCAGGTTAATCAGACCAAACTAAACTCTTTGCTCGAATTGATGATCTGACTTCGGCCCCTGGCCGAGCTGACGTGGGGCCAGGGATAGGCTCGTGCCTCGGTCTCACGGTCCTGTCTGAAGACTCTCTGAAAAGCGCCGGGTTTGCCGAGGTTGACAGGTCTAAGGTCTGATGCTGAGATGCCGGGGCAGGCCTAAGGCAGCTGAGCTCAACTTACGTTGACCGTCGTCGAGCGATGTGAAAGCTCTGTGCCGTATTCAGCAGTTTAGTTCTGGCCTCATCACATAACATGCACAAGATGAGTCGATCCTTGAAAACTTGGTGTCATCTTCGATCACCATGTGATAAACTGTGCTTATGAGGTTATTTTCCAGCAGCAGGAGTAGGAGTTGTATTTTTTGTGTCTCCATGTCTCTGTCTTTGTGTGTAATTCTTACTGTTTATTAGATTATACATATGAGGTGAATCCATGTTATTTTTAGTAATCAAGCAATAATATTTAATCACAAATAAGTATGCAAACATACATGTTGCATAGAGGAACGCATATTGTTATTTTCTTAAAATAATTTACATCAACTACAACAACAACATTACCCATTGACTTAGAGGCTTCCACCTATGGCAGGGATAGGAGGGTCGGATTTACGCAACCATACCCATGTGTTAGAAAAACATAAAAGGTTATTTTTCGATGACCCATAATGAAAATTGCGGGGAAAATTACAGTTTCCTCCCCTGTGGTTTTGCGTAATTATAAAATCATCCCCTGTCGTTTGTTATTAGCCAAAAAACTACCCTGTGGTGTGGGTTAAAATTGCACCGGTGGATTTACCGGTGGACGTGAGGATCACGCGATCCAATTATTGCCTTTCCGGTGAAATTTTAGCGCGTGGGAGGCAGTGAAATTTTATGGACTGTGAGTTGACAAAAATACCCCCGTCTTCAACCCCTTTTAAAAACTCATTCCTCTTTCCCTACCTGCGTTCTCAACCCTTCAGACGAAAATTCTCCCTCCCTTTCACACGATCTTCGTTCAGGGCTGAGCTGGAAGAAGACATTCGGTCTGGGCTGGAAGAACTGCAACCCTTGCAGCATCTTGCTTAAAATTGCATCAATTTTTGAAAGGTAAGAAATCCTTCCTGTGATGAAATCGCGTTTTACCGCCAAAGGAGGAACCTTGGCCCTTCGGTTTGTGAAATTAATTGTTTAGTGTAATGGTTTCTTCTACCGGGCAAGTGTAATTTGTGGGTTGTGTATTTCGTTTTAAATGGTTAAAATCCTTTTTTTTTGAATCCGTTCGTTTTGAGTATTCTTGTTGACACAACCTTAATTTCTCCTTCCCCAATTTATGGATTGTGTATTTCGTTCAAATGAGACTTGATTTGGTTCAAATTGTGGGTTGTATTCTTCTCCTGGAACAATGAAAGTAGAAAAACCGAGGGGAAAATTACAGTTTCTGTAATTTTCCCAAAACCGAGCTAAATGTTGTTTGAATTTCAGAAATGCCGAGCTCAAGCAGTAAAAGTGCTGGATGTAGAGATTTACGGTTCAAAAATCAGAGGTGTCACTGCGGTGTTAAAGCTCCACTTAAGATTGTAGAATATGCGCAAGAAAGCCGTGGAATGCTGTATTTCTCTTGCGATATATGTGGTTACTGGAAATGGTGCTATCTAGTCCGAAGGGGGGGTGTGTACGAGCATGAGATGGCTGAGCAATCAAGCTCAATTGGACCAGATAATGGTGTTGAAGCAGTGGAAAGAGATGAAGTTGAAAGAGAGCAGCTTTTGCGTACTGTTATGCAAGTAATAGAGAAGATGGATAAGAAGACAGATGTAACGAGGATGATGGTGTTATGTACATGGGTCGTTGTATTTGTCGGAGTGATATTTCTTATGTTCAAGTAGTTTACGGAGATATGTTGTCCGATTGAGTAATGTTCAATTTGTTGTTATGCACTTTGTTCATTGTATTTGTGTAATGCAACGTTTGTGTAATGTTGTGTAATGCAACGTTTGTTATGCCATTTGGCCATTATTACCTAAGTTCAATTTGTTATGCACTTTGGCCATTATTACCTAAGTTCAATATCTTGATAATGCACTACCTCTCAATCGAAGTTGGTGGCATGTGAAATAGAACACTGCACACTAGTGTCGTAAATGTAAACAAAAGTAACCATGAACGCATATCATCATATAATACCCATCACTGTATGTGAATAACATTAGTTGTACAAAATGACTGCTTAATGTATCATTGTGGATTACATAGCCTCTTTCATTTAATCGCATAAAAAGATGCGATGTAATCCACACCAAAATAAACCCATTTTGAACCCCTCAAAAAATGCGATGTCCACAAACATTTTACACCGTTTAACTGGACATGGTTTTTCTAGTTCCAACCGTGCCTTTGTTCTTTCTTGGACTGCTCCTTGGCTGTTTATGCATCAGGTCTTGGACTTTCCTGCGCACCTACACATGAAAGAAAGAATAAAATGAATTCTAATCTTCAACAATATTCAAAATTTTGTAAAACACGGGCATAACAACATAAAACGCAGTAGATAGTTTTTTCCTCACAATATGATAGGATGAAGTCGATGGTTCTGCTTGCTCGTTGCAAGTCTCCATGCACCGGTCCTCTAACTGGTCAGACTGAGGTAACTCCTCATCCTCAATATGTATAACTCCTTTGAAAGGTTTCCTCCATGGATACTGTAAGAAACTCATCAATATTTATACAACAGCCCATCAATTAAGTGTACATAATTACAATAGCATAATGTCAAACATTGTTACCTTGAAAGAAACTCTGGTAATGCGTTTATTGAAAATATTTGAAATCTTGCTTGAAATGTTGCTTGGTTTTCGGACACTCTGCAAGAATCTCAGGATAAGAAGTGTACACACAATTACAATCGAAAAGTGAAGGTAATAGCATTACACTTACAAGTTTTTTTGGTCTGTTAGGTCGATCTCGTTCATCAGCATCCAATCTCTGATTTTCATTGTTTTCGGTAGGCTGACTTTCAGCATCAACCATTCTCTGATTGTCATTGTATTCGGTATGCTGATTTTCATCATCATCCATTCTCTGACATTGATTGTATTCGGTATGCTGAATTTCATCATCATCCATTGTGTGGTTGTCCGATTGGTTAAACTGAAAATCATTATCCTGACTATGAGTATATTACCTAATCAACATACAATTGGTGATATTAACTATGAGTATATTACCTGATTTTCATCCTGATGTTCAACCTGTGGGGCTGACCTATCATCAACATCCGTTGCCTGTGATTGCTATCATTTTGTTGGACACATGTCAATGACTGTTAATGAAAATTTATGCATCTATATGAATTTATGGTGATGCTTACCTGGTTATCATTTTGTTGGGCTGGCCTGCGTGAACAGCTTCGTTTATTATGGCCAAGTTGTTTGCATATTTTGCATCTTACTGTCAACCCCCACCTTGTAGATGTAATACACGGCCTTGGCTCATCCGGGTTCCTTCTTCTCAGTCTCTTAGGCCTTCCTGACATTTTTCTAACTGTTGGTGGCAATATTTCTCCAAGACCAGTTTCCTCCCAAAAATCAATTGATGGCACTGGATACACACTGAATGAGTATGCCCACACGTATGATTCTCTCTTAAACACATCATCAACATAATCATACACTTCACCTCTGTCAAAGTTTATGGCTGCTATAGCATGCTGGCATGGGATGCCCAATAGCTCAAACTTCCTGCACGTGCACGTCCTTAAATGCAGGTCCACAACATAATGTCGCACCCCACAATCCACTCCAAACTTCTGTCCATCAGAATGTTCTGCGAAACAGTTTCTGCTCAATTCCTTGAACTTCTCTATTTTTTTCCGCACATTAGGGAGGAATCTGCCTTCATGCCCGGAAATCCATTTCCGCTTGTTACAAATCAATTTCATTATTATCCTCCTAATCCACTCCATCATTGACACTACTGACATTGTTCTAGCGGGGATTATGGCAGCATTAAAGGACTCGTTCATATTATTGACTAAAGTATCACACTTGCTTCCACAACCGAAGAAAGCTCTACTCCACTGTTCTTTTGGTATCTGGTCCAACCATCCAGCAGCGTTCTCATTACCATCTACACTTGGGTCTGCTTGGTTCAGCATCTCCATGGCCCGCCTATAATCCGCAGGGTGTGTAGCACTTGCTGCTCTCCAAAACAAGTCCATCAACTTCTTCCCCTTGTACTTCTTAAAATTCTCATACATGTGCCTGAGGCAATACATATGCTCTGCTTCCGGAAACAACTCTTGCACAGCATTCACCAAACCTTTCTGTCTATCCGATATAAATGTCCAGCTCCCACCTCCAAGATCACCATCCAAGTGTTCAAGAAACCACTTCCATGAATCATACCTCTCTGCCTCAACCACACAAAATGCAATAGGAAACATATTGTCGTTCCCATCCCTCCCAATAGCACTCAAAAGCTGCCCGCCATATGTTCCCTTAAGAAAGCACCCGTCCAACCCTATGATTCTTCTACACCCCAGCAAAAAACCTCTCATGCATGCATCCAAACACATATACAACCTCTCAAAAATCCTTCCTTCTCTCACATTTAATGGGTCCCCATTCACACTCATGTCAACTGGAACCTCTTGTACCTTGATCTTCATCGTACTCCCAGGATTACATTTTCTCACTGTTTCACAATAATCTCATAATCTCCTATACTCTCTTACCTCATCCACGCCACTCATCATCTTTTACTTTGTCCGTGCTCTGTACAGTTGAAACTTACTAACCTCCACATTCAAGTCTCTCTTTATATCTTTTTGCAAGGCAACGATTGACAACTTCGGATCATCGGCTATCCTGTTACAATACCTTTTTGCCACATATGTAGACGTACAATGCTTGTTCTTGTACTGTCTATCACAACTATGCTCTCCCTTCAGGGTTTTGACCATAAACGTTTGTTGTCCTTGAACTGGAGATGCATGAATCCTCCATGAACAACCTTCAGAACAAACAACAGTTATTCGACTTTTTTCATTCTTCACATACGTAAATGTGAACCCCTCTCTTATAGCCCAATCTTTCAGAGCATCTCTAAATTCTTGTGGACTCCCAAATGTATGGCCAACCCTAAGCTCGTATTTTTTATCCTGCAGATCACACTCCATATCAAAGGCCATTTGTGACCTACCCTCGGTGTCAAGTACGTCATACTCGTTTTCTGCATCATGTTGACCACCGTCTCCTACATCAACCCCCTCTCCACCTGCATCCCTTTCTCCGTCACCCTCATCAGAATCATACATGTCTTCATACTCCTCATCACGATATACAGAGCATTCACCCCCTAATACACCATTCACATCGTCATCACTTATATGTGTGCGATCTATATCACCGAGACCACCCCATATTTCCTCATCAACATCAACTCTACTGTCAACGTCAAAAACCTCACCATCATCCATGTCAAAATAAGACCCCTTCAATTAAACTATCTCAAATCCGAACTGGAAGACAATAGGCCAAACAGAACTTCAAGTGAGCTACAGTAAATTAAGATAAAGGGGCCTTCAATGATAGCTACGGCATTATGTGTACAAAGTAAAGGGCCCGCATAAATTGTGTACAAATCAAAAGAGAAGATAATTACAGATAAACAGGATAGCTACGGCATATGAAAAAGCATCAGCACACCCATATACAAACGGCATATGAAAAAGCACCAGCACACCCATATACAAATTGAAATCCCTATAGGGCTAGGACCTGCAATTCCACAGCATTTACGAAAACCAACATTTACAAATTGAAATCCATCAGCATACGAATGAGAATCTGGAACTGATGAGCAATTCCACACCATTTACAAAAACCAACATTTACAAAAACCAACTATTCCCCAGCATTTACAAAAAAAAAAACAAAAAATCAGGAAAAAAATTGACGAAGATTAACAAAAACCAACATGCATTATCAGTTCACAACTAGAATCTAACGACTACCAGTTTATCACCTCACCGATTAAGATGCAAGAGTAGTGTACACAATGACTTACAGTTTCGATCCTTCAGCCACGCGAAGGAAAAAAACTTCCTCAAATATCCGATGTAGCTGCTAAACTAACGAGTTCCAACCCTGCATGCTCCAATCGCCACCAGATACCTCAGAAACCAGCACCGGATTGCAGGTCCTAGCCCTAGAGCGTTTAGCGTTTTTCGTTCCCAGCTAAAACCCCAGAGCCCGTTTTCCCGTTTTCCCCTTTGTGAAATTTTGAAATTGGTTTTTCTGGAAAAAACATATATATTAATTCATTAAGGTCATTTCGGTCACTTTGCATTTCAATCGGTGCATCCACCGGTAAATCCACCGGTGCAATTTTAACCCACACCACAGGGTAGTTTTTTGGCTAATAACAAACGACAGGGGATGATTTTATAATTACGTAAAACCACAGGGGAGGAAACTGTAATTTTCCCGAAAATTGCGTCAAACTATGTTGATCAACTGCTACTTTACAATATAAGAAGCGCAGCCAATTTAGTGAGTCATTTTGTTTTATTCTATCATATTTTAAAGTCAAAAAAGAGTGTGTCATTGACTTCATTGGAAATAGAAATTATTTAGTTACATCAACTAAAAGGCAATATGTTTGCGTGCAGCCAAGTCTCCAATCCCTTTTTGTTTCCAGGAAAGCTAAGTCGCAAATTTCATGTAATTGCTCCGTTGTACTGAAAACTTTTGATTCTGAAGCTGATTCCATATGCATACCATATCCATGTTTCTTTATTGGATTCTGGAATAAATGGAAGTTGGTATGCAAATAACTTCTTGTGAGTTGGGCTTTCGCTGATACTCTTACCATCAGTTTTTAATGCTTTTGGATATTCTTTCTGTTGCTACCCATGTAACCTTTTTGAATCCTCCTCATAGATCTAGACCAAAGGACCTTGATGTGTACTCAGCTAGTGCACAACTAGCAGAAATTGTGCAGAACCATGACTGGATTAGATGTGAAAATGTTAGGTCCGTGAAGAACACTTTAGAGCTGGTGAATAGAGTGTTGGACAATTTTTTGGATTTTTCTTAATATAGCTCACTTCAATTCAAAATAATCACCAAAACAAGAAAGAAAAAGATGAGAGGTAGTGAATGGTGACAAGCAATTTATAATTGATCGAATTTCCTTCATTCTAATCCATTACCATTTTTTTTCGAAAGTGAATTTTCAACAACTTTCTTATTGCTTTTGAAGAGAAAAAGATAAAGAGGCAATCTTATTGATTGACTTAATAGAATACACAGCCGTATTTATAGTGTCACCTATAAAGTCTAAAGATCAGCAAATCTTTATATTTGGTAACTATTAAAACATATCTATGAGATCAACGTGATCTCAATATATATGGAAACAATATATTCACCTATAATGATTCTAATTTGAATTTAACCTACTAGCTAACTATGAAAATATGTTTAAATATGTAGCTAGTTACTATTTAAAATATATCCAAATATATTTCTATGCCCATCTCCCCTCAAGATTTTTTGTAGATATTAATACAACCAAGCTTGATAATAAATGATTAAATGTCTTGACTGATACTGGCTTGGTCAACAAGTCTGCCAGTTGTTCTTAGTTGAAATGTATGTTATGCTGATAAGTGTGTCTTCAAGTTTTTTCCTTATGAAATGTTTATCAATCTCCACATGTTTAGATTTTTCATGTCGAATTGTATTTTCTACCATATTAGTAACTGAGGTATTGTCATAGAACACTTGAATTGGGTTGAGGTTCTTTTGTCCAAGATCTATTAGCACAATTTTGATCTATAACCCCTGACACATATGTAATGCAAGTGACCTCAACTCTGCTTCTGCACTATATGAGACCACCGTCTGTTTCTTGTTTCTCCAAGCGATCAATTTCTCCAAACACAGGTACAATATCCTATGGTAGACTTTCTATCTGTTGTAGAGCAAGCCCAATCGCATCTGTGAAAACAGATATGCCTCTATCTAGAGTCTTTCTGAAGTATAACTCTTGTACTACTTTAAATACTTGAGGATTCTCATCACAGCTCTAAAGTGCTCACTAGTGGGATTACGTATGAATTTACTAGCACAACAAAATGCATAACAAATGTCTGGCCTAGTGTGACAAATAAATCAATTTTTGAACTAGCTTCTGAAGCCTTAGCTTGTCAATTGAAGTATTATCCCACAATTCTATAGGTTTATTGGTTACATAGGTATTGGCTCTGGTTTACAACCTAGAATACATGTTTCATTAAGAAGATCAATGATATGCTTTCGTTGGGAAATACTTATACCTTCCTTGGTTCTAGCAACTTCCATTCGGAGAAAATACCTTAATCCACCGAGACCTTTTACTTCAAATTTATGTGGCAGTTTCTTCTTTGGTTTCAGTATTCTTGCTAGATTATTTCCAGTAACAATTATGTTATCTACGTAAACAATGAAAATGATTAGCTGACCAATTGTTGAGATGTGTGGAAAGATCATGATCACTATGATATTGTTTGAACCCATGATCTTTAACTATTTTAGTAAATTTTTGAAACCAAGTTCTAGCAGATGGTTTTAGTCTGTATAAGGATCTATTTAGTTTCCAAACATTGTCTTTATTAGACTCATTTATGTGCCTAAGTAGTATCTGCATATATACTTGTACATACTTGTAAATCTCCATTTAAGAAGGTATTTTTTATGTCTAATTGATATAGTTCTTAGTCTAGGTTTACAATTAATGAGAAAATTATTGAAGTAGTATTTAGCCTAGCAATTGGGGCATATCTCTCTAAATAGTCTATACCATAAATTTGGGTGAATGCCCTAGCTATTAACCTAATTTGATCTATGTGGTATTTTATTAAGAAAATTCACCTTCGTCCAACTGGTTTAACCAAATTTGGAATAGAGTCTAGGTTACTTGTAAATGCTTTCTAATGTGGACTAAGTCTAGAATACAGCAGAAAGTTGTATATGGGATACTTTCTCACTCTTTTCCTTAGTGTTATGAGCCTACCGTCTATGACATGGTTGTCACCAACAAGTTGAGGATGTTCAGCTGCACTAGATGGATGGTTTATGCTAGACAGTATGTCCTTCCCAGTGATGTTTGTTTCTACAGGAGTTTCAGACTGAAATAAGTCTTGAGGATGATTATGTGTGACATCCAAATTTGGCAGATGTGAGGAATCTGCTAAATCTGGTGTATGTCCATTTAACTCTATTACGTTCCAGGTGCAGCATGTGTTTCATTGAATGTGATCTAGGGTAGTATATGGTTTCCTAGTAGTTATGCAATAACAACTACAACAAGTGCAAGAAAGAGTCTTAAAGCTTTTTTACTTGTCTCTTTACAATTTCAACAAAGTTTTTCTTAAGAACTTTCACCAAATAAGTTTTGTGAAAAGTGGAGTTACACTTTCAAGACGAGTCTAAAACACAAGAAAGAGATCAAATATATTTAGTTCATCTTAACGTTAGACTTCAACACCCTCACAATACAACAATTTAAAACAAGCAATAAGAGCCTAATGAGCTTTAAGTACTTTTGCACTTGAGGCTTTTGAGATGAGGAGAAGATAGAGTTTGAAAAGGTTTAAAGTATGTGATTGCATCTTCTGTGTTTTTTTCAATATGGCACTCTATGCACTTAAGACTTTTCCATGAATGATGTATATAAGTATCCTGTCTTATGCAATGTATCTTATTCTCACTCTTTCAATAACCTCAGCCAGGCCTTAAATACTAAGCAGGTCTTAGTATGTGGGATAGGTATCCCCATTTAGCTTCAGCAGGTCTGAAGCATACTCCCATAGAGGGACTAAATTTGTGAACAGGTTTCACAACTGCCCCGATAAAGGGATAAAGAGGTAAAACATGACAGTGTGCATGAACCTCAGAAAAACCTGGAAGAGCTAGGAAATATTGCGCTTCATTAAACAGTTAAAAAATGTACATAACATATGGCAGAACCGAGGTTAAAATAAAAAGGCCAAACATCGCCGCTATTTGATCTCGACAGAGCCGAGGTGAAGGACCTCCGCAGAGCTGAGGTGGAAAATACTATCCAAAATTTCAGCCTGCTTGGCAGCTTCCCCCAACCTCTCTTTTATTTATAAGCTAGCTCAGCCTAGCAGGATAACAGGTTTATTCTGACTCAAGTCTTTGAACTTAATTCGATTTTTGTTAAATTCTCGACTACAACAAAAATGATACCATTGGTGACCTTGGCAGTACCGCGGTTAAAGACTTGCAGTTTTAAGAGCACCACTCAGCAACAAATTTTGAGTAGAAAAGCAGAAAAAACTCTAAAAATTAAAACACAAGAATCGCCAAGAACTGAAGAACTGGAATTTTTCATTAAAAATGATCAGAAAATACAAAGGTCCCTATCCGACGACTCAAGGTGCCCTAAGGTCAGCTCCACCCTTAAATTGCTCCAGTTGGTTTTCAAACTCCTTAAGAGCTAAGAGTTGCAAAGCTCTGCAATCCGTGGACCTCCGAGCAGACGTTGATTGCTCGAGTCTGGCTAACCTCCATCACTGAATTTTGCAAGAGCAGAAGGTTGTCTAGGAAAATATCTGACTGCCTGAACTCTGCAACAGCTTTCCTTCGAATGTCTCCAGCTTGCCATTCAAATTGCCGAGTCAGCTCAGCCTTGCTCTTCTTTTCATTCTCCAACTCCTGCTGGCAAAACTCCAGTTGAGAACGAGTTTGCGTGGACATCAGTTCCAAGTCTGTGACTATACTCTGCAGCTCATCCACTCTGGAGTTCACAGTAGCCAACCGAGTGTCGGACTTTTCTTTCCCTTCTCAAACGTTGGAATTCTCAGAGACTAAAGTGGACACTTCAGACTTCAGAGTGTCAACCTCCGCTTCGAGTTCTTCAAGCCTAGTTTTCAAAGGCTTCACTTCCTCGGCCAACTTGTCGTAATTTCTCTGGACCTTCGTATGCTTCTGACATTCACTAACGGCAACCTTCCGCAGCTCTTCAGTCTGTCTATGGTAATTATACTCTTGGGTTCAAACCTGCACTATTCAGACCAAGTCGGCAAACACCTATAATGAATGATAACCCTGAAAGAGTTGGGAGACTCACCAAGGCCAAGTTACTTTGGAGAGTCTAATGCACCACCTCCCAATCCATATGATCAAATCTCTCCCAACCACTTGGCAAAACTGAGACTTCAAGCATTTTCCGTCTACCTTGGGATCCATAGCAGTTTCATTTGTGTAGTACCTCACACATCTTTTGACTAGTCTAGGTGCCCCGGAAGAAGTCCCAACCTCAGGGGCCTTGCCCTTGTCCCCCTGCTAACCTGACGTATCATCATTCCCACCTTCTCAAGGGGGGCCTCGGATTCAGCAGTAACTGCGGGCAAAGCTAGGATTTGAGAGGCAGTTTCCTTTTCAACGCCCAGAGGCTGCAGGTCAGCCTGAGCCAGACCTGTGGAAGTAGCCACTGCGGAAAAAGCATGAAATAAAATAGCCATACATAGGAAAAACACACAAGGCCATCCTAACCTGGCCTTATAAGCAGAAAGTACCTGGGTTAATTTCTATTGGCAGGTCAGCATGACCAGCCCCGGCAGGATTAACCTCGGCAGGAATTGCTTGCACACTAGGATTAGGAGCTCCAACTGGAGCCTGATCGGAAGAAGAGTGATCTTCTGTCCTGGCTCTCTTCTTACAGGCCAGTGCCCTCATCCGAGCCACCGTATTAGACGTCATTGCTCCTACAGTTTCCCAATCAGAAATGTCAGAACTCCCTAAAAAAAGAGGAGGGGTAAAAACACCTACCATCAATGACCTTTAACTTTGCCTGGCTGAGTCCCTGGAAGCGAGGGCCAGACACTAAATGGTCCAGGTCGACAACGTCCAAGACCGATCCGTCCACCTTCCGCCAGTCAACAACCACCGGCAAGCTTAGAAGTCTGGATGCTTCATCCCAGAATTCCCTTCTCGGCCTCAGATTGTTAGCTCTACCAGCCTTCTAGAGCTCAGCATCAGGCAAACCTACTTTTTTGATAAAGAAAAAATGGCCTTTACAATTCTTGGTAAAGGATGGATGTTTATGGCATGGTTGTATGCTTTATTAAGAAATCTCCTACTAAAGTAGAACCAGCTCTCTATGGATTTGCAAATAAACATCCCCGAAATGTCCTAAGATCGAATTCAGCCTTGCATGCCCTCAAATAGAGAAAAAAATAGACAACCACCTTCAGACCGTTAGGCATAATATGGGGCAAACTAAGTCTGAAAAATTGAAGAATTTGACAAAGAGGCTCGGGAATGGGAAGTCGAAAACCGGATTTGAAATATTCTTCATAAATTTCCTCATACCCCAAGTGGGTCGTAGGCAGATTGACGAGGAAGAGGAAGAAGGGGGTTAAATAGATCCTTATCTATTCTATAGACTTCACACAAGCGTGAGAGTTCAGCGGCCTTTAAAGTACACGCTGAGCCTTGCACCCCCCAGGGACATAGCCCCCCTGTAAGTTGAAACAGGGGATACTTCAGTCACCGGAACCACCTCAGTGGGGGCACCGGCTGGACCTCCACAAGGGGCGATTGTCCTCACTCGAACTCATCCTTCTGGACGAAGGTGAAACGCCACCATCTCCCCCGAAACATGCAGAATATGAGGCCGTTTCCGAGATATTCTGAGAATCATAAGAAGAAGAAGAAGAAATAATTGCCATGATAATGGAAATGAAAGCTTACAGGAGGATGTGAGACAGAGAGGAAGAATCACCGGAATAGAAGAACAGAGAATCGCCAGAGTGGAAGAAGAGGGGATTCGAGGACACGAATAATGACAAAAGTGAGACCCACGATTGAAAGGACAGGGCCTTTAAAGGAAGGATTCGACACAGCGTTTCGAAAGCCCCCCCCCCCCAATCGAAAATTTCAACCGTCGAAAAGTAATAATTGCCACTTCGTAGTCCGCGCTAGAATTAAATACTCTTCACGGCCCAAATGGAAATAGACGCATCACCAACATACCAGAACATATTAGTTTGCCCATGCTGCTCAGCTCAGCCAAGCTAATCTGGGGGAAAAAGTAACGAGGCTAGAACTAAGCTACTGAATACGACACAGGGCTTCCACGTCACTCGACGACGGTCAACGTAAGTCGAGCTCGGTTGCTTAGGCCCGCCCCGACACCTCAGCATCAGACCTTAGACCGGTCAACCTCGGTAAACCCGGCTCTTTTCGGAGAATCTCCAGACAGGACCGTGAGACCGAGGCACGAGCCTTGCCCCCGGCCCCACGTCAGCTCGGCTAGGGGCCGAAGTCAGATCATCAATTCGAGCAAAGATTTTAGTTTGTTCTGGTTAACCTGCTCAGCCAGCCTCAACTATCACATAATCAGATAGTCCCAGACTGTCGGTTCTGCTAGTTTATCTTCCCTTAGCTAGCTCATACATCACATTCGGCCAAGCAAAACAAGACATTTACTGAAAGCCACCACTGGCCTCGGCCCAGACACATTAGCAGACTCCTGCCGGTGTCAAACGAAGCACAACGTTAAAACAGCTGGCGCCACATGTCTAACATGCAGAAGCACACAACACCATCGTTGGTTAACAATAGTCACAGATTCAGTAATCAAACCATGTATTGGATGCTCTAGATGCATAAAAACAAAGGAAAAAGGAAAGAGAAGGACAAGTCCAGATCAACAGAGAATTTTCACCATCATTTGACCATCTTCTCCACCGTAAAAACGAGAAAGGATCAGGTTTTTACCAAAAAAACACTTAAATCTTCAATCTTACATATATTATCTTAAACATGCCCAAAACTGACTTGAGCGTCGGGGGCCTTACCCAGAACCATAGTCCCCGGGTCCTCTAACGGTGTTCTTTGCGCAGGTCGGCCAAGAAGTCATTACCTTCCCTAACGGAGGCTTGACGATGTTAATTCTTCGGATCATCTCAGATCCTTGTTGAAGATCAGACTTCATCATTATGCACATATTATACGTGACAAGACGATACATAATTAAACTAATGGTACTCGCAAAGGAACTACATAGATGAACTAATAGACTTGAATTATTAGGAATCGTCATCATTTTTAAAAGGGAAGTGACGAGATACATGAACAGAAACTTGCTACTGCTAAAGCAGGAAAAAGTCCATAAAGTGCATACCACTCGTTAACGCTGAAGAGGGCGGACCTTGGAGCAACTGGTAAGGTAGCTAGTCCGTGGAAACAGCCTCTTGCATAAAGTGTAGGTAAGGATGTGTGCATCAGATAGCGATGTGATCCAAGCCCTCTCCAAAGTCTCTTGCACAAAGTGTAGGTAATGATGCGTACATCAGATCACGATGTGATCCAGACCCTCTCAAGACCCTGCGCAAATGCAGGAGCCTAATGCACCGGAAACACTCTTTACTCATTAACAATGAAAAGAAAGAGAAACGAGGGTTTCTCTTTGTTAGTATGTGCCCTAGGCCATGATTTGGATATTTATGTTATGCATTTATTATTAATAAAAGAGGTTTTATTATCATTATTGTTGGTTAGTATGTTACACAATTTTGATATATGTCTCTGATTCATTATTGTTATGGAGATAAAAATAATTTATAATCAGTATGAGTATTGATTTGATAATCATGAGATGATTATGTGTATAGTGACACGAATCAATCTCATAGATACTTGTTAGAGAACAGTGTATTGGATAGACCCATCATGAGATTGCTACATGGATTAGCGTCATAAGTAAATCTCATGATAGTCATGTTTTAATCCTTTGACTTGAGATTGTCATAGTTTCCAACATAAGGACTATTATATTTTGACATGATCAAACGTTATCCGTAACTGGATAATAATAAAGGTCATGATTGAATGTGATAGAAATTATGTAGAGGATATTGAACAATCAAGATAGAATTTGTCCCTCTCTTTTGAAAGAGATATCTTTGGGCCCCTCGATTAGTGAGACTGTGAAATGCATGGTCGTGCTCAAATGAATTGATTGTGTGATCAATATCATTTGTTTTATCAGTCTACTTAGAGATCGAGTAATCATATGTTTGAACTATATAAGTATGACGCTGACCATGACTTATGTTTAAACTAGATATCATGTGACAAAGGGATTAATGCATGTACTATTATTAGGCTAGTTGGACTTTACTCGTATTAATTGGGTAGTTGTAATGCCATGCTAGAGGCCAATTACGACTTGTTGACTGCCAATTAATATGGGCCTATCGGGTCACACACAAGAATGCGTAAGGCTGAGATTAATAATATTAATAATATTAATGTTGAATATTAATTATTATTATTATTATTTTCGTTTTTTGGTGATTATATGTATATGTGTATTATCGGATAATAACGAGAGAATCCATATCTGATATGGATTTTGAATATCCTGATAGAATCCGTATCTGATATGGATTTTGGCATCAACTAATCCGATTAGGACTCGGATTTTGATGTCTACATATGTGTATATATATTTGTGTATCTCGTATACACTACACGCGAAAATATACAGAATCATCAAAGAAACCCTAGAGCCGTTTTTGTGAAAAACCGAGTTCTTCAGCCACGCCGTTTGAAGAGCTAGCACTCCGGACGGAAGCATTCGTGTGGGTACCGACAGAGGGTGATCGTATTTTCGCACCTGCTCGTCTGTGTAATTCGGATCTACAAAGGTAATTTTCGAGTTTCTTTCATCGAATTAAATGAACAACATGGATCCTTCGTAGGAAATCGGAGATCAAGTTTTGTTTTCCGCTGTGCGTTTTGCAAAGATCTCGGTTGATTTCCTAACACTCTTCTTGTTACCAGCGATTCTAATAGTTCCATGAAAGAATAAAGGTGAAGGATATAAACTGTTTCCTTTTTTTTAAGTCAAATTTTATATATATGAGAAGATTTAGAAGATGTGCCACTGTGAGCCGTGTTTATTACATTAACCCAAAAGCCCTTATGGCTATCAACAAAATATTCTTGCATACAAAATCAAAAGAAGCCTAGGCAAAATAGTATGAATGCAAGAACGGAAGTCACGGGGCCCAGGGGCATAGTCCAATGGTAAGTGGCAAAGGTGATTGGGGCTAGAATCCCGACGTCCCGAGTTCGAGTCCGTGTGGAGACAATCCTTGTTGAAATATTACAAGGGTTGTCTCTGGGCTGGCTGAGTCTCGTGTGTCCTCTCCCTTTGCAGGGCTGCCGGTGGAGCACATCACTCGATTTACATCCCACCTAGCTAAGGGGCCTCTGGTACAGGTGGGGGAGAACCCACTCCCTCATGAAGTCACGGGCTTAAGATATTCACCTTTATGATACAGCTTGACAAGTAAATCCTGTACTCCCGGATCTTCAAAAATGACACTCACAGTTTGGTGAACTGATTCCAAGAATGGCAGGAGCTTTATCAGAAGGCTATGTTGAAGAGGGTCGGATCCCTTGACCCCCGCGCCCCTCACCTCTCTCGGGACCGTCCGTCACGTGACAGCAGGAGGGGTAGCGAGGCTGGATACGGATGACCTCCATCCAGTTTCACCACCCCTGCTGCCACGTGACAGGGAATCCTTTGTTACCGGCCTCACTGGAGAGTTAGGAGGTCTCGTCTAATGTTGAAGGATTAAATTCCTTAATTCACAAGATAAATCAGACACAATCATAATGGCGGTACTTTCTTTTTCCTTGAAATAAGTACAAAATCTTTTGCAAAAAGCTACTGGTTCCATTCTTTCACTGGTGGAAGGGAGTAGAGATAAAGCTGAATGCTTATCCCTCAGGAAAGGCCTTAGTCATTTCTTTTCCTGTTATTTTGATTTTTTGAATTAGCGTATTTCTAGGAATGACCTTAATTCGCCAGTGTTTTTTGGGAGTTATCCGATATATTGATTTGAAGTGTTAGTAATGGAAAAGTACCAAAATTTTCCTTGATACAGAGGACCTCAGTCACAAAACAGCCTTTTATCCAAGTACATCATAAGGCTAGGCATGTCAGGTCTAAAGTAACCCAACTCCTTTCGAAGGCTACATGCAGTGTCTTCAAATCAAAGGAAAAATAATTTTTTTCATTCATTTTTTTTAAGTGTATACATTGTCGTTGTCTCTAATATAGCCGGATTATCATACTATCTATGGAAATAGTAATAATTACATAATCATATAAAATAATTGCTAATGATGATTTTTCTATTTATCATAAGTGCTGATTTGTCTTTTTTCCTATAAGTATCTTTCAACACTCCCTCTCAAGTTGAATAGTGGGGTCGTCAATACTCAACTTGCATAATACTTCAATAAGACTCCTTCCTGCCACAGCTTTAGTAAGAACAGCTACTAGCTGATCTTCAGACCTTATGAAGGAAAGTTCGACTGCTCCATCCTCTATTTTTCCTTTGATGAAGTGTCGATCTACTTCTACGTGCTTTGTGCGATCATGTTGAACTGGATTTTCTGAAATGCTTATTGCCTCTTTGTTGTCATACTTTAATTGACTCGGACTTTCTCTTTGGTCACAAAAATTAAATTATTAGAGTGTTATTCTCACTAGCAGCAAACAATGGTTTGGACACTCCACCAGTTTGATGTTAAGAGTGCCTTATTATGCTAAAAACTTAAAGAGAAAGTGTATATGTAAGTTCTACATGGTTTTTAAAGTGAATTTCAGAAAAATGAAGTGTCTAGACTCAGAAAGACACTCTATGGATTAAAACAATCTTCTCGTGCATGGTTCAGGAGGTTCACGGTAGTAAAGAAGCCGAATGGTTACAGACGTAGTAGCACGACCATACCTTGTTAATCAAGAAGAATAGCGACTTAGTCATATGTCTAATTATATATGTGAATGACAATGATCATCACATGGAGTGATACGAAAGAGACTGCACATCTTTGGAAGAAGAATCTATATAAAAAATTAAAATGAAGGAATTTGGCGGATTAAAATATTTTCTAGCGATGGAAGTTTTTCGCTCAGATGAAGGAATCTTATACTCCAGCAGAAATACATTCTAGACTTGTTAACTGAGGTTAGGATGATAGATTGCAAACCAAGTGATACTCCGATGGTTGTAAACCATAGACTACAAATGTCAAAAGGGGGCTACATTGGCGAATCGAGAATAATACCAAAAGGCTAGTAGAGAAATTAATCTACTTAACACATATTAGACCTGATATTGCTTACGCTGTTGGAGTAATAAGTTAGTTCATACACCAGCCTCTTAAAGAACACATGAAAGCATCTATAAGGATAGTGAGGTACTTAAAAGGGACATCAGGAAAGGGTATAGTGTTCAAGAAACACAAACACTTAAAATGTGAAAGTCCATACTGATGCTGATGGGACAGGTAACCAGAACGATAGGCGATCAACTTCAGGATATTTCCGTTGTCTTTTGATGAAATGATGCAACTTAACTTGTGACATCTCCTTTCAATCTTGAACGGTCATAAACAAATTTTTGATGTTAAATTCTGCATTGGAGTGTCAAATTAACTTCTTTCTTGTGAATTATAGTATAAAAATACAATGATCAAAAGGTTTTGAAAACATAATTTGCATATTTTGAAATGCTCTTTGAAAAACTTTTTTGCGACTCTTGTGAAAATGTGCAGAATTTCTTCATTGTCTTTTCTTTTCTTCCTATGATATTAAATACTTCAAATAGACTAGTTCAATCTTCTTCTCGTGAAGCAAACAAAAAAAAAGGTTATATTGTAGGAGTCATTTATCGCGTAGTCTACAATGCTCAATGTTGGAGGTAAATTGCCTCAAGGACAGTAACATTTGTTACGTCGTGGCTATTTCCTTTGTGTTTAGATATCATATCCTTGTACTTTCTTCTGCTATCTTGTACACATCAAGGAAAATTCGAAGAAACTTGAAAATCTCGTCTTTGATGTTCTTTTCTGTTTCTATGTACATCAACTTAGTTGTGATTTCCAACAATTCCTACCTGTTGCATGCAGTAATTTCTGCTCCCTATCGCAACATGCAGTGAAAGAGAAGTTTTAATGAGGAGATTTTGGTTGAATCACTGTAAAGAGCGCCGCACAATTCGTTGGAAGTCTTGGGAACATGTGTGTAAATTTAAGAGTCCAGGTGGGCTTGGCTTTAGATAATTGCAAGGATTCAATATCGCAATGTTCACGAAGCAAGCATGGAGAATTACAGAAAGTCCAGAATCTCTGGTGGCGAATGTCCTGCGAGGTAAATACAATCGATCAGGTGACTTCTGGACCGCCTCAATCGGCCAGAGACCATCTTTCGTGTGGAGAAGCATTTGTGAGGGAAGCCTATCATTATCTCAGGCCCAAAGGTGTCAAGGTCCCTTGGCACGAAATCGTTTGGGATCCTGTCTTAACTCCTAAACATGTATTTATTCTTTGGCTTTCATCACTTGGAAAATTACAAACTAAAGATAGAATGCCATTCTTACCGGACAATATCTACTCCATGTGTAAGATCTCTTTGGAAAATATCCATCATATTTTCTTTCAATGTCCACTCACGAAACAAGTTTGGGCTGGCATCACCAATTGGAATGGTATGCCAACTATATATCAGAAACATAAGCAGACTACTCGCTTGCATGCAGAAAACATTAAAAAACAAGCACTTTAAGGCGGTAAAAATCTCAATTGATGCAACAGTTTATCTCATATGGCAAAGCAGAAACAAACTGTTATTTGATGATATTGCATTTCTACCATTGGATGTTGCAAATAGAGTATACACTCATGTAAATCGTGTTATGCATAAGACTTACCCGGTTCTTAATGATGATCGTTTGTGAGTCCCTATGCTAACGGATTGGCCATCGAACACTGCGGCCGATTCTTCCTTGAGATATTGTATTTGCTGCATCCGGACAGATTTCTACCTTAGCTCACCCTAAAAGCATTCTGTTGCTTTTTGGAAAGTAGAATCTTTTTTGCTTCTTCTCTTAGCAAAACCAGGCAGCCTGTTGCCTTGGGGGACATAGATATACATTTTGTATAGTGGCCTCTCGCTTGCAGCATGTTGCTCGATGAGCCATTACTTGTAAATTCTCATTAGCCTTTCTATAGCAGTATATTGCTACAATATTACAGGTCTGATGTAGAGGTGGCACTCCCATTTAGGTGCAACTTTTGATGGACCATTGGTATTTGCTATGGTCATTTCTTGGGTTATGATATTTGGATTTTCCCAAAAAAAAAAGCATTTGTGATGGAAGGAAACTTTTGAACAAAGGGATGAGGTATAGGGTAGGAGATGGAAGGATCATTAGTATATGGAATGATTGTTGGATGACAAGGCAGCCTGGCTTCAAACCACTACCAGTATATAAGCATATAATGCCTAAAAGTTTGGTAAAAATTATATATAATTGATGATGAGACAATGACCTGGACTATCCCTATGGTGCAGAGCCTTTTTCTTCCCAGTGATGCACTAGAGATCCTCTGGATACCTCGGAGTATGATACGGCCTTCGGATTGTATGATTTGGCACTGACCAACAATGCCATATACTCTCTGAAATCTGACTGTAAGCTTTATATGCAGGAACTAGAGCGTGAACAAGGACGAATACTACGTTTTGGAATAGGTTGTTGAACTTGAAGTCAGCAGCAAGCAAGAGCAGAGAAGCAAAGGGCAGCTGCATTGGCACGAAGAAGAAGCTCAAATGATGCTGAGGTGGCAAATTCAAGTGATGGTATTGGTTAACCATGAAATACGCGAATCAAGCTCAAGGTAGAACGAGATTGGCGGATTAAGTGATTGATGGATCAAGGAGAAAGCACAAAACTGATGCAAAACCTTCACAACACAGCTGCCAACTCAGCAACTAAGAAGAGTATGTGTGCAGGAGTGTTAGTCGACTGAGATTAGCTGACTTAGCGGTTATTTAGTTTTATGGCACGTGTTTACTCAGTTGTAATCTGTATATAAAGCCTTGTAACAGACATTTCTCAGTTGGAATCAATGAAATAACCGCTGCCTATTCCTTTTCTTCTTCTTCTCCAAAAGTGTTCGACAGTTTTACTTGACGCAATTTGGCGCTAATCATATGATTCAAATTCTGTTGATTGTTTTGCATTGATGTTTGTTTGTTTTGATGCTTCATGATGTTACCTAAATGATGATGAATTGAATTGATTGAAATTAAGTTGTTTCATATGGTGATCGTGGTGATTTTTGTCATAGGTTGAGTCTCCCTGTACTACCGAAAGTCAAGCACTTTGCTTGGAGATGCTGCCGTGGAGTATTACACACACACTTGAATTTGTATAAGCGTATGCATATAGACCCGATATGTCAGATATGCGGTGGAAACGTCGAGTCAAATATGCACTGTTTGTTTGAGTGTTCGTGGGACAAAAAACCTGCGGAATGAACTGATAAGCAGCTGGAGGTTTCGGCCTAGTTGCCGTACTTATTTGCGACCGGTGTTGGAGACCCTCATGAATGAAAATGATGAAGTAAAAACGGATTCAAAGAACACAACACGTATGAAGCACAACTCACTTTATTATTATTCGGAAAATAACTCAAAACCAAACATGAAAACTTGCGGCCTTCGTCAATGACCCTACCCGACATTGACTCACCAATCACCCTACCCGGGATTGGTATTGGGCACTCTTGCTCTTGGCACTTTTGGCGCTTGACACCCTTGGCGCACCATCTATCATGGCTGACCCCTTTTATTTGCTCTTGGCACTTTTGGCCAGTCCCCTACCACTTCGTGTGCTGACCGCAGGGACGGAGGATTAGTCTTCTGACTTTCGGCTGGGAGGATACCTCGGGGCAACCCATTAAAAAAAAAAACCAAACCCTACTAGGATTAGATAAACATTATTAAGGAAATATATTAAAACTTAAACTCCTACAATTTAGGAGATTCACAATCCTAATACATTAAGGAAATTAACCAACATTCTCCCTCTTGATTTCTGAATGTGACCTCGGAATTTCTTCAACGCCGAACAAGTTTCGCATCTCCTTGAACTTCGTCGGCGCTAACGATTTTAATACTCGCTGCAACTTCAATCTTTTAACGCCAAGCCTGCGGTTCTTCTCTGCACGTTTTATTCGTTCTTTTTGCTTTTCTTTCTTTGGTCAAAGAGGCTTTCCTTTTTTTTGTCAACAGATACCTCCTTTTTATCTGTCACAATATTTCCGTCTTCTGTTGGATTTTATGAGATAACTATTCCACATGAAGCGAAGTCTTCTGCGACAGATGCTAAATTATCTGTGAATTTGACATCACCATGTTGTTTTAGGTCCCAAAATTCCTTAATATTTCAGCCAGTATACCCTGTGGCCTTCTTCAAGCTTCGGCCGAATCACCTACTCGGTCACTTTGAAGTTTCGGCCAAACGGATCTCCTCCTTTTAATTTTTTTTTATTAATCACTCGTTGTTGTGTTGAATAGAACCCGGCCCTTGCTGATATGAAGAACACGGTAGCCTCCTCCCGGGATCAACCCAAACACGGCAACCCTACCACGGTGGCTCCTCCCTCTTCAAACAACATTGGCTCTGATACCAATTGAAGTAAAAACGGATTCAAAGAACACAACACGTATAAAGCACAACTCACTTTTTTATTATTTGGAAAATAACTCAAAACCGAACATGAAAACTTGCCGCCTTCGTCAATGACCCTACCCGGCATTGACTCACCAATCACCCTACCCGAGATTTGTATTGGGAACTCTTGCTCTTGGCACTCTTGGCGCACCATCTATTATGGCTGGCCCCCTTTATTTATAGGCTAACTAGTCTAAACAAAACCAAACCCTACTAGGACTAGATAAACATTATTAAGGAAATATATTAAAACTTAAACTCCTACAATTTAGGAGTTTCACAATCCTAATACATTAAGGAAATTAACCAACAAATGATCCATCAGATTGTGCTCTCGTCATCACAATATGCTGGTTAAGATGGAAGTTAAGATGCAGCTGTATCTTCGGATCAAAGCAGCCTTTTGCTGATTGGATTCTTGGCAAGCAAGGTCGATCTGGTTGGCATAAACCGAGAAGAACTTAATGTTATTCATGCAATATATCGACACCTCCTGCTAAGAATTTTATGACAATTAAGGTTAATGGCTCTATCGCAACGGATGGTACTGCGGACTCATTAGGAGAGACCACACCTGCGATGTAGTGGTTGCAGAATCAGGTCCGCTATCTGCCGGAACGATTGTCGAACTTGGTGAATTACTTGCCATTAGAGAAAGACTTTGTTGCACCAAAAGATGCGGATGGAACAAAACTATAGTAGTGAGCGACTCACAACTAGCAGTGGCTACACTTAGTGATATAGTTCATACTATCTCCTTGCGGTGTATTGGAGAAGTGCACTGATGAGGAGAAAATCATCACTCTAGAAGAAGGATAAATTTAAGAAACCCGTTATATTACTGGCAACGTAATTTGACCCTGCAGTGGCGCAGGTCACCTAGGGTTTGCATCGGTTGTTCTGGTCCAAATACACAATCAAATCGATGCAATCTTAGAGACATATGATGCCCTATTGGCGCTGACTAGGATCTCAGGTTAGCATTAACTCTTCTCGTACAGAGGTATCCAAGGCAAGTCCCATCATTCTCAGGTGACCACCTCAGCGATTGTCCATGTCCGGGCCACGGCTGTGACCTCAGAAATAGTGGGCACCTTGGCCACTCCTAACAAGTCGGCCATGGACCCAGTATCTAGTGCCTCTTTGATCAGCTCAGGACAGACAGCTCAAACAGATTCTTGTCACACTAGCAGCTTAGCCATGCTACTCAATACAGAGCACCACACGGCAGTGTTAGGTCCCTTAGAACACACTAGAAGGGGGGGTTGAATAGTGTGTTCACCAAGTATGGATATTTTGTGGCTATTTTTCGTTTTTAAGTGCAACCAATACTTGGATGTGTTCTTTAGAGAGAATAAAGACTTGAATGAAAGTAAAGAACACAAGTATGTATAGAGGTTCAAGTCAAGAGACTCTACTCCTCTACCTTCTTGATGTTTCACAAGAAGGATTTTGAAATGGGGATTGTTATTTCTTATGGGGGAAACAACAATCAAAAACGAAATCCAGAAAACACAAAAAACTAGGCACCTTGCCTAGACCACAACTAAGAATTCTAACCCTTTGAAGTTTAGCCTCCAAAGATCTTCTTTGCCCTCAAAGAAATCTTGTAGGGAGAATAGTGCACCACACACTATCAACTAACCCTTCAAAGTCTAGAAAACTCAAACAAAGAGCACCCTTGCTCCTTGACCAACAATCTACCCAATCTCTCACAAAATAGTCTCACCAAGAGGAAGATTCTTCTTCTTCTTACAATAATCACTCTCAACAATAAAGTAAAAATATACAAAGATTACAAGTATTTTGAGAGCTTGAGCTTGAGAGAATTTGAGAGCTTGCAATGTAGAAAGTTGGAGAGGAAAGTGGAAGAAACCCTATTTTTATCATCTTCAAAGTTTCTTCCCGTTTGAAACCCTCTGCACTGACATTAATGGGTTTTGGCATCATGTGTTGCTGAGTCCTCATCATTGGAGATCTCCCTTTGGCATGTAGCAACCTTCTTGGAGAGATTTCAAAGTGAATGCCAAGAAAGGAAACCTGAAAAACTTAACAGAGAGGAACCTGCAAAAAAGACACTAAAAAGGGAGGGTACAAAGAGTCAACTGATGTTAAAAAGTGAAGTTCAAGACCTTTGTAACGTTGGTCACATGAAGCGCCTAATGTGCAAAAGCACAGGCGTTCGAAGTGACATTGAGCGCTTGATGTGAAAATGAACAGTCGTTCGAAGTCACATCAAGCGCCTAATGTGGGCTTCATGCCTGTTCGAACTAACTCTGACTTTTACTCGGAAGAAGTACTTAGGAGTACGTGCCCAACCAGGGGAAAAGTACTTTTGGCATAGTGGACTGCATAAGGCGCCTAAAGAGGTGTTCAAAGTGTTCGCACTTTTCAACAGGTCACATAAAGCGCCTAATCTAGGCGTTCAAAGTGTCATGTTTTTCAAACACTCACATGAAGCGCCTAATCTAGGCGTTCGAAGTGTTCGCAGATCCAGAACTTCACATAAAGCGCCTAATCTAGGCGTTCGAAGTGTACTGGACTCCACCAAGGTACATTAAGCGCCTAATGTAGGAGTTCGAAGTATACTGACTTCAAACAACACACATGAAGCGCCTAATCCCTTATTCAATGTGCCAAAATGTGCAAATCATCAAAACTCAACATATTCTAACATTCTCCCTCTTTTTGATGATTTCACAACATGCATAACTTATCAAAGCTCCCCCTTAATATATGCTCCCCCTCACTAAGTGCAATGAAAAAATAACTTGAACAAAATGAGATGATGAAACAATTTTAATGAACATCAACAATAAAATCAAGTTATGAAATTTTCATTCAATAATTGCAGGAAAAACAATTAACACCAACAGAAAAGAGAAAAAAATTACATAGCACCACCACTTGGTGGTGTAAACCCACTAAAGCCAAAACCTACACTAGCGGCAAAATCAGTGAATCCACCCATGGATCCACCAGCACCACCAGCAGCATCACCAGCACCTCCACCAGCAGCATCATCATCACCACCAGCACCACCACCAGCACTTTCTCCCCCTAAATCATCAAAATTAGGAGGAAGAGCCCATGGACTGATCTGCATGAATGCATTGCGAAACGCAGTCATGCGCAGTTCATTTCGTACATGCTGAGCTTTATGCTCAGCATCACGACGATGCAACTGCTGAACAGTTTGTTCAAGGGCAGCAATGCGTGATAGTAATTCTGAAGAATTACTACCACCGGCGGCATCTTGAGGTCCTTCCTGGACCTCCTCTTCATCAGGAATGGTGGTGGCCTTCCTTTTCTGCGAGTCAACGGCCTGGGCGATGTTGTAATGATCATAGACTTTAGATTTGGCCACTTGGGTCAAGTCTTCATCAGAAATATCAACGCCTTTTGACTTCAACAATATTGTGACAATATTGGCAAAAGGCAAGGCTTTTGACCCTTTTCGGAGAGCAGCAAACATGACTTCTATGATGATCCAGGCAAGATTCAGCTGGGTTAGATGCTTGAGACGGTAAGAGACATAGAAATCCATGTTGCTTGGATTTCTAGTGGCCTTACCATTGATGCAGTAGGTGACCACCGCGAGCAGAATGCGATCCACCAATGGCATGTTCTGAGTCTTCTTGGAGGGGAAATACGGAAAAATCAGTCAATCCCTCGTTTCGGATTCTCAGGACTTCACAGATTTCAAGAATAGTGAAGCTGAGAGGAGTACCATCAATAACAGAGTTGAGAGAAAATGATTGAGACTCAGATTGTGGGGTGACCCACAAGTTGGAATAGAAAAGCCGGGTGTGCTCGCGGGAGTATTTTTGCATGTCAGGTCTGGACCAAAGAGATGTCCAGCCCTGATGTTCCAACAGAGGAACAATCTCAAAGGCAGTGCTCGTCTCAGGAAGATTGCTGAGATTGAGCAGTTTCAGAGGTATGACAAGACGACTGGATGCTATCCATTCTTGGAATAGCATCCCGGAGTAGTAGGAGATATGGGCACCTTTGTCAATGGTGCGAGGAGGCTTTTTGATATCGGGATCAAATTTCTTTAGCCAAGGAAAGTTATCCTTGGTGAGCCCCTCTCGAATGGCTGTGATTGCAGGAGGCTCGACAATACCTTGTCCAGCCGTTGTTTTTCGCTTTTGGGTTCGTGGACGCTTGGAAGGACCAACGGAAGCCATTGTTGGGAGAAGGAAAGGTCTTGAAAATTTTATGAAATTTTCGTGCTCAGAACTCAAAATGGTTTTATCAACCCATATTGAGCAACCCCAACCTACTTCTTATGGATACGAAGACATCACTAGGCAAGGGTTTCGTGAAGATGTCCGCAAGTTGGTCATGTGTAGGAACAAATTCTACACTTACCAAGTTCTTTTGTACACAATCACGGATGAAATGATACATCACTTCGATGTGCTTGGTCCGACTATGTTGGACGGGATTTTGTGCAATATTAATGGCGGACGTGTTATCACACAAAATTGGCACCTTAGAGAAGTGAATGTTATAATCATTTAACGTGTTAGTCATCCACAATAATTGTGCACAACACGAGGCGGCCGACACATATTCGGATTCCGCCGTAGAAAGAGATACACTGTTTTGTTTCTTGGAGAACCAAGAAACGAGACAATCTCCGAGAAACTGACAAGTTCCGGAGGTGCTCTTTCTATCAACTAGACTCCCCGCATAATCAGAGTCACAATAACCTCTTAGGTCAAAACATGCATTTTTAGGATAAAATAAACCAAATTTCAAAGTACTTCTAAAGTATCTAAGGATGCGTTTTACCGCAATAAAATGCATCTCCCTAGGATCACTTTGAAATCTAGCACATAAACATACTGCATGTAAAATATCGGGTCTACTAGCCGTTAAGTAAAGTAGACTACCTATAATGCCACGATACAAGGTTACCTCAACATGCTTTCCCTTTTCATCCTTGTCAAGCTTTGCACTTGTGCTCATAGGAGTGTTCACCTCTCTTCCTTCACCAAAATTATACTTTTTGAGCAAATCTCTAGTGTATTTGGTTTGGGAAATGTACACGCCATCTTCGGTTTGATTGATTTGCAATCCAAGGAAATAATTTAGTTCGTCCATCATGCTCATCTCGAACTCACCTTGCATAAGACTAGCAAATTGCTCACAAAGACAATTGTTAGTAGCACCAAAAATAATATCATCAACATATACTTGAACAATTAAATGATTCCTACCTTGTTCTTTTATGAACAAGGTAGTGACAACTTTACCTCTTGAAAAACCATTATTAAGAAGAAAAGTACTTAACCTCTCGTACCAAGCTCTTGGAGCTTGTTTGAGGCCGTAAAGAGCCTTTTTAAGTTTGAAGACATGATGTGGTGAATCATGACATTCAAACCCGGGAGGTTTTGCAACATACACTTCCTCTTGAATAACACCATTCAAGAAAGCGGATTTAACATCCATTTGGTAAAGTGTAAAATCTCTATAACAAGCATATGCTAATAACATTCTAATAGCTTCAAGCCATGCTATGGGTGCAAATGTCTCATCAAAATCAATACCTTCTTCTTGACGGTATCCTTGAGCAACTAACCTAGTCTTGTTTCTAGTGACATTCCCTTGATCATCCATCTTGTTACGAAAAACCCATTTCGTACCAATTATAGGATGATAGTGTGGTTTGGGAACTTACTCCCAAACATCACTTCTTTCAAATTGGTTCAATTCTTCTTGCATAGCCAAGATCCAATTTTCATCAAGAAGTGCATCTTTAACATTTTTAGGCTCTATAAGAGAGACAAATGCATTCTCTCTATATTGCCTTCGTGTGGTGATA
>AP025070.1:26088279-26117332 GCA_036186865.1 Eustoma russellianum | reverse complement strand
CCTCTATTTAAATCACCTATGACTAACTCTTGAGGGTGAGAACTTTTGTGCTTAAATGATCTAGGAAGATTGGAGACATCACCTCCAACTTCCTCTTGATCATGTTCCGGAAGAGATGAACCTTCATCATCAACATGAACCTCATGTTCCGGAATGTGTGATGCATTTTCTATATTTTGTGAATCAACATGAGTAGAAGAGACATTTATTTGACTCACTAAGTTCATTTACACAAGGTGGAGGAGTACATTCAAGAGGTTCAACTCTCAAGTCAATGAAGATGCTTCCATTTGGAGGATCATCAACGATCTCTCGTTGAGGAACAACCATAGGAACATCCTCAAGAATTTCTTCTTGAGGAGTCACATCTTCATCCTCTTCACAATCCTCATTAAGTTTAGGTTCGTCACTAAGTGACTCATTAAACTTAACATGGATTGATTCTTCCACCTTTTGACTCCTTTTGTTGAAAACACGAAATGCTTTACTATTTGCGGCATAACCTAAAAAGATACCTTCATCCGCTTTGAGGTCAAGTTTGTCCAAAATATCTTTGGTATTAAGTATAAAACACTTGCAACCAAAGACTTTGAAATACCCAATGTTGGGAACTTTTCCATTCCAAAGCTCATAGGGTGTCACATTTAGATATGGTCTCAAATAGACACGATTGATCACATGGCAAGCGGCATTAACCGCTTCGGCCCAAAAATACTTAGGCAAACCGAACTCATTCAACATTGCTCTACACATTTCTTGTAGAGTTCTATTCTTTCGTTCGGCCACACCATTTTGTTGAGGAGTTCTAGGTGCCGAGAGGTCATGAGAGTATCCTTTGGATACACAAAACCTTTCGAAATCACCATCGAACTCACCACCACGATCACTACGGATGGTTTTGATGGTGTCACCCACATGATTTTCCAATCGTTTACTTATACTTATAAACTCACTACATGCATCACTTTTCTTAGCAAGAAACATCACCCACGTATAACGAGTATAGTCATCTACTACCACGAAGGTGTAATGTTTACCACCCAAGCTTCTTGTTCCAACATCCCCATACAAATCCATATGAAGCAATTGTAGGGGCTTGGAGGTGGAAATATTTGTCTTGGGTTTGAAACTTGTTTTCACAAGTTTCGCCTTTTGACAAGTGTCACATAAGTCATTGTTTTCGAAACTCATTTTTGGAAGGCCTCGGACTTTTTCATTTTCGCAAATAAATTTAAATGTTTTAAAACAAACATGTCCGAGACGTCTATGCCATAGTTGCGTCAAATCATTCTTAGCAACTAGACAAGACACGTTTTGAGAAACCAAGTCATTGATGCTAACTTTGTAAATATTTTTGAAACGCAAAGCCTCAAATAAAATCTTTTCTTCCTTTTTCACAACACACTTTGTTTTCAAAAACGTTACTTCATAGTTAGCATCACAAAGTTGACTGACACTTATCAAGTTAAACTTAAGACCTACAACATATAAGACATCACTAAGAGAGAAGGAATCGTTACCCACATTACCATGTCCTTTGATTTGGCCTTTGCTACCGCCAAAATGGACAACTCCTCCGTCTTGCATAGTGAGTCTATGGAAGAGACGTTTGTCTCCCGTCATATGGTTGGAACACCCACTGTCCACGACCCATTTGACCTTCTTGTCTTCGCTTTCTCCATTGAGTGCTAGGGCCTACAAAAGAACCATATGGAGTTGGTACCCTTTTTGTTTTGGGTCCTTGAAGGTTAGTTACCTTCATCTCACCTTTCGGCACCCACACAAGATTCTTATTATTTTTAGCTCTACATACTCTTTCTACATGACCTTTCCTATTGCAATAAAAACATGTAGGAGTATGCTTGTGTGTTGGTGCATGCTTGTGCGAATGTTTGTGCATTGGCACATGTCGTGTTTCCTTCTTAGGAACCACCTTCTTTGGAATTGTAGAAGGTTTTTGTTTCACAACATGAACCAAAGGTTGTGATACCTTTGGTGCATTAGCCTTTTGTTTAGGCATGTGCCTTTGCTTCTTCAAGGAGGTTTTAGACTCCTTGACCACTTGTGCTTGTTCCTTCTTATTTCCCTTCTTAGATGCATACATGGCACTAGGTTTGATTTTAGCTTTTGACCTAGATGCATCTTTGATCTCTACCTCTTTAGCACTTGCCCTTAAATCATTTTTCTTATCCTCAAAGGCTTGAGCACATGATTTCATCAAGTCATGTTTCTCTTCAAGTGCAATCACATGCATAGTTAAAATTATATCATGCTCAAGTTGCAATGCAATGTGATTTTCTAACGTGTCATTATACTCATTTATGCATGCTCTAAACTCTTTCTTGACACGTTGATATTTTAAATCAAGGAGATCATTTTCTTGTATTAAATGATCTCGTTCATCAATAATTCTATAGTGAGATGAAATGTTGCATACCTCCTTGTCATCGTCGATGGCCATGAGTGCAAAGAATTCCTTGTCAAGATCATCTTCCACCACCCCCGTGAGTGCAAGATCATCACGATCGCCATTGTCGCTCTCGGACCCGGAAAGAAAGCTCTCCCAATGGGCTACTTCCGCTTGCAAGGCCATCTTCCTTTGGTAGATGGCCTTCTTGTCTTTGAGTTGCGGCTCCTTCACCTGACAATCCTTCATGAAGTGACCAAGCTTCCCACATTTGTAGCATTTATTCTCTTGGTCCTTCACCTTGTCCTTGGAGTACTTTTCCTTGATGAATCTCTTGGCTTCATCACCATTCTTTCTCGCAAAACGTCGGAATCTTTTGACAAGAAGTCCGACTTCATCATCCGAGTCCTCCGACTCAACTACCAACGCCTTTGAAGATTGGCGAATATGATCATTCTTCTCTTGTGCATCCAAATGAATCTCATAAGTGATGAGATTCCCGTATAACTCGTCCAAGGTGATTGTGTCAAGATCCTTGGACTCCTCAATGGCCGTCACTTTTGCGTTCCATTCTCTTCCTAAACTGTTTAGGAAACAATGGTTTAGATCCTCTTGTTCTATCTTTTTGCCAACCGCTTTGAGAAGGTTGACAAGCTTGGTGAATCTTTGGATGGACTCTTCAATCTTTTCACCTTTGGGGACAGTGAAGTTGTAGAATTGTTTTATCAACTGTCTCCTTTTGGCCTTTCTTACTTGAGATGTTCCTTCGTGGATCATCTCAAGCTTTGTCCAAACCTCGTGTGCGGATTGGACACCTTGAATCTGAGCTCTCTCATTTGGGAAAAAAGAGCTATTTAAAATAGCAAGAGCTTTGCTATTTATGGCCAACTGGAACTCCTCCTCAGGAGTAGGATCATCAATATCAATGGGAATCATAGATCCTCTTGAGACCTCAACCCATATTCTGTGAGAACAAGAACGCAAGTAGGTTTCCATGTTTGACTTCCACAGTGGGTAGTTTAAAGGGTCAAACATGGGAACTTTAACATGAACATTTGAGATAGAAGGGAATAGGGTTTCCTGCCTCCTTCTTCTGGAGGTTTCAGCACTAGGAGAACCCAAATCATCAAAAACAAAGGATCCATACTAGAAATGATCAAATCTTGTATTTGAACTCAAATAAGCAAGATGAGGCTCTGATACCAATTTTTAGGTCCCATAGAACACACTAGAAGGGGGGGTTGAATAGTGTGTTCACCAAGTATGGATATTTTGTGGCTATTTTTCGTTTTTAAGTGCAACCAATACTTGGATGTGTTCTTTAGAGAGAATAAAGACTTGAATGAAAGTAAAGAACACAAGTATGTATAGAGGTTCAAGTCAAGAGACTCTACTCCTCTACCTTCTTGATGTTTCACAAGAAGGATTTTGAAATGGGGATTGTTATTTCTTATGGGGGAAACAACAATCAAAAACGAAATCCAGAAAACACAAAAAACTAGGCACCTTGCCTAGACCACAACCAAGAATTCTAACCCTTTGAAGTTTAGCCTCCAAAGATCTTCTTTGCCCTCAAAGAAATCTTGTAGGGAGAATAGTGCACCACACACTATCAACTAACCCTTCAAAGTCTAGAAAACTCAAACAAAGAGCACCCTTGCTCCTTGACCAACAATCTACCCAATCTCTCACAAAATAGTCTCACCAAGAGGAAGATTCTTCTTCTTCTTACAATAATCACTCTCAACAATAAAGTAAAAATATACAAAGATTACAAGTATTTTGAGAGCTTGAGCTTGAGAGAATTTGAGAGCTTGCAATGTAGAAAGTTGGAGAGGAAAGTGGAAGAAACCCTATTTTTATCATCTTCAAAGTTTCTTCCCGTTTGAAACCCTCTGCACTGACATTAATGGGTTTTGGCATCATGTGTTGCTGAGTCCTCATCATTGGAGATCTCCCTTTGGCATGTAGCAACCTTCTTGGAGAGATTTCAAAGTGAATGCCAAGAAAGGAAACCTGAAAAACTTAACAGAGAGGAACCTGCAAAAAAGACACTAAAAAGGGAGGGTACAAAGAGTCAACTGATGTTAAAAAGTGAAGTTCAAGACCTTTGTAACGTTGGTCACATGAAGCGCCTAATGTGCAAAAGCACAGGCGTTCGAAGTGACATTGAGCGCTTGATGTGAAAATGAACAGTCGTTCGAAGTCACATCAAGCGCCTAATGTGGGCTTCTTAAGTCGTTCAAAGCCACATGAAGCGCTTAATGTGGCACTTCATGCCTGTTCGAACTAACTCTGACTTTTACTCGGAAGAAGTACTTAGGAGTACGTGCCCAACCAGGGGAAAAGTACTTTTGGCATAGTGGACTGCATAAGGCGCCTAAAGAGGCGTTCAAAGTGTTCGCACTTTTCAACAGGTCACATAAAGCGCCTAATCTAGACGTTCAAAGTGTCCTGTTTTTCAAACACTCACATGAAGCGCCTAATCTAGGCGTTCGAAGTGTTCGCAGATCCAGACACTTCACATAAAGCGCCTAATCTAGGCGTTCGAAGTGTACTGGACTCCACCAAGGTACATTAAGCGCCTAATGTAGGAGTTCGAAGTATATTGACTTCAAACAACACACATGAAGCGCCTAATCCCTTGTTCAATGTGCCAAAATGTGCAAATCATCAAAACTCAACATATTCTAACAGGCAGTCATGCAGAAACAGAATAGGACACATGACACTCTCACATAGATCACAAACATGCATTGGCTGTCCAAAACATACAAAAAGAAATAATGATGACCTTCAGCAGGCATGTTTATTCTGATGAGCAAAACTCTATCCGAGAAAGCAAATTTTAGCAAATAGATGTCTTTTTTATATTTCAGCATATACAAAATGTCTAAAGTGGAACAAACCGTAATTGACTTGATCGTGAGATGGTTTTTCCTGGAGTAAAACTTCGAACCCTCTAGTGTTGCTGAATCCTCTAAGACTTCTGTGACAATGACCGTTAGTTTCGATTTTATGATCATCCAGTGGTTCTAGACAAAGATTTTACTTCGCCAGCTTGGCGCTTGAGGAAACACCCTACCAGATCATAATCTGATAAATTTTCTGTAGAAAACCCACATGACATCCATCTAGAATGAGTAAAAATGCTCAGCATCAAGGTGAAGAATCTTCTCACTTCCAAAGACAGAGAAGGGGCCCAACAAACTATCGGAGCAAGACTTTAGGTGGCAAGCAAGGTGCCCAGATGCTATTCCAGGACTCAATTACGAAGAACACGCGAGAGCCATATAATATGTGGCACAAAATATGTGTATAATTTAGGCTATGCTCGAGCAAATCAAATGTAAGGCTTTAAAGTCTGCCTATGGCGTTGAAGACCTTCCTCACGTCTATCAAAGAAGACACAAACATCTTGAATATTCCCTTAAGCACCTAGAATATTCCGACAGGCACCAAGAATACTCTCCTGGACCAAGGGGGCAAAAAGCCTCAGTTGAACTTTAACTTTCAACAATAAAGCCTTTAAGAATTGCTATGCATCATCCTAAGCACATGCGTTAGGCATTACTGCCTAATCACGGCTAAGCTGAAGGTAGCAAAAAAGTCCCGTGAAAAGTCAAAGGGGAAATGCAGCGCCTTTGATCGGTTGGGAGCCCGAGGCAAGGAACGGCTGCTTCAATTGGCTTGCAATGAGCATATCTTGGCCATACTGGAGGAAGATAGGTTTAAAGAGGACCCAAAACCATTGACTGGGCAAAGAGCAAAGAGGAACCCTGAGTTGTACTACACATTTCATACGGACATTAGCCATGATCTGAGGATTCCAGACAGCTGGAGTGAGAAATCAAACGCCTGACTAGCTTGGGTAATCTACAGTAGTTTTATATCCTAAAACCTAGTGTGTGCAACAGGTTGCATTTCTGCCAACCTGCTTTTAACGAGAAGTGCCAGTAGGACAAGCCTCGTCAAGAGGATGAGTATGAAAACCCTAGCGCTACAGGACAGTGACAGGTTAACATTATGATTTACACAGTCTCAGGTGGTTTGTGCATGTCGAGATCAAATCCAGGGCCTAAGCAGCCGAGGAAAGGGAGGATTAAGTGAAGCAGAAGTTATCAATGGCTGAGAAATTTAAAGGAATGTTCAATAGTTTTGAAATCGAGCATGCCACCAGATTGACCAACCATAGAGCCGACACACTCTCGTCTAACATCTTCAACTCTAACAGCGTTGGGCAAAAAAACTATGGTGGAGCTTAACAAGCACCGAGCTTGTGTTCAGGCCAAGGTGCTTTAGGTCGACTACCACGGCACCAGGATGGATGAGGTTATCTATCTCTTGAAGAATGGCATGCAGCCGCAAGATAGATTAGCATCTAAAAATCTGCACATCGAAGTGGACATGCATGCTCTCGGTAACGAGGCCTTCTAAAGAAATGATATAGCATCTTGTACATGAGATCCTTCTCTCCACCGTGGCTAAAGTGCGTTTCAAAAGACGATGGAGATTATTCGAGAGATCCATGTGGGAGTCTGCAGAAATCATTTTGGGTCAAGGTCGTTACCACGCAAGTGTTATCTAGCCAGTTACTACTGGTTGGCCTTACATCAAGACGCTCTTGAATTGGTGAAGAAGTTCCAAACATGCCAGGTGCATGATCCTCACTTTCATGTTTCCAACCAGAGATGATTCAGACGGAGATCATCTTCTCAAATCATCCTCGTCAAATCCTCCAAATGAGGTCATATCAGCCTCAAGCGTAGGTATCTCTTTAAGTCAAGTTAGTCTCATCAAAACCTCCAAGTGAGGCAACAAAGACCCCAAGCGGAGGTATCTCTTCAAGTTGTATCAGCCTTAACAAAATATCCAAGTACATGAAGATGAAGCAACACTTCACCTCAGGCCCCTCCAGGTCCATTGATTGTTGTTCCTTATCAAGTCTGAACCGTCACAGCCTCTCCAAGGTGGACGTGAGAAAGTCTCCTAGTCGCCCTCGGTAGGACCGAGCAGCCACCCCCAACAAGGAAATTAAGTCGCAGCATGTTTTGTGTATGCCACAAAAGTGGTCCGATGGTCAAGTCACTTAAACACCGAGATCTCAGTGGTACAATCTAGGAATAGCCAAAACCTTAATCAACTCTGTAAGTTGGATCGTAAGACAAGTTAAAATGAACATGGTCCTCTCGAGATATAATGGTCTTTTAGTCTACAAAATAGAGATGTGATTAATTTTGTTTTATAATATGTATCAGTCAGTTTTTTTTTGTTTTGCTTTTTCTTCATACACTTATGGTACATAAATAATATGATTGGATGAGATAACGATATCATTATCAATAATCTATCGGACCATATACTTGGTCTTATAAATGCATTTTGGAACTAGATTGTCCAAATGCGATCACCTGACTTGCTTCAAAGGAGGAAGCTCTTTCATTTTGCAACCTACTGAGGAGGCATTTGGTGGGAGGATATAGAATGGAGAAATATGGATCATTTTAGGTGATGTTTACTGCGAGTGTTTGTTTAGGATATATTAGAATAATTGTATAGATATAGACGAGGAATATTTGAGATATCCTTATTTAACTTGGATATCATTCGATTCCACATCTAGAATCAACTAACGAGTAGTAATATCTATTTCATCATTTTATATTAAACAACTGTGGGTTTACTCCAACGGTCTAAATGATGATATCCGTCGTATCATGCAGATCTTTCAAAATTGTGCAATTCAAATGTTCTGGCTCGTTTATTGTCTAGGGTAGGTTTAGCTTCTTCATCTCACGATAGTTGGGTCATCCTTTTCTGCTTATGCAGAGTTTCCTGCAATATGAACGGTTTTCTTTAAAAAAAAAATACATGTGTTATAAAATTGGGATTAATTCGTGACACGTGTAATGCGCAGCATGTTGATTAACATGAATTAATCATAAGGTTGACATTATGTATGATAATTTTATATGTCATATATGTCATGTAATAATATTAACTATTGCGTAAAACATCCACACGTTAAGTGATCACTGGAGTGTGCTCATGGATGTATAGTGTAGTCTAAAATGGTAACCCCGAATATGTAGTCAGAGACCACGATGGATAGGCTCAAAGTGCAACGACCATAAAGAGTATGACGTCTGGTCCCGGAGGAGCGACAACACACGTGTGGTTAGTAGATAAGTGTTGGTATATATTTAATATTATTAAATATTAAATATTAGATAAAGATCACTTGATGATAACATCAAGTATATCCTTCTTTGGTGATAAGATGAGATAGAGTCCTCATCACTAAAAGGAAAATGATTTGGTTGTCATCACAACTCCAAATCCTATCACCATTAGATTTCTCCCTCGGTATAAAGGAGGAGGTTATTCACCTCCTCATAATAAGAGATATAGCCGGCCATACAAGAGAGAAAAGATGGAGTGCCAACCTTTTATTCTACACAACTCACATTGACTAGCCTCTCCATCGGGCAAAACAGGAAATCGTTGAAGCCGTTCAAGGGGTGTATCAACAATTGGTAGGAGGTCATGTATCGTTGGTTCACACCAGATTGCTTAAACGGGTGCATCAACAATTGGTAGGAGGTTGTGAATAATTGGTTCACACCAGATTCAACAATCAGCAAGAGCATACGTGGTGAGCAGATCAGCATCAAACACGGAATAAAGTAAAATTCTGCTTTTATTATTTTACACAGTGATTCGATTAAACGGTCATTGGTGGGGGATTTATCCAATAAATCCTACGTATAACAGTAGCAATAGAAATCTTTTTCTAAACATTAAAATGTAACGGGCCAATATCTATGAATATCCACAATCAAAACTACAAGTAATAATGAGGCCGATGAGAAATGCCAGCATCATAACAAATCACCAACCAATAAAAATACTAAACCGGTCATAAATTTACAGTATGCAGTCCATGGACCAATCTTCTGATTTCTCTAAATTTTGAAATTAAAAATAAAATTATAACGAGCCAATATAAAAAAAAGGAACTAAAGTCTAAACACAAGGAAAGCCATTTAGTACATGTAGGCCATTCACGAGTTTGGAATACAGATCTTGTATCGCAACTTGATGAGCCTAAACCCAACTTTGGGATAAGACAAAACTACCCAAAACAAACAGTCAATGTTGGAACACTTCAGCTCAGCTATATCTCAGCTCGGTAAATTCTTTCGGTGAATCAAAGGGCTGCACCTATGTCCAAGCTAGTGATTTCACATCTGATTCAAACAAGACCTTATTTGACCAAGATATTCACTTCATCTTCACTAAGCAGATACCTCAGTATCAAGCAAGCAATTTTCACCAACTGCACTTCAGCTTTGTTTCAGCCCCGAGCTTCAACCTCAGCCTCGGCGAGAGTAAAAATCTGTCCTTAAGCGATTTATTCAGATCAGAGCAGGAGTTTAATTGAAATGTCTGGGTCCCATGGGGACACTTGGCAGAGCTACAGTATAAAGATTGTTTGTCACCGATTCTATACGCATCCCAGATTTGACAACTTGTAAAAGTACCCATCCAATCCTACTACACACCTACAACAAAATAGCCTCCCTGACACACGTTCCAGTTACATACACGGTCAGACACATGGAACAATGCATTGGATAAAGGCAATATGGGGGGAGTGCAAGGGATTCGAAACTCATCTTCTTCAAGAGCTAATACAGAGCAAATCTCCATACGAAAACTGTGAGATCACCTCAAACTATTCAAACATAAAAATATCTCAGTGAGAATGGTCCAAACTGACTTGAGCGTCGGAGGGCTTAACCCGGGGTCATAACCCCGTGACCTCTAATCTTTGTTTCCCTGTGCAGGTCATCGAGGAAGTATTTTAGATGCACAAGTCAGGAAGAGCTAACGATGTTTATTTCGGATCATCTCTGATCCTGGGTGAAGATCCAACTTCATCATTTGGCGCTAGAAGGAGGGCATGTATACCTTTATCCAGTAAAAGATTTCTGAAAAACTTTGAAACAACTAACAATCTACAATGGTTAAAGGCAGGCGTGAGGGGTTGGGTGAGTCATCCAACCCGCAGCGACGAATGGTTACCCATTCAGGTATCCCGGAGCATGATTCTCGAGAACATGAGCAACATCAGCAAGCTCCTGAAATATCACTTGATGATCATGAGAAGGCGATGAAATATGTCGCCGAAAATTTGGAAGTATTTGAAGCTGTTGTTGAGCAGCTTAAGGACAAACGCACTGAGGTCGAGGATATGGAGGAAAATCTCCCTCCTCGATGATCTAAAGAAGTATCACATCAACAATCTTCTCGACCTCCTCGAGGTTTCATGGCGAATGCTAGGAGGCGCAGTTTCAAGGCCCCTACAGTGGAGTCAGAATCTTTGGCCAGGCAGTGTCTGGGTGTAAGGTCTCGATCCCTCAAGAGCATCCCACAAGAGGATAAAGGTCCTCGTAGGCCCAGGACTTACTACGAAGAGCACCGACAAGAGTTTGTGCAGGCAGTCCAGGAAAGTCTTTTTTCCTGGGATATTGCGGAGTACTTGGCACCAGATAGTTTCAAGGTGCAAAAAATGGATACTTACGATGGGACAACAGATCCAACGGATCATCTTTTTCAGTTTCAAACTGCAATAAGTCTGAAAAATGTCCCAGATTCTTTGCGTTGCAAAATTTTCCCGATGTATTTGAGAGGGAAGGCCAGGAGATGGTTTCGAGAGCTCCCATCCAAGTCAGTGGGATCTTTCAGACAACTGGCACAGAAATTCAAATCCCAGTTTGTTTCAAGCATGCCATTCGTAAAAAACTCGTCACACTTAATGACCTTAAGGCAAGGTCCGGATGAGTCGGTGCTAAAATATATGCAACGCTTTTCGGACGAGTCAATGCAGGTCAGTGACAGAAATGAAGGAGTTAAGGTAGCAGCCTTTATCAATGGGCTCCGAGCTGGGCGCCTCTTCTCTCAGCTAACTGAAGAGGGGCCCACCACCCTGAGAGAATGCTTGGAGAAAGTTCATCAGTTTGCCCGTGGTGAAGAGGCAAATAGGCTGAAAAGAGAGGCCGAGCAGGGGACTTGGCAGGAAGGCCGATCCAATCACTCAAAAGAGGATCGGCGTGATGGAAAAGACCACGAACGGGCAGTTGATTCGATCGTATGGGCGGACGAGGTAAAGGTGACTAAGAGGGTTTGCCCCTTTTAGCCTCTAAAGATAATATTTTATCTGTTATGGAGAAAGATGGATTGAGGGTTGATCCTAAACCTCTAAATGGACCAAGGGAGAAGAGAACACCTAAGTTATATTGCCGATATCATAGGGATATCGGACATGATACGGAAGACTGCAAGCAGTTGGCTCAAGCCATTCGGCAACTGATAGAGCAGGGTCACTTAAAGAAATTTTATGGCCCTCGTTCATGCATGCACAATCGTTTAGACTTTAACAAAAACCCTCAAAAGGACAAATGCCGACCTGAATTTCCACCTGGGAACTACAGGACAGATGATGATGAGGAGCAGGGCAGACGTGGAGCTGCAGGTCAGCCCCAAGTCAATTCTATTATTTGTACCATCTCTGCAAGACCACCTCATCTAAACCAAGGTGAATCCATCTCGGCGGGAACCTCATCTGGTCCACCAACTAAGAGAGCTAAGTTAATTAAGGAACTGTCTTATGGGCCAGAAGATCCCATTCCACTTGACTCCAACAACACAGGTTTGGTAATATACTTGTGTATACACTTAGCTCCAGACAAGATTGTGGAAGTACGACATGTATATGTGGACACTGACAGTGCTGTAAATGTGATGTACTATAGTGTATATCAACAATTGGGCCTATCAGATTCTTTAATGAGGCCAGTCACCACTTCATTGTATGGTTTCACTGGTGCTTTAGTTCGGCCAATAGGACTGGTCACACTCAGTTGCAGCTTTGGTAAACCTCCGGCCTACCGTTGTTTGTGGGTGGACTTTGTGGTGATCAAGAAAAGGTCAGCATACAATATTCTGTTAGGTCGGCCAGCCTTAGTGACTTTGGAGGCTATTGTCTCACCTATGATGTTAGCATGAAGTTTCCCACCCCAGCTGGTGTGATGACAATCCAGGGCGACATACAAGTGGCGCAAAGTTGTTACACTGTTGCCACTCAAGGCAATGAGGCAGTTCAGCAGGTCAGCCTTGATGAACTAATACCTTCAGATGAAGAACGGTTACAGTCAGACAATGCAGTTCAAGACTTCATTCTTGATCCAAGCTGACCTAAAAATGTTATAAAAATCGGGACATGGATGCCATCTGAGCTGCTAACTCAGCTGCAGGCTCTTCTGAGAGAATTTTCAATAATATTTGCATGGACTGCCGAAGATATGCCTGGGATCCCCTCACATTTGGCTGAGCACAGGCTAAATGTTGACCCTAAGATGAAGCCAATAAAGCAAAAGAAGCGAAATTTTGCTCCAGAGAGGATCAAAGTAATTGTAAAAGAAGTCAGGAAACTCCTTGCTGCAAAGTTTATTGTGGAAGTTTTATACCCAATCTGGTTGGCTAACCCAGTGGTGGTCCCCAAGCCAGACGAATCATGGAGGATGTGCATAGATTACACTGACTTCAACAAGGCATGTCCAAAAAATTGTTACCCACTACCTAAAATTGATAGATTAGTGGATTCAACGCTTGATTAGGAGATCTTCGATTTCTTGGATGCCTTCAAAGGCTATCATCAAATTGTCATTGCAAAGGAAGATCAAGACAAAACTTCATTCGTAACAGAGTCAGGTACTTATTGTTATGTAACCATGCCGTTTGGATTGAAGAATCCTGGTGCTACCTACCAGAGTTTGGTCAATTCTTTGTTCAGTGAACAAATTGGCCGGATAATGGAGGTATATATAGATGATATGCTCATCAAGAGTAGGTCTTTGATCAGTATATTCAAAACTTAAGAGAAGTTTTTGTTGTTCTGAGGGATTCACACATGAGACTGAATCTGAAGAAGTGCACGTTTGGGGTACGCACTGGAAAGTTTCTGGGGTACATGGTCTCCAAAGAAGGGGTGCAGGCTAACTCTGCCAAGATTGAGGCCCTACAGACATGCATCCCCCTAGGAATATTAAAGAAGTGTAGAGGTTGACAGGCATAATTGCAGAGTTGAGCAGGTTTCTCTCCAAGTCTGCTGAAAGATCCCTTCCTTTCTTTCAGATCTTGAAAAATAAGACTGCTTTCCAATGAGATGACCAGTGTCAAAAGGCTTTTGATGAGCTGAAGCTCCATTTGGCCGAGGTGCCGATGTTAACCTCACCTCTGCCTGGAGAAGTGCTCTATGTGTATATGTCCACATGCAAAGAAGCAGTGAGTGCAGTCCTGCTCAGGGAGCAGGATAATGTGCAGAAACCAATCTACTTCGTAAGCGAAATTTTACATGGACCTGAAGTAAGATATCCAAATGCTGAGAAGGTAGTATTGGCACTCATAGGGGCTGCAAGGAAGTTCAGGCCATACTTGCAAGCTCATCCCATCATAGTGGTGACAGACCAGTCCCTGAAACAAATTTCAACAAGGCCAGACACTTCTGGACGAGTTGCGAAATGGGCAGTGGAGCTTGCTGAATATGATATTCAGTACAAATCAAGAACTTCAATCAAAGCCCAAGCCTTAGCAGACTTTTTGGCTGAGGGAATATCGTTGGAAGAAAAGGTTCATCCTTCAGATGTTTAGACTTTATATGTTGATGGATCCTCTTCCAAGGATGGATGTGGAGCAGGTCTCCTAATAATCAACCCCAACAAGGAAGAATTTGAATATGCCTTGCGTTTTGACTTTGAGGCAACAAATAACGAAGCAGAATATGAGGCCTTAATAGCAGGACTGGGCCTCGCGAGAAAGTTGGGGGCAGAGCAAATCATTTCCCGAAGTGATTCGCAGCTGGTTGTTTCTCAGATTAATAGGGATTATGAAGCCAAGGAAGAAAACATGAAAAGATATCTGGCTAAAGTGCAGCAGCTCGGCCAGACGTTTGAGCGCTTCAGCATATAGCATATCCCCAGGTCGGCCAATAAAAGGGCTTATACGCTATCTCGACTTGCTTCTTCTACTTCAACCACTTTGGGGAAAAAGATCGTGGTGGAGCTAGTGAAGCATCGTGCTTTTGACGCCAATGAAGTGATGCAAGCTGATTATCGCAATACTTGGATGGATGAGATAATCAACCTCTTACAGCATGGAACTCAGCCCGAGGACATACGAGCACCTCAGCGTTTGCGACTAAAAGCGGCAAGGTGTGCTCTCTTTAATGATCACCTATATAAAAAGTCTTTTTCACAGCCCTGGTTAAGATGTGTAACCGAAGAAGAGGGAGATTACATACTTCGGGAGATGCACCAGGGAATCTGTGGAAGCCATTCTGGTGCTCGATCTTTAGCACGCAAATGCTACCTTGTTGGTTATTATTGGCCCACTCTGCGTCATGACGTAGAAGAATTGGTCAAGAAGTGTCAATCATGCCAAGTTCATGCTCTTATATCTCACTTGCCTAGTCAAGAATTCACTGCCATCTCAAGTCTTTGGTCCTTTGTGCAATGGAGAATTGATCTTGTTGGACCTTTGTCCCGAGCTCCAGGTTCAGTCAGATTCTTAGTAGTTGCCATTGATTACTTCACCAAATGGGTGGAGGCAAAGCCCTTGGCTACCATAACTGGGGGTCAGATAAAGAAGTTCTTGTGGAAGAATGTCATTTGTCATTTCGGCCTTCTATAAGTTCTCATTTCAGACAATGGAAAACAATTTGCTGACCACCACGTCAAAAGTTGGTGTGCTGAGCTCAAAATACGATTCACTTCAGTAGCACACCCGCAAGCAAATGGGCAAGTTGAATTGGCAAATAAAACAATCAAGGATGGCCTGAGAAAGCGTCTATACAAAACTGGGGCAAGCTGGATGGATGAACTCCCAAGTGTATAATGGGCATACCGTACTACTCCTTCCACCTCCACTAAGGAAACACCTTTTTCCTTAGTTTATGGCACTGAGGCTGTCATTTCAGTTGAAATTGATTCCGGCTCTGCTTGAGTAAATCACTACTCTGCTCAGACGAATGACCAAGTGCTGCGTTTGAATTTGGATGAGTTGGAAGAAAAAATGGAACAAGCCCACGTTCCCATGGCACAGTATAAAAATTTAATTGCTCAGTACTATAATTCTCGAGTGCGATCAAGGTCTTATCAAGTGGGAAATTTAGTATTAAGCAATAACGAAGCCAGTCATGCAGCACCAACTAGGACTTTTAACCCTAAGTGGAAAGGTCCTTATCGTATAATCGAGGTGCGTTCAGCAGGAGCATACAAATTACAAACCTTGGAAGGCAAGACTTTACCAAGAACTTGGCATTCTGCGCATTTAAGACTTCTACATCAATTATGTATAAGTACTTCACCTCAGCAGGGTTGAGCTGGCCGAGCATGACTCAATATATGTTTGGGACAGGTTTCCCTACAAGTACCCAACCTAGCAGGACTGAGCTAGTCGAGCAAGTCTCGATACATACTTGGGACAAGTATCCCTAAAAGACCTCAACAGGCCTAAGGCACAAGTCCGTTTAGGGTCAAAAGTTTTGTGAACAGGATTCACAATCATCCCGATGAAGGGATGCCGAGGTGAATCATGACAGTGTAGATGAGCCTTATCAACTACTAGCAGGTCTAGAAAAAGTTGTGTAAATTGCTTCTATAGCTATCAGCAGTGCTGAAGATTTGAATAAAACATTGTTTTAATGGTAGTACCAGTATTGAGATTTCGCAAAATGCTATATTTCATCTTGCTTAACAGTTAGTGGGATCAAATGAAGTAACATGTTTACTTTAGTTAAGACTTGTGTAGTCATTTTGTTCAAAGGAAGTGGCAGGTTTATTTTCATCTTGCGTTATAAAGAAACTCAGCAGGACTGAGGCCTAATAAGGGCGATTTAAAACCCTTGGCAGAACCGAGGTCAAGCACTTGCGCTATGAAGAGATCCTTCTTTAATCAGAACTGAAGACAAGTATGCTGTTTGAAACCCTTGGCAGAGCCGAGGTTAAATACTACTTTTTCTTTAATCTTTGGCAGAGCCAAGGTTAAGTGAAGCCGAGGTCCAATACTTGATCCATGAAGAAGTTTTTTCAATCTTAGTTTAAGTCAAGTGTGGACTAAAACCATTGGCAGAGCCGAGGTCAATTACTTGTTAATTGTGTTATGAAGGAATTACATGCAAGAATTCTGAAAACAAGAACAAGGCGAGCTGAAGAACACAAGTTGAAAGAAATAAGATTTTCATTAGAAAATTTACAAAATATTACAACTACCGAGAAGCGCAAGTTGGAAAAATCCTATTCTAATTTTCATCTAGATCTCTGAGATCAGCCCCATTCTTGAACAACGCCAGTTGCTTGTCAAATAAAGTCTCAGCTTCGGGGTTGTAGAGGTCAGCAATTTGGGGATGATTCTTGTCCAAGGCTGGATAAACTTCGGAGCAGGTGTCTATTGCATATGTCTGGCCAACCACCAGCACTGAGCTCTCATCTTCAGGAGATTGTCTGAAAAGTATTCAGACTGTCTGAACTCAGCAACTGCTTTCTTCTTGATGTCCTCAACTTGAAGCTCAAGCTGCTGAATGAGCTCAGCTTTGCTTCATTTCTCTTCTTCCAGTTGCTGAGCCAGCTCAGCCTTGCCTTTTTGCTCCTTCTCCACTTGTTTCTTTGAAAGATTTAGCTCGTGCTCACAAGTGCTGAGCTGATTCTAGCAGGATTCCAGATCAGCTTGCATTTTGGTGGTGACTAACCCAATGTTAGTCACCACTTCCTTCATCTCATCCACTTGAGTGTGTGCGATGGTCAGTTGAGTATCAGCTTCCTCCTTGCCTTCACAAAGCTTGAAATTCTCAGAAGACAAGGAAAGCACTTCGGATTTCAGCACCTCCACCTTTGCATCCAGTTCTTCCAGCCTTGTATTATTGGGTGTTGCCGCCTCAGCAACTCTTCATTAGCTTTTCGCAGATTGGCGTTATTCTCAGATAGGCAGATGACCATCTTGCGCATCTCTTCAGGCTGCCTGAACATATTGTACTCTTGAGCTGAGAAAGTAAGAAGTTTTTAAAGAACTTACCAAAGACATGTTGCTCAAGTATGAGTTCGTGGCTGAGACCCAATCCAGGTGATCAAAAAGATCCCAATCTTTGGGCAGCACCGCAACTCTGTTAGCTTCCTAGCTATCAATGGATGGACGACAGAGTCGGCGTAAGAAAACACCATTGTCCTCTTACCGCGGCGGTGCCCATGGGAAGGCTCTCCTTCCTCCTGGAGGGCTTTTCCATGGACATGTTGCTGGGAAGACCGCCCAGCATTTCCTCCCTCTAAAATATTCTCCCTAACTTCAGTAGAAGAAGGGGCTTCAGAGGGAGCAGACCTTGGCTGAGGCAAAGGTGCCTCAGCTTCGGCAGCAGGTGGAGGAAGGCCAAGATAGGGGCCTCAGATCACCCACCCATGTCCATTGGCTGAGCTGCAGCCTGAACAAGACTTTGGGCTGCAGCCTGGATAGGGCCTGTTGAAGTTTCAGTTGCAACAAAAAACAAAGGTTAAAGAGCTGAATGAAAGCATGAAAATAGACTGATTCCAACAAACAAAGAACAAGATATTACCTTAAACTCCAACCTCTGCAGGAGTGGCCCCAGCAGGGGGCACCTGCACCTCAGAAGGGGCTTTGATAGAGACCTGTTATGAGGAAGAATGCCCTTCCTCAGTCCTCTGCCTCTTCCTGGGAGCCATTTTCTTCAGTTTGGCTATCGCCTCAGACACCATTGCTCCTGCAAATTCAACAACAAACCAATCAAAACACATGGAAGACTTCAAAAGAAACCAGGCATACTCAAAAATCCAACACATACCCAGAACAACTTCTAAGTCTGCTGTACTGAGAGTCCGAAAATTGGGGCCACACAAGTGATCCAGGTCGGCAGCTCTTAAAACTCCGACCTGTCTACCTTTTTTTAGTCTACGACCAGTGACAGGTTCAGCAATCTGGAGGCTTCATCGCAGAATATTTCGCTTGGCCTCGATTTATCTGCACTGCTAGACTTCCAATACTCCCCTCTGGTAATCCTATTTTATTGATGAAGAAGAAACGACCCTTCCAGTTCTTAGTAAAGGTGGGGATGTTGATTGCGTGGTTAACTTCTTTGTTAGGAAACCTCCTACTAAAGTAGAACCAACTATCTTTGTGTTTGCACACAAACATCTCCCTAAAAGCTTTGAGGTTGAATTCCTCCCCAAGAGCTCTCAGGTAGAGCAGATAACTAAGGATTACTTTCAGGCCATTAGGCAACATTTGGGACAGCCTAAGGCGGTAAAAATCAAGAATGAAGAATAAAGGTTCTGGAATTAGAAGGCTGAAACCAGATTTGAAATATTTCTCATAAACTGCCTCGTACCCTACGGGTGGATCATAGAGTGTTTGATGGGGAAGGGGAAGAATGGGAACAAAAACACTTCTATCAACACTGTACAACTTGCACAAGCGGGAAAAATCAGCGGCCTTCAAGGTGCACACTGAGCCTTGCACCGCCAGCGACGATGCCCCTCTGCCAATGGACATAGGGGGCACCATAAATTCAGGGGCAACCATGGACGGTGCACCAGCAAGACACAACCTCCTGAAAGGACGGTTGTCGTCGCTAGAATCTGTCCTCTCACAGAGAGGAGATTGACCCCAATCGTTACCCCCAAGATCAGCAGAATAAGAATGGGCTGATCTATTTTGGGAATCTGAGGAAGACAAAGCAATAATAGCCATGAAAATGAAGGGAAGAATGAAGCTTACAGATTTTTGAAGGCTAAAGAGGAAGAATCGCCGGAGTTGAAGACTTTGCCGGAGATGGAAACAGAAGGAAAGTTGAGGAAGAGGATAAACGTGCAAGGAAGAAAGATTGCAAATGAGAGAAGAAGGAAAACCTTTTGGAAGAAGATTCAATCTTTAATAGAGAAGAATTTGAAAGTTTGCAACGGCTCGTTTTTCCCCTTTTCGATTATCTCAACCGCCGAAAAGTAATCATGGGGTGCTTCGTAACTTATGCCAACATTAAATGGTGGAAACGACTTCATTAAATAGGTACACGTCACTGATTCATCTGCATAGATTTTTTTGCCTTCGCTGGTGTTATACCCGTGCAAAAAAATAATAATAATAAACATAATAACTAAATGTGTGCGTGTGTCATGTGAGATATATGCGTACGAATAATAATAATAATAAAAAAAAAACTAACTAACTAAGTTTTATCCTAATCCATTAGTCAACCCTATCCCCAAATTTCCCTCACTTATCATCTCACACTCTATTCCCCAATCTCTTATTAATATATATCAAACCCTAATTCCCCTCCCACCTTCTCTCAAAAAAAACAACGACAATCCCCTCCCCCTTCCCCCATCAATTGCGTCAGTCAAGAAAAGAAAAAAAAGAGAGACTTTTGATCCAAGGCTTCAAGAGGAGTGGGAATCACAACCGTATCATCACCATCATCTCTCGTATATAACTTCTTGCTAGGATCGAGGTAGGTGCATACTATTTACTCCCTCAAAATGGTATGAAGGTTGCATGCTCAAAACGGTATTGTTATGTGTTTATTGTGTTTTTTTTATTCTTGATTTGATCATGATCTTATTATTTGTATAGGTTGATGAATCTATTTATATGTATGTATATGTGTTAACGGCTGCCCTATTACTATATCAAATTGTTTACATTTTGTTAATGGATAGTGTGGTTATTGGTGATTCCTTTCGGCAAGCTACAAATATATATATATATATATATATATATATATATATATATATATATATATATATATATATATAATAAAAAAAAGGGGGTATAGGGCCATGTTTATTAGATTTCGTATTGTAATATAAAAAAAAAGATAAGTTAAGAGAAAAAAAAGGGGGTTGGCGTGCTGCAAAAAAAAATAAAATAAAATAAAATAAAATAATAATAAATTTGATTTCCAGGGGTCGATTGCTGCCTTAATTCTTTTGAATATATAAAATAAAAAAATAGAAAAAGAAGGGTTGGCCATTTCGGCCGAAACCCAGTGGGTGTAAAAAAAATAATAAATAATAAAATAAAAAGAATTTTGATTTACTGTGGCCGATTGGTTTTTGAATTTGGTGTTAAATTGTTTGTGGGTTTTAATGTGGATTGATTTTGTATTGGGCTTCTTTGTGTTTGTCTTTGTCATGCACATTTGGATAAAAATAAATAAATTAATTAAAAAGGGGGGTTTGGCCGTTCGGCTGAACCCAATTTAAATAAGGAAAATAATAATAATAATAATAATAATAATAATAATAATAATAATAATAATAATAATAATAATAATAATAAAAGGGCAAAGGGTTTGGCCAGTTCGGCTGAACCCAATTTTTTTAAAAAAAAAGGTAAATAAAGTAAAATAATAAAATAAGTAGACTAAGTAATGGGAGACGGACGTGGTACAGAGGGAAGTAATGGCGGTTGTGTTGTTCTTGCATTCATGGCACGTGCATTGCATGAGTTACACTGCGTCTATAGGGCGTGGGTATCGGGATGACTTACCGTGTCTACAGGGCACCGGGGTCATGAGACATACTGCGTCTATAGGGCGTGGGTGTCCAAATGGCAAGTGGTGGCTAGAGACCACGACGCTGGATTTAGGACCCGGGAGCATGCATTGCATATAGGTCTAGGAGCATATTGCCTGACATATCTCTAGTTGCGTGTGACACGTTATTTGAGCATGCATCACGTACTTGCGCATTTTTATGTGGAGTGCTTTACCTTTCCGTATAAGCCATGCTATCATGTTTTATGTGTTATGTGTTGATATATTTTTGGGTATGTACTCTTTGTATTGTTTTGAGAGGCACCTACTGGGTGATTACCATCACTCACCCCCTACTATTCCATATGTAGCCGAGACGGAGTATGATTATATTTTCCTCGAGGATGGTGCCGATGTCGTGGAGTGGGCTGAGTGACCAGTAGATACGTTTGCAGCGAGGGCATAGACGGACTGGTTATGATATTCTTGGGGTGACATTGACATTTTTATTTTTCATTAGTACGTTGAGACATTTCTTTTAGACTTGTGATTCAGACATTTGACTTTGACTTGTAGGGCCTGGTCAGCCTAATAATGATGTTTTTATTTTATTGAGGTTAATTAAATTCTGGTTAGTGTTGTGTTTAACCGTTTCCGCGAAAAGAAAAAAAATTTCTATGTCAACACTGACGTGTAACAAGTTGATGTGACGCTTTGTATTCTCCTTAGTGAGATACGGCGGGTGCACTGCTACCGAGGTTAGGGCTCGGGAGCGGGACGCTACAGGTGGTATCAGAGCCCAGGCTTCAGATACGCCTCGGGAACGTAAAATTAGTTAATTACCCCTAGAAATAGGTGACGACCTGTTTTCAAATGATATTTTTTTAACTTAAATAAAATGAAGTAGACATAAGCTATGATTGGGTTTCGGGTGGTGTGTGCCGTTAGTGAGTATACGTTATAGATTACTGTTTTGCCCTCCAAATTTTATATCTCTTTACGACAATCCTAAACTTAAATTTTGTATAACATGTTTTGACATATCTACAGACAATGCCACCACGGCGTGAACCACCAGGGAATGGAGGACATAACGGAGACGAGCATCATGGACAAGGGGCGACCCCCCAAAACCTTGCTGATACGCTGGCCAATCTGACGGCCTTGATAGCTAATCAGCAAACACAAATGGCGCAATAGTACACTCAGATGGCACAGCAACAGGCACAGATCGCTCAGATACTTCAGCAAACTCAACAGCAACAACAACAACCACCGCCACCGCCACCGCAGCAAGGCTTGCGGTTCTACTACAGGGAGATGCAGAACTCCCGAATACCGATGTTCAGAGGTACCACTCGGCCTGAGGAAGCCGAGATCTGGCTCAAAAATGTGACCGAACAGATAAGGCTAATACAGGTACCTACGGATCTGAAGGTGGAGATAACGACCCCGTTTCTGGAAGGGGAAGCTGAAAGGTGGTGGAGTGGAGTGAAGCGCAGATTGACTCCACCGGTGACTTGGGAGCAGTTTGTGGAGGAGTATAAGAAGCACTATGTTCCGGGAAGCGCTATTCAGAGAAGGATGGCAGAGTTTCAGATGCTGACACAGGGGTCCATGACAGTCGATCAATATTCTGAGAAGTTTCACGAGCTGGGTCAGTACATGTCATGTATCATGGACAATGAGGAGGCCAAGATGCTGAAGTTCCAGACCGGTTTGAGTTTTCGCATCCAGCAGGCTATTGTTTGTGCGGAGCCCACGACATTTGAGGGACTACTGGAGGTATGCAGACGTGTTGAGAGGAACTTGGACAGGGCTACTGCATTGGATAGACTTAAGAGACCTCGTGAGGATTTGCATGCGAGCAAATCAGGAAGATGGCTGAAGGTGCCCCGACGCCCTCAGTCCGGGCAACCTTTCCGACCAGAGCGACAGCAGGGTACAGCGAGTCAGATACCGATGATTGAGGGACCAGTACCGACAGATGCGCAGCCAGTGAGAGCTGTGGCACCTGCCTCACAGTGTACACTGTGCGGACGTATTCATCCGGGGCAATGTTGGAAGGCTCAGAGGGCTTGCTATAATTGTGGGAAGCAAGGACATCTCGCCAGGGAATGCTCTGCACCAGCTCAAGTTAATCCGCAGACTCAGGCACAACAGGGAACCCGAGGCCGGACCAATGCTCGGGTCCATACGATGACAGATGCAGAGGTCGAGGAGTCAGGCGACGTGGTTACATGTATATTTATTTAAATATTTAAATTCGAAGTTGCATTAAATTCTGTGCGTTGCTATTGCATGTTAGGTGCTAAACCTTAAATGTGTTAGGTGTGATTTTAATTAACAAAGTACCAGCCAATGTTCTGTTCGATAGTGGGGCGAGTCACTCGTTTATGGCAAAGAGGTTTGCCAAGAATCTGGATGTTCTCCCTGAATGGCTTGAGACTCCCTACCGTATACAAGCCGCTGGCGACCAAGTACTCGTATCCCATCATCATTACAAGGGATGTGAATTAGAGATTAACGGTCTGCAGTTCTCTACGACCTTAATACCGATCCGGATGCACGACTTTGACATTATTCTGGGCATGGACTTTTTGGCAAAGTATCATGCCAATATTGATTGCCGGCGACTCCAGGTCAGCATGAAGACACCGGAGTTGTGGGAAACTACTTTTCAAGGGAACTCTAAATTGAAGAAGGCACCTCAGAAGATCTATCTGACTGCAGCTCAGGCTTTCCGAACACTAAGAAAAGGAGGAGAGGGATTTCTGATTTTCTCAATGGGTGTCGAGAAGGAGGTTCCACAGATTGACCAAATTCCCTTAGTAAAGGAATTTACAGATGTTTTCCCTGAGGAGCTACCAGGACTACCTCCAGAAAGAGAGGTAGAGTTCGAGATCAATCTTGTACCCGGTGCTGAACCCATTTCCAGGGCACCCTACCGCATGGCACCAGCAGAGCTGAAGGAGTCGAAGGAGCAGTTACAGGAACTGCTGGACCGTAAATTTATTCGGCCCAGTGTATCACCTTGGGGTGCTCCAGTCCTGTTTGTGAAAAAGAAGGATGGAAGCATGAGATTATGCATAGATTACCGGGAGCTCAATAAGATCACCATCAAGAACAAGTATCCATTACCTCGAATCGAGGATCTCTTTGATCAGCTACGGGTAATGGTAAATTTGGAGTTATAATTTAAACTTTTCGGTTACTTGTTAAATTGCATCACTAACAAAATTTCTTTCAGGGGGCTAAAGTATTTTCCAAAATTGATTTGCGATCCGGTTACCATCAGTTGAGGATCAAATCAGGGGATACAGCAAAGACTGCTTTCCGAACACGTTATGGCCACTACGAATTCCTGGTTATGCCTTTCGGATTAACCAACGCCCCAGCAGCCTTCATGGACCTAAATGAACACAGTATTTCGGAAACACCTGGATAAGTTCGTAGTTGTGTTCATCGATGATATTTTGATATACTCCCCTGACGAAGAGATTCATGCTGAGCACTTGAGGGAGGTTCTAGAGACCCTTCGGAGAAGCAAATTGTACGCCAAGTTCAGTAAATGTGAGTTTTGGTTGAAGAGCGTAGCCTTTTTGGGTCATGTGGTCTCTGAAGAGGGAATTTCTGTGGATCCAAAGAAGGTAGAGACGATCACTGAGTGGCCTAGACCCACTAATGTGACTGAAGTAAGGAGCTTTCTCGGTCTGGCTGGATACTACAAGAAGTTTGTAGAGGGCTTCTCATCTATTGCAGTGCCTCTGAGCCGATTGACGCAGAAAAAGTCGAAGTTTGAATGGACCGCCGAGTGCGAGCAGAGCTTCGCTGAATTAAAAAGGAGACTGACCACAGCCCCAATTCTTGCTCAGCCCTCCGCGTCAGAAGGGTTTGTCATTTATAGTGACGCTTCTAAGAACGGGCTAGGATGCGTGTTGATGCAAAACGACAAGGTCATTGCGTATGCTTCACGACAGCTAAAGCCCTATGAGCAGAACTATCCGACTCATGATCTGGAGCTAGCAGCGGTGGTGTTCGCACTGAAAATATGGCGCCACTATTTATATGGAGTGAAGTGCGAGGTGTTCACTGATCATAAAAGCCTCAAGTATCTGTTCACGCAAAAGGAGTTGAACATGCGCCAAAGGAGATGGTTAGAGTTATTGAAAGATTATGATTTGACCATCAGCTACCATCCAGGGAAGGCCAATCGGGTTGCTGATGCCTTAAGTAGGAAATCGAGCCATGCTCGGCAGGCGACACTAGAAAAGGAAATGGCAGAGTTTGACTTGGATCTTGTGGATTCTACTGCAGATGTTCTGGCAGCACTGATTATCACTCCAACTCTAGTGGATCAGATTAAGGAAGCACAGAAAGATGACGCCGCAATTAGGGATATCCGAGAAAGAATGCTGACCAGCCAGGTAGATGGATTTCAGGTTCATGATGACAGCAGTATGTGGTACCAAGGAAGGTTGTGCGTGCCGGATGTTGAGTACCTCAGGAGGGAATTGTTGAAAGAAGCACATAATTCGAAATTGTCTATCCATCCTGGTGCTACAAAAATGTATAATGATCTGAAGAAGCATTATTGGTGGAATGGCATGAAGAGACACATCGCTGAGTTTGTGGAAAGGTGCCTTGTTTGCCAGCAAGTTAAGGCAGAACATCAGAGGCCGGGCGGACTGATGCGACCACTGGAGATACCCGAATGGAAGTGGGAGCATGTGACAATGGACTTTGTGGTTGGACTTCCAAAGACAAGAAATGGAAATGATGTGATATGGGTAATCGTGGATCGATTGACAAAATCTGCTCATTTCTTACCTATCCCTACCGGACTTACTATGGAGAGGTTGGTGACTATGTACATCGACAACATTGTCTGCCTTCATGGAGTGCCAGTCAGCATAGTATCTGATCGTGATCCGAAGTTTACTTCTCAGTTCTGGGCAGCCTGTCAGAAGAGAATGGGGACTGAGCTACGATTGAGCACTGCCTTCCACCCTCAGACCGATGGGCAGTCTGAGAGGACCATTCAGAACCTGGAGGACATGCTGAGGGCGTGCACATTAGATTTCAAAGGGAACTGGGACAGCATGCTTAAGTTGATTGAGTTCTCCTATAATAACAGCCATCACAGTGCCATAGGCATGGCACCATTCGAGGCCTTGTATGGACGTAAGTGTAGGTCACCTGTTCACTGGGACGAGGTTGGCGAGCGTGTGTTGACGGCCCCTGAGATAATTGAGCAAACTAAAGAGAAAGTGAAATTGATTCGTGAACGTCTTAAGATGGCTCAGGATAGAAGCAAGAGTTGGGCCGACATGAAGAGACGACCTTTGGAGTTCCATGAGGGAGAAAAAGTCTATCTCAAGGTATCACCTATGAAGGGTGTGACACGTTTTGAAGTTAAAGGGAAGTTGAAGCCTCGTTTTATTGGACCTTATGAGATACTCGAGAAGGTTGGAGACTTGGCCTACAGACTGGCGCTACCCCTGATGCTGGCTCAGGTGCACAATGTATTTCACGTCTCACAGTTGAGGAGGTACGTATCCGACCCAAGTCATGTGTTAGATGCTCAGCCACTTAAGATCAGGCCAGATGCTTCCTATGAAGAAGTACCGATCAGAATTCTTGACCGGAAGGATCAAGAGCTGAGAAGGAGGATTATTCCCTATGTCAAAGTTCAATGGAGCAACCACCGGGAGAATGAAGCGACATGGGAACTAGAAGAGCAAATGCGCGACAGCTACCCCCACCTCTTTGAGTAAGGTACGGCAAGTTTCGGGGTCGAAACTTTTTGCAAGGGGGGGTAGGATGTTATACCCGTGCAAAAAAATATAATAATAAACATAATAACTAAATGTGTGCGTGAGTCATGTGAGATATATGCGTATGAAGAATAATAATAATAATAATAATAATAATAATAATAATAATAATAATAATAATAATAATAAAAAACTAACTAACTAAGTTTTATCCTAATCCATTAGTCAACCCTATCCCCAAATTTCCCTCACTTATCATCTCACACTCTATTCCCCAATCTCTTATTAATATATATCAAACCCTAATTCCCCTCCCACCTTCTCTCAAAAAAAACAACGACAATCCCCTCCCCCTTCCCCCATCAATTGCGTCAGTCAAGAAAAGAAAAAAAAAGAGAGACTTTTGATCCAAGGCTTCAAGAGGAGTGGGAATCACAACCGTATCATCACCATCATCTCTCGTATATAACTTCTTGCTAGGATCGAGGTAGGTGCATACTATTTACTCCCTCAAAATGGTATGAAGGTTGCATGCTCAAAACGGTATTGTTATGTGTTTATTGTGTTTTTTTTATTCTTGATTTGATCATGATCTTATTATTTGTATAGGTTGATGAATCTATTTATATGTATGTATATGTGTTAACGGCTGCCCTATTACTATATCAAATTGTTTACATTTTGTTAATGGATAGTGTGGTTATTGGTGATTCCTTTCGACAAGCTACAATATATATATATATATATATATATATATATATATATATATAATAAAAAAAAGGGGTATAGGGCCATGTTTATTAGATTTCGTATTGTAATATAAAAAAAAAGATAAGTTAAGAGAAAAAAAGGGGGGTTGGCGTGCTGCAAAAAAAAAAAAAATAAAATAAAATAATAATAAATTTGATTTCCAGGGGTCGATTGCTGCCTTAATTCTTTTGAATATATAAAATAAAAAAATAGAAAAAGAAGGGTTGGCCATTTCGGCCGAAACCCAGTGGGTGTAAAAAAAATAATAAATAATAAAATAAAAAGAATTTTGATTTACTGTGGCCGATTGGTTTTTGAATTTGGTGTTAAATTGTTTGTGGGTTTTAATGTGGATTGATTTTGTATTGGGCTTCTTTGTGTTTGTCTTTGTCATGCACATTTGGATAAAAATAAATAAATTAATTAAAAAGGGGGGTTTGGCCGTTCGGCTGAACCCAATTTAAATAAGGAAAATAATAATAATAATAATAATAATAATAATAATAATAATAATAATAATAATAATAATAATAATAATAATAATAATAATAATAATAATAATAATAATAATAATAATAAGGGCAAAGGGTTTGGCCAGTTCGGCTGAACCCAATTTTTTTTTTAAAAAAAAGGTAAATAAAGTAAAATAATAAAATAAGTAGACTAAGTAATGGGAGACGGACGTGGTACAGAGGGAAGTAATGGCGGTTGTGTTGTTCTTGCATTCATGGCACGTGCATTGCATGAGGTACACTGCGTCTATAGGGCGTGGGTATCGGGATGACTTACCGTGTCTACAGGGCACCGGGGTCATGAGACATACTGCGTCTATAGGGCGTGGGTGTCCAAACGGCAAGTGGTGGCTAGAGACCACGACGCTGGATTTAGGACCCGGGAGCATGCATTGCATATAGGTCTAGGAGCATATTGCCTGACATATCTCTAGTTGCGTGTGACACGTTATTTGAGCATGCATCACGTACTTGCGCATTTTTATGTGGAGTGCTTTACCTTTCCGTATAAGCCATGCTATCATGTTTTATGTGTTATGTGTTGATATCTTTTTGGGTATGTACTCTTTGTATTGTTTTGAGAGGCACCTACTGGGTGATTACCATCACTCACCCCCTACTATTCCATATGTAGCCGAGACGGAGTATGATTATATTTTCCTCGAGGATGGTGCCGATGTCGTGGAGTGGGCTGAGTGACCAGTAGATACGTTTGCAGCGAGGGCATAGACGGACTGGTTGTGATATTCTTGGGGTGACATTGACATTTTTATTTTTCATTAGTACGTTGAGACATTTCTTTTAGACTTTTGATTCAGACATTTGACTTTGACTTGTAGGGCCTGGTCAGCCTAATAATGATGTTTTTATTTTATTGAGGTTAATTAAATTCTGGTTAGTGTTGCGTTTAACCGTTTCCGCGAAAAGAAAAAAAATTTCTATGTCAACACTGACGTGTAACAAGTTGATGTGACGCTTTGTATTCTCCTTAGTGAGATACGGCGGG
>AP025070.1:26001227-26088269 GCA_036186865.1 Eustoma russellianum | reverse complement strand
GTTGATGTGACGCTTTGTATTCTCCTTAGTGAGATACGGCGGGTGCACTGCTACCGAGGTTAGGGCTCGGGAGCGGGGCGCTACAGGTGGTATCAGAGCCCAGGCTTCAGATACGCCTCGGGAACGTAAAATTAGTTAATTACCCCTAGAAATAGGTGACGACCTGTTTTCAAATGATATTTTTTTTTAACTTAAATAAAATGAAGTAGACATAAGCTATGATTGGGTTTCGGGTAGTGTGTGCCGTTAGTGAGTATACGTTATAGATTACTGTTTTGCCCTCCAAATTTTATATCTCTTTACGACACTCCTAAACTTAAATTTTGTATAACATGTTTTGACATATCTACAGACAATGCCACCACGGCGTGAACCACCAGGGAATGGAGGACATAACGGAGACGAGCATCATGGACAAGGGGCGACCCCCCAAAACCTTGCTGATACGCTGGCCAATCTGACGGCATTGATAGCTAATCAGCAAACACAAATGGCGCAATAGTACACTCAGATGGAACAGCAACAGGCACAGATCGCTCAGATACTTCAGCAAACTCAACAGCAACAACAACAACCACCGCCACCGCCACCGCAGCAAGGCTTGCGGTTCTACTACAGGGAGATGCAGAACTCCCGGATACCGATGTTCAGAGGTACCACTCGGCCTGAGGAAGCCGAGATCTGGCTCAAAAATGTGACCGAACAGATAAGGCTAATACAGGTACCTACGGATCTGAAGGTGGAGATAACGACCCCGTTTCTGGAAGGGGAAGCTGAAAGGTGGTGGAGTGGAGTGAAGCGCAGATTGACTCCACCGGTGACTTGGGAGCAGTTTGTGGAGGAGTATAAGAAGCACTATGTTCCGGGAAGCGCTATTCAGAGAAGGATGGCAGAGTTTCAGATGCTGACACAGGGGTCCATGACAGTCGATCAATATTCTGAGAAGTTTCACGAGCTGGGTCAGTACATGTCATGTATCATGGACAATGAGGAGGCCAAGATGCTGAAGTTCCAGACCGGTTTGAGTTTTCGCATCCAGCAGGCTATTGTTTGTGCGGAGCCCACGACATTTGAGGGACTACTGGAGGTATGCAGACGTGTTGAGAGGAACTTGGACAGGGCTGCTGCATTGGATAGACTTAAGAGACCTCGTGAGGATTTGCATGCGAGCAAATCAGGAAGATGGCTGAAGGTACCCCGACGCCCTCAGTCCGGGCAACCTTTCCGACCAGAGCGACAGCAGGGTACAGCGAGTCAGATACCGATGATTGAGGGACCAGTACCGACTGATGCGCAGCCAGTGAGAGCTGTGGCACCTGCCTCACAGTGTACACTGTGCGGACGTATTCATCCGGGGCAATGTTGGAAGGCTCAGAGGGCTTGCTATAATTGTGGAAGCAAGGACATCTCGCCAGGGAATGCTCTGCACCAGCTCAAGTTAATCCGCAGACTCAGGCACAACAGGGAACCCGAGGCCGGACCAATGCTCGGGTCCATACGATGACAGATGCAGAGGTCGAGGAGTCAGGCGACGTGGTTACATGTATATTTATTTAAATATTTAAATTCGAAGTTGCATTAAATTCTGTGCGTTGCTATTGCATGTTAGGTGCTAAACCTTAAATGTGTTAGGTGTGATTTTAATTAACAAAGTACCAGCCAATGTTCTGTTCGATAGTGGGGCGAGTCACTCGTTTATGGCAAAGAGGTTTGCCAAGAATCTGGATGTTCTCCCTGAATGGCTTGAGACTCCCTACCGTATACAAGCCGCTGGCGACCAAGTACTCGTATCCCATCATCATTACAAGGGATGTGAATTAGAGATTAACGGTCTGCAGTTCTCTACGACCTTAATACCGATCCGGATGCACGACTTTGACATTATTCTGGGCATGGACTTTTTGGCAAAGTATCATGCCAATATTGATTGCCAGCGACTCCAGGTCAGCATGAAGACACCGGAGTTGTGGGAAATTACTTTTCAAGGGAACTCTAAATTGAAGAAGGCACCTCAGAAGATCTATCTGACTGCAGCTCAAGCTTTCCGAGCACTAAGAAAAGGAGGAGAGGGATTTCTGATTTTCTCAATGGGTGTCGAGAAGGAGGTTCCACAGATTGACCAAATTCCCGTAGTAAAGGAATTTACAGACTGTTTTCCCTGAGGAGCTACCAGGACTACCTCCAGAAAGAGAGGTAGAGTTCGAGATCAATCTTGTACCCGGTGCTGAACCCATTTCCAGGGCACCCTACCGCATGGCACCAGCAGAGCTGAAGGAGTCGAAGGAGCAGTTACAGGAACTGCTAGACCGTAAATTTATTCGGCCCAGTGTATCACCTTGGGGTGCTCCAGTCCTGTTTGTGAAAAAGAAGGATGGAAGCATGAGATTATGCATAGATTACCGGGAGCTCAATAAGATCACCATCAAGAACAAGTATCCATTACCTCGAATCGAGGATCTCTTTGATCAGCTACGGGTAATGGTAAATTTGGAGTTATAATTTAAACTTTTCGGTTACTTGTTAAATTGCATCACTAACAAAATTTCTTTCAGGGGGCTAAAGTATTTTCCAAAATTGATTTGCGATCCGGTTACCATCAGTTGAGGATCAAATCAGGGGATACAGCAAAGACTGCTTTCCGAACACGTTATGGCCACTACGAATTCCTGGTTATGCCTTTCGGATTAACCAACGCCCCAGCAGCCTTCATGGACCTAATGAACACAGTATTTCGGAAACACCTGGATAAGTTCGTAGTTGTGTTCATCGATGATATTTTGATATACTCCCCTGACGAAGAGATTCATGCTGAGCACTTGAGGGAGGTTCTAGAGACCCTTCGGAGAAGCAAATTGTACGCCAAGTTCAGTAAATGTGAGTTTTGGTTGAAGAGCGTAGCCTTTTTGGGTCATGTGGTCTCTGAAGAGGGAATTTCTGTGGATCCAAAGAAGGTAGAGACGATCACTGAGTGGCCTAGACCCACTAATGTGACTGAAGTAAGGAGCTTTCTCGGTCTGGCTGGATACTACAAGAAGTTTGTAGAGGGCTTCTCATCTATTGCAGTGCCTCTGAGCCGATTGACGCAGAAAAAGTCGAAGTTTGAATGGACCGCCGAGTGCGAGCAGAGCTTCGCTGAATTAAAAAGGAGACTGACCACAGCCCCAATTCTTGCTCAGCCCTCCGCGTCAGAAGGGTTTGTCATTTATAGTGACGCTTCTAAGAACGGGCTAGGATGCGTGTTGATGCAAAACGACAAGGTCATTGCGTATGCTTCACGACAGCTAAAGCCCTATGAGCAGAACTATCCGACTCATGATCTGGAGCTAGCAGCGGTGGTGTTCGCACTGAAAATATGGCGCCACTATTTATATGGAGTGAAGTGCGAGGTGTTCACTGATCATAAAAGCCTCAAGTATCTGTTCACGCAAAAGGAGTTGAACATGCGCCAAAGGAGATGGTTAGAGTTATTGAAAGATTATGATTTGACCATCAGCTATCATCCAGGGAAGGCCAATCGGGTTGCTGATGCCTTAAGTAGGAAATCGAGCCATGCTCGGCAGGCGACACTAGAAAAGGAAATGGCAGAGTTTGACTTGGATCTTGTGGATTCTACTGCAGATGTTCTGGCAGCACTGATTATCACTCCAACTCTAGTGGATCAGATTAAGGAAGCACAGAAAGATGACGCCGCAATTAGGGATATCCGAGAAAGAATGCTGACCAGCCAGGTAGATGGATTTCAGGTTCATGATGACAGCAGTATGTGGTACCAAGGAAAGGTTGTGCGTGCCGGATGTTGAGGACCTCAGGAGGGAATTGTTGAAAGAAGCACATAATTCGAAATTGTCTATCCATCCTGGTGCTACAAAAATGTATAATGATCTGAAGAAGCATTATTGGTGGAATGGCATGAAGAGACACATCGCTGAGTTTGTGGAAAGGTGCCTTGTTTGCCAGCAAGTTAAGGCAGAACATCAGAGGCCGGGCGGACTGATGCGACCACTGGAGATACCCGAATGGAAGTGGGAGCATGTGACAATGGACTTTGTGGTTGGACTTCCAAAGACAAGAAATGGAAATGATGTGATATGGGTAATCGTGGATCGATTGACAAAATCTGCTCATTTCTTACCTATCCCTACCGGACTTACTATGGAGAGGTTGGTGACTATGTACATCGACAACATTGTCTGCCTTCATGGAGTGCCCGTCAGCATAGTATCTGATCGTGATCCGAAGTTTACTTCTCAGTTCTGGGCAGCCTGTCAGAAGAGAATGGGGACTGAGCTACGATTGAGCACTGCCTTCCACCCTCAGACCGATGGGCAGTCTGAGAGGACCATTCAGAACCTGGAGGACATGCTGAGGGCGTGCACATTAGATTTCAAAGGGAACTGGGACAGCATGCTTAAGTTGATTGAGTTCTCCTATAATAACAGCCATCACAGTGCCATAGGCATGGCACCATTCGAGGCCTTGTATGGACGTAAGTGTAGGTCACCTGTTCACTGGGACGAGGTTGGCGAGCGTGTGTTGACGGCCCCTGAGATAATTGAGCAAACTAAAGAGAAAGTGAAATTGATTCGTGAACGTCTTAAGATGGCTCAGGATAGAAGCAAGAGTTGTGCCGACATGAAGAGACGACCTTTGGAGTTCCATGAGGGAGAAAAAGTCTATCTCAAGGTATCACCTATGAAGGGTGTGACACGTTTTGGAGTTAAAGGGAAGTTGAAGCCTCGTTTTATTGGACCTTATGAGATACTCGAGAAGGTTGGAGACTTGGCCTACAGACTGGCGCTACCCCTGATGCTGGCTCAGGTGCACAATGTATTTCACGTCTCACAGTTGAGGAGGTACGTATCCGACCCAAGTCATGTGTTAGATGCTCAGCCACTTAAGATCAGGCCAGATGCTTCCTATGAAGAAGTACCGATCAGAATTCTTGACCGGAAGGATCAAGAGCTGAGAAGGAGGATTATTCCCTATGTCAAAGTTCAATGGAGCAACCACCGGGAGAATGAAGCGACATGTGAACTAGAAGAGCAAATGCGCGACCGCTACCCCCACCTCTTTGAGTAAGGTACGGCAAGTTTCGGGGTCGAAACTGTTTGCAAGGGGGGTAGGATGTTATACCCGTGCAAAAAAATATAATAATAAACATAATAACTAAATGTGTGCGTGGGTCATGTGAGATATATGCGTATGAATAATAATAATAATAAAAAAAAACTAACTAACTAAGTTTTATCCTAATCCATTAGTCAACCCTATCCCCAAATTTCCCTCACTTATCATCTCACACTCTATTCCCCAATCTCTTATTAATATATATCAAACCCTAATTCCCCTCCCACCTTCTCTCAAAAAAAACGACAATCCCCTCCCCCTTCCCCCATCAATTGCGTCAGTCAAGAAAAGAAAAAAAAAGAGAGACTTTTGATCCAAGGCTTCAAGAGGAGTGGGAATCACAACCGTATCATCACCATCATCTCTCGTATATAACTTCTTGCTAGGATCGAGGTAGGTGCATACTATTTACTCCCTCAAAATGGTATGAAGGTTGCATGCTCAAAACGGTATTGTTATGTGTTTATTGTGTTTTTTTATTCTTGATTTGATCATGATCTTATTATTTGTATAGGTTGATGAATCTATTTATATGTATGTATATGTGTTAACGGCTGCCCTATTACTATATCAAATTGTTTACATTTTGTTAATGGATAGTGTGGTTATTGGTGATTCCTTTCGGCATGCTACAAATATATATATATATATATATATATATATATATATATAAAATAAAAAAAGGGTATAGGGCCATGTTTATTAGATTTCGTATTGTAATATAAAAAAAAGATAAGAGAAAAAAAAGGGGGGTTGGCGTGCTGCAAAAAAAAATAAAATAAAATAATAATAAATTTGATTTCCAGGGGTCGATTGCTGCCTTAATTCTTTTGAATATATAAAATAAAAAATAGAAAAAGAAGAGTTGGCCATTTCGGCCGAAACCCAGTGGGTGTAAAAAAATAATAAATAATAAAATAAAAAAGAATTTTGATTTACTGTGGCCGATTGGTTTTTGAATTTGGTGTTAAATTGTTTGTGGGTTTTAATGTGGATTGATTTTGTATTGGGCTTCTTTGTGTTTGTCTTTGTCATGGACATTTGGATAAAAATAAATAAATTAATTAAAAAGGGGGGTTTGGCCGTTCGGCTGAACCCAATTTAAATAAGGAAAATAATAATAATAATAATAATAATAATAATAATAATAATAATAATAATAATAATAATAATAATAATAATAATAATAATAATAATAATAATAATAATAATAATAATAATAATAATAATAAGGGCAAAGGGTTTGGCCAGTTCGGCTGAACCCAATTTTTTTTTTAAAAAAAAGGTAAATAAAGTAAAATAATAAAATAAGTAGACTAAGTAATGGGAGACGGACGTGGTACAGAGGGAAGTAATGGCGGTTATGTTGTTCTTGCATTCATGGCACGTGCATTGCATGAGGTACACTGCGTCTATAAGACGTGGGTATCGGGATGACTTACCGTGTCTATAGGACACCGGGGTCATGAGACATACTGCGTCTATAGGGCGTGGGTGTCCAAACGGCAAGTGGTGGCTAGAGACCACGACGCCGGATTTAGGACCCGGGAGCATGCATTGCATATAGGTCTAGGAGCATATTGCCTGACATATCTCTAGTTGCGTGTGACACGTTATTTGAGCATGCATCACGTACTTGCGCATTTTTATGTGGAGTGCTTTACCTTTCCGTATAAGCCATGCTATCATGTTTTATGTGTTATGTGTTGATATCTTTTTGGGTATGTACTCTTTGTATTGTTTTGAGAGGCACCTACTGGGTGATTACCATCACTCACCCCCTACTATTCCATATGTAGCCGAGACGGAGTATGATTATATTTTCCTCGAGGATGGTGCCGATGTCGTGGAGTGGGCTGAGTGACCAGTAGATACGTTTGCAGCGAAGGCATAGACGGACTGGTTATGATATTCTTGGGGTGACATTGACATTTTTATTTTTCATTAGTACGTTGAGACATTTCTTTTAGACTTTTGATTCAGACATTTGACTTTGACTTGTAGGGCCTGGTCAGCCTAATAATGATGTTTTTATTTTATTGAGGTTAATTAAATTCTGGTTAGTGTTGTGTTTAACCGTTTCCGTGAAAAGAAAAAAAATTTCTATGTCAACACTGACGTGTAACAAGTTGATGTGACGCTTTGTATTCTCCTTAGTGAGATACGGCGGGTGCACTGCTACCGAGGTTAAGGCTCGGGAGCGGGGCGCTACAGCTGGTCAGCTCGGCCACACTAAATCTGGGGGCAAAGTGATGAGCCTATAACCTAACTTTGGGATAAGACAAAACTACCCAATGGTCAACAAACAGTCAACGTTGGAACACTTCAGCTCAGGTATATCTCAGCTCGCCAAATTCTTTCGGTGAACCAAAAGGCTGCACCTCTGCCCAGGCTAGTGATTTCACCTCTGATTCAAACAAGACCTTATTTGACCAAGGTATTCACTTCGGTCTCACTAAGAAGATACTTCAGTATCAAGCAAGCAATTTTCACCAACTGCACTTCAGCTCTGCTTCAGCCCCGAGCTTCAACCTCGGCCTCAGCGTGAGTAAAAATCTGTCCTTAAGCGATTTATCTAGATCAGAGCAGGAGTTAATTTGAAATGTCTGGGTCCCATGGGGACAATTGCCAGAGCTATAGTATAAAGATTGACTATCGCCGATTCTACACGCATCTCAGATTTGACAACTTGTAAAAATATCCATTCAATCCTACTACACACCTACAACAAAATAGCCCTCTTAACAAATGTTCCAGTCACAGCTACGGTCAGACACATGGAACAACGCATTGGATAAAGGCAAGAATGGGGGGAGAGTGTAAGGGATTCGAAACTCATCTTCTCCAAGAGCTAATATTGAGCAAATCTCCATACAAAAACTGTGAGATCACCTCAAACTCTTCGAACATAAAAATATCTCGGTGAGAATAGCCCAAACTGACTTGAACGTCGGAAGGTTTAACCCGGGGTCATAACCCCGGGACCTCTGATCTTTGCTTCCCTGTATAGGTCGTCGAGGAAGTATTTTGGATACACAAGTCAGGAAGAGCTAATGACGTTTATTTCAGATCATCTCTGATCCTTGATGAAGATCCAGCTTCATCACAACTAGACTATATAATGTCATGTTAAGTGTATAGATAATACTATGTGTATAAGTTTGCTTTCATTTTGTATATTGTCTAATGCAAATGGCATGACTCCACTAATGACATATAAAAAGTGATAAGAGTTGGGATCAGAACAACAACAATATTATCTCATTGCCTTAAAAACTTCTACCGATGGCGGGGTATAGGGGGTTAGATGTGCGCAACCATACTCATATGTTAGAATCACATAGAGGTTGTTTCTCGATAACCCATAATGAAAATTGCGCCAAGCTGTGTCGATCAACTGCTACTTCACAATATAAGAAGCGCAGCTAATTTAGTGAGTCATTTTGTTTTATTCCATCATATTCCAAAGTCAAGGAAGACTGTGTCATTGACTCCGTTGGAAATAGAAAAGGGATCAGAACAGGAGTTTATAACTTTATATATAAATATATATATATATATATATATATATATATAACAAGACGTAACGCAACACTCGAAGATCCTGTATGTCCATTAAAGTTGCTAATCACATGGGAAAACATATATATACATACATATACATACATACATACATACATAAGTTTTCCCATGTGATTAGCAACTTTAATGGACATACAGGATCTTCGAGTGTTGCGTTACGTCTTGTTTGTACAGTTTTATCCACAAAGAAGGATTCGATTGATGACATAAACCATATTGATTGAACAGGTTAAGAAAACAAGCTTGGGACCAAGAATTGTTTTTTTTTGAAGGGGTAAAGATTAAGGTTGTTCTGCGAACCGAATGGTTCGTGTTTGGTTTGTATTCGTTCGTTAATTTTAATTAAACGAGTCGAATTCGAACACCTATTTGGGTTCGTTTAGTTAAACGAGCTGAACTGTTCGACAACTATTCGGTTTGTTTAAATAGTTATAGTGTTATCGAGCCAAACTTGAACCACTTTTAAAGCTCGTTTATCTAAACAAACCAAGCCAAATAGTTCATTTAGCTCAACGAATCCAAATTCGAAAACCTATTATTTGGCTGACTCGGTTCGTTAACACCCTAGTTAAGATTGGATTTCACAAGAGTAAAGGACATTTCCAGTGGGGACGTACGCAGATTAAAATTTCTAAATTTGTTCAAAGCCATTTCCTTCCAAGTCATATGGTTTATGTCAAGTCAATTTTCAGTAGTAAACCAAAAGAATTAGAGAAACATCAACTTCCAAAACTTTTCCCTTGAATTGACTCAGATTACTTGAACCACAAGCTGGTCCAACCCAATTAATTACGTAGGCCATTGAGTGACTCTAAGTCCTTCCAAATGTTTTCCGTAAAAAAAATGTCCTTCCAAAAGAAAGAAAAAGGTCATGATTTGTTTGGTTGGACCAAACTTGCTATTGTGACAGAATTAACCAAAGAATATATAAATAAAATTAAGTAATATATTCCTCGCCAATGGAAACAATTATCCACTTGCAGCAAGAAAACCGCAGAACTAGAAAAATAAAGTGTATTTGTTCTTCTATTTCTAGCACACTTTTTAATAAAATGTTCATTTTTTTACTTTTATAATTTTCACTTTTATGTTGTTCTCAGCAAACAAGGACTATCCATCGCAGTTCGATATTAAAAATGTTTTCCTCCACGGTGATTTGAAAAAAAAAATAGGTATATAAGGAGGCTCAACCAAGCTTCTTTGATGGGTTCTAGGAAAATAAAGAATGTCGACTCCAAAAGGCATTGTATGAATTCAAACAATCACCACGAACATGGTTGGGAGATTCACTATTGGAATCAATCGATTGGATATAAACAAATTAACTCCGATCATACTCTGTTTCGAAAAAAGAGAGGTAAGTTAATCATTTGCTTAATAATCTATATACGTGAAATGATCATAACCGGAAATGACAAAGAAGAAATTACAAAACTAGAGAAGAACATGTTCACATTATTTGAAATGAAAGATCTAAGAAGACTAAATTATTTTTTCAGAATTGAAGTTCTCCAGTCCAACAGAGGGATCTTTATATCTCAAGGGAAGTATATTTTGGAGTTACTTGCAAAAACATCGATAATTGATTGCAAACCAGCAGATACACCAATCTCGATTAATCATGTACTACGATTGGTGGAATGAGCTAATCGAATAGAAAACGAAAGATATCAGCGACTAGTTGGGAAACTGATATACCTCGCACGTACTAAGACAGACATAGCATATGCAGTTGGAATCGTAAGTCACTTTATGCATTAACCACAGATGGATCATATGAGAGTGGCTGTAAGGATAGTACAATATCTAAAAGGCACAGTAGAAAATGGAATTAATTAGAAAAAAAGGGGAATTAGGATATTGAAGCATATACTGATACAGATATGGTCGATAACCCTAATGATCCATAGTCTACATCATGATACTTTGCGCTAGTCAGAGAAAACCTAGTAACCTGGATAAGCCAAAAGCATAAAGTGATAGCAATTTCAAGTGCTGAGGCAAGCAATTTTGAGAAATTGCCAGAGGTGTAAAAGAAATCTTGTGGATTAAGAAGTTACTGACTGAGACCGGTTTTCCGTCATGTCTTCCGAGTCAGTTAAGGTGTGCCAATAAGATAACAATAAGTATCTTATAAAATATGTACATCACGATAGGACCAAGCATGTGAAAGTAGATCTACACTTTATAAAAGAAAAGATCGAGAATGACACAAATTAACTTCCGTTTGTAAGGTCTGAGGATCAACTAGCAGACATTGTCACTAAGGCTGCCATATGCCGAATTTTCAATGAAGTACTAATCAAGCTAAGTATCAGAGACTCCACCACTTAACTTGAGGAAGAGTGTTATAAAATTCTGAAGATAATTCATCATAATTTGGGAAGACAAATCAGGAGTAGAATCAAGAATATGTTGACACGAAATAAATGTAAATTATTTTAGATTATTTACTATATTTAGTTCATTTCTATACTTGTGAAGTAACATTTGATCGACGCAACTTGACGCACTTTTTATTATGGATCATTGAGAAACAACCTCCATGTGTTTCTAACACGGGTATGGTTACATACATCCGACCCCTCCATACATTGTCATAGGCGAGAGCTTTTAAGGCAATGGGATAATGTTGTTGTTGTAGTTCATTTCTATACTATAGTAAATCTATCACTATGTACGCGAAAGTGTGAATGAAAGAATACAATAACTTACACCAAATTTTTTTCTAATATATGTACGTTTATGTAAACAACATTTTGCTAAAATCTTCGTAACTAGTACATGCGCAAGATAGGAAATCATTTCGCGCTACAAATATAAAAGGCTTTTTGACATACCATCATAAAGTTGGATTCAACCTTTTTCATCATCATCATCATCAGTACCTAGTATATCCCAACGACAGCAAAAGTCATCGTTAGGGTCTGGGGAGAGTAAGTGGTAGGCACACAATACCTCTATCCCAAGGGATAGAGAGTCTACTTCTAGTGAGACCTCTGGCTCTATATGTACCTGTATAAATGACATAATCATAGAGATATGATGTGCTAGTGTGTTAGTGAGAGAATTCAGCAAATATAAAGAAGAGACTTTGGATATTAAAGTACACATGACGTGTATATGTACATGTAATACAAAACAGCGGTAAAACATAAGCAACCAAATGCAAAGGCAACATAAAGCATAAATAATGTCTACGCTTATCTATGTCCCTAAATATACTTTACGGTACCCCTATATACGACCTATACCTCGTTAACCTTAATCTTATGTCTCCATGAACTCCTATCCTAGACCATACCCTCAGAGAAGTGCAAATCTAGTATATCGTGCCTAATCTGCTCATACCAAGTCAGTTTGGGCCTGCCTTTACTCCTGTTCCCTTCTACAATGAGACTTTCAGTTGCTCTGACTGACGCCGTTGCCTGTCTCTGTTTGACATGCCCAAACTATCTCATTCTTCCCTCCCTTATCTTATCCTAGCTATGCCTAACCTTTCTCGAAACACCTTCTTTCTGATCCGATCTATCCTTGTATGTCCACACATCTACCTCAACATCTTCATCTTTGCCACTTCAATCTTCTGCAATTGTGACCTCTTGATGGCCCAGCAGTCTGTCCCATATAGCATTGCCGGTCGTACTGCCACCCTATAAAATTTTTCATTTAATTTAGTTGGAAAATTCTTGTCACACAGCACCTTGAGGCCGCCCTCCATCTATACCAGCCTACTTGAACTCGATATGATACATCATTATCTATGTCCCCATTCTGCTGCACAAATGATCCTAGGTACTTAAACTTACTTACCTGTGGTACCACTTGACCATCGATGGTGAGTTGGCTATTCTCATTGTCGGCTATGCCGCTGAAGTCGCAGTGCAGATACTCGGTCTTAGAACGACTAATCTTTAAGCCTTTTCTCTCTAGAACACCTCTCCACTGCTCTAGTTTCATACTCAGGGTATGTCTACTCTCTGCGATTAATACAATATCGTCAGAAAAAAGCATACACCACGGAACTGTCTCCTGTATCGGCTCTGACAACTCGTCAAGGACAACTGCAAAAAGAAATGGACTCAACGCAGACCCTTAATGGAGGCATACCTCCACAGGAAAGAAGTCTGTATTCCCCACAGACGTACAAACGGTTGTTTTCGTCCTAGCATACATATCTCTAATTATGTCTATATACTTCATAGGGATCTCTTTTGCATCCAGACTATCCCAGATCAGTCTACGTGGCACATTATCATACGCTTTTTCAAGATCGATGAAAACCATATGTAAATCACGCTTCTTCTCCCTATACTTCTCCATTAATCTTCTGAGAATGTGTATTGCTTCCATAGTTGACCTTCCTGGTATAAAACCAAATTGATTCACCGTAACCTGAGTTTCCCTCCTAATTCTAGTGTCGATTACTCTCTCCCATAACTTCATGGTATGGCTTAGCAATTTAATCCCTCTATAGTTCCCACAACATTGTGCATCTCCTTTGTTCTTATATAAGGGGACCACGACACTCTTTCTCCACTCATTTGACATCTTTCATGTTTTGTAAATACGGTTGAACAAAGTCGTTAGCCATTGAAGCCCTTCCCCTCTCAAATACTTCCACGCCTCAATGGGTATGTTATCTAAGCCGACCGTTTTAGCTCTTTCCATTTTCTTCAGTGCTCTCATCACCTGTCCTTGTGTGATGTTCTGACAGTCGGAGTCATTATGTTGTCGTTGTTGGTTAGTGGTGCTTTCTCGTTCTTCGTAGTCGGCACTACTGCCGTTGAAAAGATTGTGAAAGTATGTTTGCCATTTCAACTTGATGTCTTGTGCTTTGAGTAACGCATGTCCATCTTCTCCTTTTATAAACTTTCTGCCTCCTAGGTCCTGCCTCTTTCGATCCCTAGCTTTAACAATCTTGAACATATCCTGCTCTCTTTTTTTTATTTCTAATCTTTCATACATCCTTTTATAAGCTGCAGTCTTTGCCTCTATCACTGCCTTCTTCCTCTCCTTCCTGACGATTTAGTAATTCTCCTTCAATCTCACTTTCTCTTCCCTATTTGTGCAGCTTAACAGCTCTCTAAAAATCTTTTGTTTGTCTTTTATTTTTTTGTTACACATCAACGTTCCACCACCACGTCTTTTTATGTACGGACGTCTTTCCTGTTGTTACCCCGAGCGTTTCTCTCGTCGCTTGAGTAATAGTAGTCGATATAGCCTCCCACATCTAATTTGTGTCATCACTCAGATACGTATCTTCTTGATTGATTTTTATTGATTGTAAAATCTTCTAACATTCCCCCTCAAGTTGACATTGAGATCTCCAATATTTAACTTGCGTAATGCCTCAGTCAAAGTTCGCCCTGAGAAGAAGTATGAGTTCCTCTGAGATAATATCAGCTACGAATTTCGGTGTGAACGAAAAATATCACAGAAAGTAAAGCAAAAAGGGGCTAGAATTCTGAAAGTGTCTGGAAGCCTTCTGTTTGTCTTGGGTAGTTCTCTTGGCGCATTTATTCTGTTATATTTACGCATTTTGTCTTTTCCATTTGATTTTTTCCTTTTTTTCGTTTTATGGGTTCAAGAAAAAAAAAAGGTTCTAAAGACAGAATGGTTTAGGTCGACTGTCACACATTAATTTGGTGAAAGTAATTTTGGTTTTGGTTTCTTTGCCACACTGGTACTTCGGTAAAAAAAATTTCTGGGGTTCTACAACTGAGATAGATTTCAGCTGCTCACATAGAGGATTTCTCAAGAAAGGTTTTGATTATTCTTTGTTTTGGAGGAATGGTCAGTAGAATCACCCATTCTAGTGTGATTCTTCTCCTCTGAGTTATGGTTTATGATTGGCAAAAGAACCTGGGGTTTGGGGAAGGAACATGGGTTTAATCTGGTGGCGTGTGGAGGAGCTCAACAGTGATGTGATGAAGATAGAAGGGCTATTTTTCATGGGGCCGGCTGCGGCTGAATTTTGATGAATTTAGGAACGGATTAAAAACTTGCCCTGATACTATGTTGAAACTTGCTCTTACATAAAGTGAGTCTCATATTCACTCAGCACATTCAGACAACAGGTGGTGGCACTTCATTCTTATATAACATATGTATTTATTTTCAAATTAGTCAATATGGGATAATATTCTCAACCGAGAATCTTATTTCTAATCATTTAAATTCAACCTAATTGACGTATCTGAGTACTTTTTATTATTTCAAAGTCCAAATAGAAATTTAAGAGTCATCGTAAAGTTAAACTCATCAATCTCACTGGTCAAGATTATATAAAAGTGGAACGAGCCAGAGGTAATGTTTCGGTCTAACTGCATTGCATGTTGGCATTGTTCCGTGGGAATGCACTTCCTTACTTGACATGCCTTAGGTTGATTTTGTGCCTTCTTTCATTTATTTTCTTATATCAACATTGTTCATACTTTAACCAATTCCAATGGATAGTAAATACTTAAAAAAAGTACGTTTTTGGTGCATTAAGGTTCCGTGTTTCTGTTGGGTTTTCGAAGAGAAGCCGAATCGCTTTGCGATCTAATATATGCAGTCTTATTCTACAATTTGTGCAAGAGGCTGTTTCTGCGGCTCGAACCCGTGATCTCAAGGTTACAAAACAGCAACTTTACCAGTTGCTACAAGGCCCACATCAAATCAATTAATAAATGGCAGATTCTCAATGAAACCTTTTTTCTCAAGTAAACTTAATTGTGGCAAATTCATCACTAGAAAAGAATGTTAAAGATATAATCATCACATTTACATTAAATTTTAGCTAAAGTTATCGGTTAAATAGTAGTATGGAATGGTGTTTTCTATTATATTCTTTGTTTCATGTAAAGATTATTTCATGTATATTGTTTTGTTAAGACTTCAATATGTATTAAGAATAGAGTCTTTCATCGCACGTTTTGAAAAAAATATATATATATATATAGATTATATGCGAATAAAGTATCATTACTCATTGTCTTATGGACCCCAACTCATTTAAACCCAAGTTTCTACTATACGCATTACATAACGCCTTCTCAAAATGAATTTCCCCCAAAGTAATACATAATCACTTCACCAGGTACTGTAAGTCGAAATGATAAATATCATTCAATTGACCGTTTTATTATAGTGATAAATATAACTTTGCACGTGTTCGTTTCTGGTTATATCTACCATGGTAAGGTGACAAAACTTCCACCTATCACAACTTTATCTAATATATAAGGGTCTGGTCACACATTCAATTTTTTTTTCCTTTCTTTTGTTTGACATCCATACATTTGAAGTTTGAATAAAGGAAGTTTGAATAAGAAAATCTCCCTTGGGGGATAGGTAATCTAGTCACCAGATTGTTGATTGATAAGCACAGCAACAACATTAACTCATTGTCTTAGAGACTCTTGTCTATGACAAAGTATGAGGAGTCAGATGTACGCAACCATATTCATATGTCAGAAACGCACAGAGCTTGTTTCCCAATGGCCCGTAATGAAAACTGTGTCAAGCTGTATCGATCAACTGATACTTCACAATATAAGAAACACATCCAATTTAGTGAGCTATTTTGTTTTATTCCATCATATTTAAAAGTTAAAGAAGAGTGTGTCTTTGACTGCATTAAAAATAAAAAAAATGTTGATTGATAAGTAAAGAATTTAATAACAATCACTATGTGGTGAAGTGTGATTGAACAACAAAATCGCAGTCAAACACTGATAAGATATGATGAATATTAAAAGGAACAAAAAAGAAAGATGAAAAAGGCAGAAAGCAACCCTAAAAGTATGAAATGGACAAATGAGACGAGAGCAACAAAAGACTGAAAGAGTATAGGTAAGAAACTACTATCCAAATTTTTTTTGTTTTGGTTTTTTTTTTTTAAATTTGGGAAAGAGGAATAAATGACTGTTTCAGTTGCAGTAAGCTTTTGCTTTTGCGCAGAGTCTGGAGAACGATCTAATATATGCAATTTTACCCTACATTTTTTTGTACAATATGCTGTTTCCGCGGCTCGAACCCGTGACCTCAAGGTCACAAAACAGCAAACTTACTAGTTACTCCAAGACTTGACCTCATTTACAAAAGATGAATAAAGGTGTTAAATAATACATGGCTATAACGATGTCTTAATAGCGAATGCATGGACCCTATCATTTGGATTGGTTAAATACAACACGAGATAATCTTTTTCATTTTATGTTATTTAATTAGGTTTTAAGTTATTCCAAAAAAGTAAAAAATAAGTAGTAATGCATTATGTTAATGTTACATAAAAAATACATGTGACGAAAGGAAATGGCTATTAAAAGTTATAAGAAATTCACATATATTTTATGTATGTAACCGGTTAAAAAACAACTAGACATATTTAGTCGAGGAACATTCAGAATTTCTAGTTATCTACATGTCCTTTTAGAGAAACTAACAAATCAGCAGTAAAACTATAAAGGCTTAAAAAAAATAACTGCACAACTTAAAGAAAAATAATATAGTTTTCTCTTGAGATCGAAAAGTAATATAGTCGGTATTATATATACTAATACAAAAATAATTAAAAAAAAATAAAAATACACATGGTAGGTATTTGAAATGCAAGAACTCAATAAAAGACAGGAATTTAAAATTTTCAGAAGATATAAAACCGAAAGTAATCGTAGAAAAAATCGGATAAGATCAGAGGGGGTAAAATATGAGGCTAAATATGAGGCCTCCAATCACGCGACGCCACGTGTATAAAAGAGTCTTTTTAAAAAAAGGAAAAAAAAGTAAACAGCGGGCCCTTTTATACATATGACATCGCGTGATTGGAGGCCTCATATTTCGCCTCATATTTTACCTCCTCTAATCTCATCCGAGAAAAAACATAGGATCGATGAGCCGTCTCTAAAGCATCTTTTGGTCATAAAGTTCCTAGAATCACTAACAAACAAAAAACAATATTTAATTATTTTACCACATATTTCTGGAGAGGTCCAGCAAGTCCTAGTAAAATATTATTTTGTTTGTTTGATAGTGGTTAGAAATGAGATAATGTAGAGATCAAATTTTCTATGAACTTTGTAACTAAAAGATGCTTTGAGGACGGTTTTTCGATCCTGAGTCTTTTCTATGATCCTAAATCTTCTGAAATTTCTAAATTCCTGGTTTTTATTGAGTTGCTGGCTTTGCGAATAGCTGTCATGTAAATTTTTATATTATGAAAACGAGATGTAGCTCACGGGAAGACTATATATTGTTGTATGTATTTGTACGTACTTATCTATTCTACTTGTTTATATATGTAAAACTAAAGCTTGTTCTATACATTTATAAGTACTTAACTATCGATATATTTATATATGTTCAAACAAAACTAAGGGTTGCATTTACCGGCGAAGAGCAAAAAAATTAACGAATGCATCCAAACGTTGAAGACAAAATGGCACTCTTCTGTTTTGTTTTTGTTTGATTTAGACATAATTTAATAAAAAAACATTACAATTCATCGTGAAATAATAACGTAAAAATAACAACGTAAATAACATGTACCAATGATTAAAAGAGAAGAGTGCGTGTACTTTTACACCCTCTCTATGTTATTTATTGATCAATGTTATCCACGTTACAACTTTCACATTATAATTTTACGATAAAAAAATTATCCTTTAATAAAGTCGAGCTATTTTGGTCATTATTGTTTTTATAATTTTAATTGGTTAATTGAGATAAATTGGAGATCTCATTTAAGTGTTGATGGGAAAGGTAGTATACAATGACTGCTAACTTTTACTATTTTTAGAAAATAAACAATATTTTAAGGACAAACCAAAATAAAATTTAGGATAATATTTTTCAAACGGAATATCTTATTGTTATTATTTGATAAGTAAAGCTTTGTCAAATTAACAAAAGATGTCAAATTAATTAAAGAGCGTCCTCAAAATACTGCGTGAAGTTGATATATTTTCGTTTACATATTGGGTATAGTTGTCATTTTCACTCAACATTATACTAAACTAAAACTATCTTAAAGAAAATAGGCTCAATCACTAGTAAATTTCTGGCGGTTTTTACGTTATCATTGTGTCTAATATGGCATCTTCTATGGTTTTCTTTTTCTTTTAAAATATTCTGTGGTAATATATTGTTGTGGTGGTGGTAATATATGTTGCATCATCTACTACAAATTAATCAATCAATCATACCTAGTATATTCCAACGGCACCAAAAGCCATCATTAAGATCTGGAGAGGGTGAGCGGCAGATAAACAATACATTTATCCCAAAGGATAGAGAGTTTGCTTCCAGTAAGACCCTTCGCTCTATATGTACCTGCATAAATGACACAATAATAGAAAAATGATGTGCTTGCGTTTTAGTGAGTGAATTTAGTAAACTCAAATATGTAGTTTCCTTTATTAAAATAGCCATAAGCGTTATGCATATATAATATAAGACAAAGACAAAAACAAGAAGTGCAAAGTCCATATAAACTGTAGATAGAATCTAAGCCCCTAAATATATGCTAAGGTGTCCCTATATCTTGTCTAAACCTCGTTAACCTTAATTCTCTGCCTCCATGAACTCCTATCCTGGATCATGTCCTCAGAGATGTGCAAATCTAGTAGATCATGCATAATCTGCTCATCCTAAGTCAGTTTGGGCCTGCCTTTACAACTCTTCCCCTCTACAATTAGCCTTTCAACTACTCTGGCAGACGCTGTTGTTTGTCTCCTCTTGACATACTCAAACCATCTCAGCCTCCCTTCCCTTATCTTATCTACTATACTAGCCACCCCTAACCTTTCTTGAAACACCTCATTTCTGATTCGGTCTAGCCTTGTATGTCCACACATCCACCTCAGCATCCTCATCTCTACCACTTCCATCTTCTGCGACTATGTCCTCTTGATAACCCAGTAGTCTGTTCCATATAAGATTGCCGACCTCATTGCCACCCTATAAAATTTTTCCATTAATTTGGTTTGAAAATTCTTGTCATAGAGCACCCCTGAGGCATCTCTCCATCTACATTAGCCCGTCCGAACTTGGTATGCTACATCACTATCTATGTCTCCATCCTACTGTAAAAATGATCATAGGTATTTGAACTTACCTACCTATTGTACCACTTGACCCTCGATGGTGAGCTGACTATTCTCACCGTCAGCTGCGCTGCTGAAGTCGTAGTGTAGATACTCGGTCTTAGAACGACTAATCTTTAAGCCTTTTCTCTCTAAAACACCTCTCCGCTACTCCAGTCTCATACTCAGGGTATGTCTATTATCTGTGACTAATACAACATCGTCAGCAAAAAGCATACACCACAGAACTGACTCTTGGATCGGCTTTGACAACTCATCAAGGATCACTGTGAAAAGAAATAGGCTCAACGCAAACCCTTGATTGAGTCCTACCTCCATGGGAAAGAAGTCTGTATTCTCCACATACGTACAAACGGTTGTTTCTCTCCTAGCATACATATACTTAATTATGTATATATACTTCATAGGAACCCATCTTGCGTCCAGACTATCCCAGATCAGGTTACATGGCACATTATCATACGCTATTTCAAGATCGATGAAAACTATATGTAGATCGTGCTTCTTGTCCCCATACTTCTCCATGAATCTCCTTAGGATGTGTATCGCTTTCTTAGTTGACCGTCTTGGAATAAAACCAAATTGGTTCACCGTAACCTGAGTTTTTTCCTAATTTTAGTTTCGATTACTCTCTCCCATAACTTCATAGTATGGCTTAACAACTTAATCCCCCTGTAATTCCCACAACACTGTGCGTCTCCTTTGTTCTTATATAGGGGGACCACAACACTCTTTCTCCACTCGTGTGGTATTTTTCCTGTTTTGAAAATAAGGTCAAACAGAGTATTTAGCTATTGAACCCCTTCCTCTCCCAAATACTTCCACGCCTCAATGGATATGTTATCCAGGCCAACTGCTTTAGCTCTTCCCATCTTCATAAGTGCTCTCATCACCTCTCCTTGTGTGATGCTCCGATAGTCGCAGTTATTTTGTTGTCGTTCATAGGTAGTGATGCTTTCTCTTCCTTCGTGGTCGACCCTCCCGTCATTGAAAAGATTGTGAAAAAGATTGTGAAAGTATGTTTGTCATTTTCACGTGATGTCTTGTGCATTGACTAAAACATGTCTATCTTCTCACTCTATAAACTTATTGTCTCTTATTTTCTGCCTCTTTTGATCCCTAGCTTTGGCAATCTTGAACATATCATGTTCTCCACCTTTTGTTTCTAGTCTTTCGTGCATAATTTTACAGGCTGCGATCATTGCCTCTGTCATTGCCTTCTTTGTCTTCTTCCTGGCGATTTTGTTGTTCTCTTTCGATTTCACTTTCTCCTCCTCATCTATGCAGTTTAACAGCTCTCTAAAACTCCTTTGTTTATCTCTTATTTTTTCTTGCACATCCTCGTTCCACCCCTTAACTCTTTATGTACAGTTGTCTTTTCTGTTGCTACTACAATAGTTTCCCTCGCCGCGTGGGTAATAGTAGTCGCCATAGCCTCCAACATCTGGTTTATGTCCTCACCGAGTCGACATAATATCGCAGAGATGACCTTGTCTCTAAATATCTTAATTTTTTTGTCCTTCAAACTTCTCCATTGAATCCTGGGTGGAACTTTTACAGCCTCCTTACTCAGCTTTTGGTTCAATGTTATAACTACCAATAGTAAACGGTGTTGCGTCATTGCTGCCTCCCCTGGTATAACCTTGTAGTCCCTCTACAACCGTCGATCTTCACGCATCATCAGAAAATAGTCAATCTGCGTGTTACATCCTCCGCTACTAAAAGTGATCAAATGCGATTCTTTTTTCTTAAAGAACGAGTGTATAATACCTAGGTCATGGGCTACTACAAGATTTAGCAGATCCCTACCCTGTTCGTTTCTATCTCCATAACCAAACCAGTTATGTGCCAACTGAAAACCATCGGTATCTTTTCCGATGCGACCATTAAAATCACCTCCTATACAAATTCTTTCCTCCCCAGGTATTGACTTCAACACTACATCCAAGCAATCTCAAAATATTTTTTTCTCTTGTTCTCCTAGTTCCACTTAGTGCGCGTAGGCGCAAATCACTGTCACTACCTCATTGTTTAGTACTAACTTCAATACCATAATTTTATCATTATATCTTATCACTTCGATCACGTTCGTGTACAATTCTAGCTTTACTAGAAGTAGGATAACACAAAATTTTGATATGTCTAGGTTGGAGATGACATCAGAGACTTAGAAGAGTCTTTAAAATTTTATTGGGATTCACAGATTTGCTGACATGTCTCATTTTCAACCATAGATTTGCTGATATTTTACTTGCATTTCAAATTTGGTAAGGATTTTTTTTATCCCAGCTAATGAATTGAGAAAGAAAAAAAGGAAAAGGAAGAACATTGTTAACTGTGAGCCCTAGATATTTTATATATTGAACTGATAATATTGAATTATGTGATTGTTAGGTTCGAACTTAAGAAGAACATGGTGTAGACGGTTTGAGTTAAGTGGTATAACTCTCTTTTGTGTATTTACAAAGATGGTTTTATAAAAGTACTATTTTTACACGTTTATTTTAATATTATATTCGATCATATAGAAGTATGTTTTTTTTATGAAGTATATGTTTTATGTGAAAGTTTATTAATGATATTTGATTTAAAAAATGAGAAGAGGTTTTTGTGTTCTTAAATGAATTATACTGGTGTCATGTGACTAGTCAAATAAAGGAACAATTATATGTTAGTGGTCTAGCAATCAATACGTGGTTGCTAGAGTGTCCGAACATGCTGGGAGGAAAGGTCCACGTCCTTGTCTCATGGTGGGGATCTATAGTCCGTTCTGAAAGAGTTATTTTTAGAAGAGTACTCTGACGAACAGTATAAGTCAATTAAGAGCTAAACGAAAAAGTACTATATGTTAGCTTTAAAATGAAAAACTTGATGCTTTGCTTTTTTTATTTATATGAAAGTTATTAATGTTTCGAAACTTCTTTTCCAGTGGCATACATGATTAAAGTAGCCAAATTACTTACTGAACACGTTGTTTTGTTCACACTGCTGCTTATCATTTTTGCAAATGTGAAAGACTTTGAGTAGTATTTAGATTCAGGAGGATGACAAATGAAAATGGTGAAGGAGCTTTGAACATAGTCCACGAGACTTTAATCTACTATTAATTATTTGAATTTTAGACATTACTTTTTGGTTGTGTTCATGAGAACTACCAGTTTGAATGTTTTGAGTAGTTTTATTTCAGTAATGTGATATTTCTTTTGGTCTAAGATTATTTTTAGAATGATATTGAATGATTTTAGTAATTGTTATTTGTCTTTATTTATATTACTGGAGATTGACGTGATTATGACGTCATATGATAAAGTCTTATATTTTTTATAAAATAGTAGACCACATGTGATATATTGAGTTTAAGGTTCACGTATGACAAAAGGACACGCTGAAAAAGAGAAATCTAGCGTAGATTACACCAAAATGGACGAAATAGTTGACACAACGAGACCTTGGACTTTGTTGGAATTTAATCTATTGATTATTGAAGACCTTATTAGAAAACGAATAATTAATAGTTTAGCGAGTTTATAGAAAAAAGGGGGGAATGGTATATGTTCTTATGTATATGAATTGTTGGGAGTAATTCAAGTCAGACAAAATTGATTTCTGTACAGTTTGTTTATGAAATAAAGTAGTGGCCGATCTAGCTAGCTCAGGGTAGGCTGGATTGATCTGCCAAGTCAAGACAGTTCATATAGCGTAATTGAGTTTGCGTTCTGAACAGTCAGCCGATCTGCTGACCTGGACTGAAATAGCACTTCAGAAAAGTAGTTCTGTGCTATCAGCCTTCCAGCCGAGCTGAACTGAAGTCAGATTGATCAGACAGATCAGACCAATCCAGACAGCGCAATTGTATTTGCTCTCCGGACTGATGGCTGACTTGCAGACCTCGGCATCTTTGCACAACAATTGTGCTATCAGCCGTTTCAGCCGAGCTCAACACAAAGCACAGCTCAACACGATAGTACTACAGTATAACGAATGTTCTCTGCCAAACAACAGAGCTCAACACACAGCAGAGCTCAGCTTGGCAACACTGTACAACAGAGCTGCGGTATCCTTCGGTCAGCAGAGCTTAGCACAAAGCAGAGCTCAGCACAACAATAATCTCAACAGTTCAGCTAAGCATAGATCCGAGGTGAGTCTAGGACTCTGTCCTTAAGACATATTGCTCTGGTATATTGTGCCCAACCGAGTGGAGCAATCGTCTCCCAAGATACAATGGAGTCAGTTCAGATGAGCGGCACTGCAGCATAAGAAGGCAAACGAATCTGTAAGTTGTCCTGAACCTCTCGGAACACTGAAATGCAAAGTGTATGCAGGAGAATGATTATGCAGAGAGAGATTGTAGAGAAAATGAGAAGAATTTCGGATTTCTGAGTGTAAATGTGAATGACTATAGAGGTTAGTTTCGCCACTATTTATAGGGAAGCTCTGAGGTTAGTCTGTTATAGTCAGTTCAACCACAGCTGTAAGATCAGATTCCTGCTCAGCCTGAAACCTTGGATCAGATAACCTCGCCAGGTCTGACGTCAGCCATCAGATCAAATAACTGTTCAACTTGAGCCGTCAGATCAAAATAAATTTAGGTCGGCCCGGTCAGTTAAAGCTCAACATCTTTTTAAAATTTAACCTTAGCATATCTTAACAACCTGGAGAAGTTTGAACTCAACAAACTTCACCCAGCTGATAAAATCCAACCCGCTGCTACAGGACCCGGCTTGCAGTCTGCAGCCTGCAGCCTGGCCTGTAGACCAGTCCGCAACCTGAGCCCATCAGGTCCGCAGCTCAGTCTGCCACCTGAGCCCATGCCCAGTCACAGGGCAAGCTAAGCTAAGCTGGTTTTTTCTCTTACTTTGAGCATGAATTTCTTATTCACCCGGTATCGGAATCAAGTGATTCAAAAGCCTAAAATTATCTACTCGTCGTGTAGATAATTATGGATTCATTAGTTTCTACTCATCATTAATGAAACTAATCATAACTTAGCTCAAAATACGTTGCTAACCATAGTTTGTAACTTGACCCAATTTCAATTTCTTTCCATTTTCTCCAACAATCTCCAAAATAGATGAGAATTAATGCAAGTGTTTATGCAGACTCTACCAAGAAGACAGACAAGAAACTATTGCATCAGAAGAGGTAGCTTCTGGCTTTGAACCTTTCTTAGTGATATACTATCCGATCCGCTCGGCAGAACCTTTCTTAGTGATATACTATCCGATCCGCTCGGCTAATTAGTGACTTGATGTCTTGAACTAACCGGCTTTTAGTGTGAACCTAGACAACAGTATTCACACAAAATTTCTTTTAGCACCTTTTGGCTCTCATGATTGTGTTCATTTTGGCCATGAACCACCCGGTTTCAGAAAGTGTGTTAGAGAACTTTGGTCTTACAAAATTCTCACAGAAACGGCCACACTTCACACTTACATAGGTGTTTCCTATCAAGATTAGTTTGTCATACCCCACTTGAAATATCAAGATATAAGAACCATGAAAAGCCTCAGCTTATCCTCATTTTTCTGCAGACAACACTTTTATTTAACAGAATGGGTGAATGCTCACTGAACTTCATAACTTAGTTGTCCCATTGAATTAAGATTCTAGGATATCCAGTCAACAAAGTTGGGTTACCTTTACAAAGATTTATGCATTATAAGCTTTAGTACCATTCCCTTTGTCAAAACTGACATCTGATCTCTATGCAAGCCTTTTGTAAGCGGATCCCCAAAATTCTCCTTTGATTTTATATAATCAATGGAAATCACGCCATTAGAGATCAACTGCTTAATGGCATTGTGTCTCCGACGCATGTGTCGAGACTTACCATTGTAGATGTTGCTTTGAGCTCGTCATGTAGCTGATTGGTTATCACAGTGTATGCTAATAGGAGCGATTGGCCTAGGTCAGCATGGCACATCTTCCAGGAAATTCTGAAGCCATTCAGCCTCTTCTCCAGCTTTGTTTGATGCTATAAACTTTGCTTCCATAGTGGAACGAGCTATGCACGTTTGTTTCGTGGATTTCTATGACACAGCACCTCTACCAACAGTGAATAAATATCTACTGATGGACTTAGAATCTTTACAGTCATATATTCAGTTGGCATCACAATAGCCTTCCAATACAGTTGGATATCTCGAGTAATGTAATCCAAGATTCATTGTATACTTCAAGTATCTCATCACTCTATTCAGAGCATTCCAATGATCATTACTTGGATTACTAGTAAATCTACTCAGTTTGTTTACTGAGCATGCTAAGTCTGGTCTTGTACAGTTCGTTATGTACATCAAACTTCTGATTACTTGTGAGTACTCCAATTGAGCTACTCGCTCGCCTCGATTCTTCCTTAAGTGTATACTTAAGTCGAGTGGAATCTTCACTGGTTTCACATCAAGCATATTGAACGTTGTACAACTGATTCAATATAGTGAGTTTGTGGCAACACGAGTCCTTCGTCTATCCTAGAAATTTTAATTCCTAGAATAACGTTGGCAACTCCCGTATCCTTCATATCGAAGTTTCTCGTCAACGTCTTCTTTGTATTTAAGATGATATCATGACAATTGCACATGATTAGCATGTCGTCTACATAGAGACATACTATCACATATGCATTCTGTGTGTTTTTGATGTAGACGCACTTGTCACACTCATCGATCTTGAAACCATTAGCTAGCATAGCTTGATCAAATTCAAGTGCCATTGTTTAAGCGCTTGCTTCAGTCCGTACAGTGACTTAACAAGTCTATAGACTTTCGACTCTTGTCCTGGAACCACAAACCCTTCGGATTGTTCCATATTAATTTCTTCCTCCAACTCACCATTCAGAAAAGCAGTCTTCATATCCAATTGATGGATTTCTAAGTTATAGACCGCAGCAATAGCAACTAGCATCCTTATAGAAGTGATCCTAGTTGCTGGTGAGTAGGTTTCGAAAAGGTCAAAGCCTTCTTTTTGTCGATAGCCTTTTGCTACCAATCTGGCCTCGTACTTTCGATAGACCCATCCTTTTTCATCTTCTTCTTCAAAATCCACCTGCACCCAAGTGGTTTACTTCCCGGTGGAAGGTCAACCAATGCTCAAGTGTGATTCTGAAGAATCGAGTGTATATCACTGTTAATTGCCTCTCTCAGAAAGGAGCTTCTGGAGTTAACATTACCTCGGAAAAGTTCTTTGGCTCATTTTCTACCATATAGGTTAGAAAATCAAGACCAAACGAATTTGGTATTTTGGCTTGCTTGCTTTGATGAATTTCCTCATCTCCTTGAGGAGTCGCCTCAAGCATTCGCTGACCAATTCTTGTTTCTTCTTTGTTCTTGTCTTTCCTCGAAAAGACATCTTTGAAGAACACTGCATTCCTTGACTCCATGACAAAGTTTTCATGTATGTCAAGAATATCCGATTCGTAAACCAAGAAATGATATGCACTACTATTGGTTGCATATCATATAAATATGCAGTCAACCGTTTTAGGCCCAATTCTCACTTGTCTTGGTTTAGGTACTACCACCTTTGTCAGACACCCCCCACACTTTCAAGTATTTGTAACTAGGCTTGTGGCCTTTCCAAAGCTCGTGTATGGTTTCATCCATCTTCTTAGATGGAACTCTATTCAAAATGATGTTACCTGAAGGAACGGCTTCCCCCCACAAGTTTTGAGGTAAGCCCGAACTTATCAAAATAACATTCATCATCTCTTTTAGAGTTTGGTTTTTGCATTCAGCAATACCAATCGATTGAGGTGAATATGATGCAGTCGTTTGATGAATAATGCCTTGTTATAAACAAAATTCATTAAACGATGCATCATATTTGCCACCTCTGTCACAACGAATTACTTTAATTCGTTTGCTAAGTTGATTCTCAACTTCATTTTATAGTCTTTGAAAGCATCAATGGCCTCATCTTTGCTACTTAGCAAATACACATAACAGTATCGTGTGCAATCGTCGATAAAAGTTACGAAATACTTTTTACCACCTCTCGTTTAAACAAACTTTAAATCACACACATCTGCATGAATTAAATTCAAAGGTTCAGCGTTCCTTTCCATTAAAGTAAATGGAGCCTTTGCCATTTTTGCTTCAACACATATTTGGCATTTTCCATTATCAAAATTTAATTTGGGCAACAATTCAAGATTAACTATACGTTGTATTGACTTATAATAACATGTCCCAAACAAAAATTCCATAAACAAGAAGACTCAAGCATGTAAGCAGAAGAGGAAGCATTATCATTAGCCTCTATGGGAAAATCTCTTTTGGATACAATAGTGATGACATTTAATTTAAACATCCTATTCGACAAGTATCCCTTTCCCAAATACATGCCATTTTTCGAAAGAATAACTTTATTGGATTTATACAGTAGTTTAAAACCATGCATGACTAGAAGAGATTCACATACTAAATTCTTTCGAATGTCAGGGACGTGCAGCACATTCTGCAGAGTCCAATGCTTCCCTGAGGTGAGCTTCAGAACAACTTTGTCGTCGCCTTTGATCTTCAATGAGGCCGAGTTCCCCATGTAAAGTTATTCGTTTTTCTAAGCTGGTACTCCGTTAACATCTCTCTGCTGAAGCAGACATGTCTTGTGGCGCCAGTATCCAGCCACCATTCGTGCATGTTCCTCACAGCGTTGCATTCTGAGACCACCGCGCAGAGGTTCAGATCATCCATGACATCAACGATGTTTGCCTTTGCCTTGGTCTGCTTTTTTCTTGGACTTCCGACATTCATTGCTGACATGTCCCTAAATGCAACAGTTGTAGCATTTTCCAGTGAACTTCTTGGCTATCTGTTTGCCTTTCTTGTTCATCCCAAGTTGGCTCTTCCTTTTCTTGGTCTCTGCAACATGGGCCTTAACCTGACCAACACCTGATTGTAGCTTTCGTGTAGATCTTTGATTGTCTTCATCTATGCAGAGTAAGAAAATCAGATCTTTCAATGTCATCTCCTTTCTCTTGTGTTTGAGATAGCTTTTGAATTTCCTTCACGAAAGACGTAGCTTCTCAATCACTGCAGCCACCAAGATAGATTCAGTGAGCAACGTGCCCTCCTTTTTCATTTTGGCTGCCAACGTCCGAAGTTCCTCAACTTGAGAAACAACAGTGCGAGAATCAGACATTTTGAAATCCAGGAATTTGCCGACAATAAGTTTTTTAGTGCTGGCATCTTCTGTATGGTATTCTTTTTTTCCAAAGCCTGCAACAAAGACTTTGCCGTTTTGTACGTACAGTACAAACCATACAAGGAGTTGTCCAAATAACTCAGAATATGGCTCAAACAAACATAATTGTTAAAGTTTCATGCTTCAATAGAAAGTTTGTTCTGCATGTTATGGGTTTGGTCCTCCACTGGGTCCACCACAGGTGGGTCCTCGGTCAGAAAGGTGGCCAACCACATGGTAGTCAAGAAGAACAGCATCTTCTGCTGCCAACGTTTGAAGAAGCTCCTACTGAACTTCTCTGGTTTCTCCACTTGGGCCACCACAGGAACATATGCAGGAGTAGGCATCGGCACCCTAGCTTTTGGTGCCATTGGAGCAGCACTCTGAGCATCAGCGCCTTGAATAGAGTTAGAGCTTGCATTCTCCATTGAGTTTTTGTAAGTTGTCAGAAACAAAAGAGAATCAATACAGAATCAATAACTAATACTCTTAAGAATTGTTGGGAGTAATTCAAGTCAACAAAATTGATTTCTCTACAATTTGCTTGTGAAATAAATTTGTGGTTGACCTGCCGAGCTTAAGGTAGGCTGGATTGATATGCCAAGTCAAGACAGTCTAAATAGCGCAATTGAGTTTGCGTTCTGAACAGTCAGCCGACCTGCCAATCTGAAATGAAATAGCACTTCAGAACAGTAGTTCTATGCTATCAGCCTTCCAGTCGAGATGAACTGAAGTCAGATTGATCAGACAGATCAAATCAGTCTAGTCAGTGCAATTGTATTTGCGTTATGGATTGATGCCGACCTCGACACCTTTGCACAACAATTGTGCTATCAGACCCTTCAGCCGAGCTCAGCACGGTAGTACTGCAAAACAACGAATGTTCTCAACCAAACAGCAGAGCTCAGCACACAGCAGAGCTCAGCTTGGCAACACTATACAACAACAGAGCTGCGTTATCCTTCGATCAGTAGAGCTTAGCACAAAGCAGAGCTCAAGACGACAATAACCTCAACAACTCAACTGAGTAGAGATCCGAGGTTAGTCCAGGACTCTGTCCTTAAGACATATTGTTGTGGTATACTGTCCCCAACCGGATAGAGCAATCGTCTCCCAGGATACAACAGAGTCAGTTCAGACAAGCGGCAATGCAGCATAAGAACTCAAACAAACTTGTAAGTTGTCATGAACCTCTTGAAATACTGAAATGCAAAGTGTATGCAGGAGAATGATTATGCATAGAGAGATTGCAGAGAAAAGGAGAAGATTTCAGATTTCTGAGTGTGAATGTGAATGACCACAGATGTCAGCCTAGCCACTATTTATAGGGAAGCTCTGAGGTCAGTATGTTATAGTTAGTTCAACCACAGCCGTAGGATCAGATAGCTGCTCGGCCTGAAACCTTGGATCAGATAACCTCACCAGGTATGTTCTCAGCCATCACATCATATAACTGTTCAATCTAAGCCGTTAGATCATAACAATTTAAGGTCAGCCCAACTGGTTAAAGGTCAACATCTTTCACACCAACTGATAAGACCCGAGCCGCTGCTATGGGACCCGGCCTGCAGTCTGCAACCCGCAGCCTAGCCTGTTGCACAATCGCAACCTGAGCCCATCAGGTCCGCAGCTCAGTCCGCCACCTGAGCCCATGCCCAGTCACAGGCCGAGCTGAGCTGAGCAGGTTTTTTCCTTTACTTTGAGGATTAATTTCTCATTCACTCGGTATCGGAATCGAGTGATTCAAAAGCCTAATATTATCTACTCGTCGCGTATATCATTAAGAACTCATTAGTTTCTACTCATCATTAATAAAATTAATCATAATCTTAGCTCAAAAAATGTTACTAACCACAGTTTGCAAATTGACTCAATTTTAATTCCTTTTCATTTTCTCCAATACGAATTATGTATCAAAGTTAAGATTTGTCAAAGTCGGTAGAACATAAGTCTCACATGGACAATTGAAGAAAAGCCTTTGACTATATTGGATTGCTTTTAGTTTGATCTGCGTTGGGTACTACGTACAAAAATCAATTTTTAAATGGGTACTACTTTAGGAGTATTTGTACGTATGATATTTTAGAGGGTCTACTGGACTTTGTTTATTAGGGGCACTTTTTTCGTCATTTTTTGTAATGTTGCTTCTACTTTTGGCTGAAGTATATCTAGTTACGGAACCATGTAAATATAGTGTCTTTCTTCTTTAGTTATTTTTTAATTAGTTTATTTATTTTATGATATTGTCGAGTGAAGGCCTTGGAGCAACCGGTAAGGTTGCTACGAATTTGAGCTATGAGAACAGTCTGTTACACAAAGTGTAAGGTAAAGCTGCGTACATCAGATCGTTTTACGTCTCTCTGTTCCATGCATAAACGCATGAGTCTAATGCAACAGAAATGCTTTTTATTTTATAGTATTGTCATTAACGACTATAACATTCGTCCATCACTCGCTCAAGAGAATAACTAATTTCACTCTTGAGAGATAGGTTAAAAAGGTTCAATCGAGCATGTAGGTGAATAATAGTATGGAATTAGTCTGCACATGAGGGAAAAGAGTCTCTTAAAAAGAAGAGAAAAGGGGATGGGTAGCAAGGACACGGTAGAAATATGCCACTTAAGACATAGATAAGTATTGCTCATATACTTGGATGTAAAAAAAAGTTGTCTCCAAAACTCTAAAGACCTTCACCTTGCAATTCTGAAGAATTTATGGAGAATGTAAATCAATGGAGAATGTAAATCAGATGTTCAGCGATGCACAATGCTCTGTATACACAAGAAATTTAAATTCAAACTCGACAAAGCATAAACTAAAGTTGACGGTAAAATATAGAACCACATGATATAATTGTCAAGACTGAAACGTACAACCTTAAATGTATTTTAGTATCATGATACCAACTAAATTAGACTTGTTCATATACTTCCCTGCAATAACATATATGTCTTGGTGCTTTACTTATTCAGAATATAGTCCCACATCATCCACTTTGAGAAAAAAAAATATAGGTTATAATTGTTTTAAGATATTGAGTGGATATGAGCCTCAACTTATGTAAACCCAAGTTTAACATGGTATCAAGGCATGTTTAAGATTTGAACTCAGACCTTGCCTGGCCCATGGTTGGCCATTTATTGTCTCCCTTCATAAGTTCAAATGTACATGCCTAGCTTGTGCTTTGTGATTGAGGGCGGGTTCTAAGGTGTGTATGTATGTTAAACCAGGTTGCTACGCGAGGGTAGGTATTGAGAATATAGTATCACATCGTCCACTTTGAGAAAAAAATATATTGGTTATATGAGAATGAGGTATTATCACCCATTGCTTTGTGATTGAGGGCGGGTTTTAAGACACGTATGTATGTCAAGCCACGTTGCTACTCGAGGGCGGGTATTGAGAATATAGTCCCACATGACCCACTTTGAGAGAAACATATATTGGTTCTATGAGAAGGAGATACCACCATACATTGCCTTAAGGTTTTGAGTGATGGAGGTTATATGAAAATGAGGTATCATCAATTGTCTTAATTTTTTGAATGGATATGGACCTCACCTCATGTAAGCCCAAGTTTCAACATTACCATCACTGGATTTGAACCTTGAATAAATTCGAAAATGATAAAATTTTTGAATCCCACACATACATATTAATCAAATCCAACATTAAAACAATAATAGAATGAAGGCGATAAACTAAATCATTTTCATTTGATTTTATATCTTATCACGAAAAAAAGACTTTATATCATTAAAAAATTTCGACATGTACACATGTAAATCTATATTTCTAGCATATAATACAAGCCACAAGTAGCGAAAAGCCTACAGACCTAACGGGGTCGAAATGTACGCAAGCATACTCATATGTTAGAAATATACAGAGGTTGTTTCTCGATGACCCATAATGAAAATTGTGTCAAGCTGTGTCAATCAACTGCTACTTCACAATATAAGAAGTGCAACCAATTTAGTAAATCATTTTCTTTTATTTCATGATATTCAAAACTCAAAGAAGAGTGTCTCCTTAATAAACTTTTTTTTGGGCTTACACTTCATGGTTGATGCATTTAATTGATTGTTATGTCGTTAAACTTCTACCATTCTAGAAGCTAACCATTAAAATACTTAACCAGAAACACAATAATAACTTAAAATCCATGAAATATATTACCGATCTATTACACAAAACTTCAGAGAAGTGCACAAGAAAACAAGACCATTTCCTGGCCACTCTGTAAAGTGCCTTTGCAGCTAGTTGAAAGCTAATAACAATCTTTTCTTTTTTTCTTTTTATGATAAACAACAACAACACATATCCAGCATATCCCAACAACAGAAAAAACTATCGCTAAGGTCTGGGGAGGTAACTCCATCCCAAAGAATAGAGAGTTTGCTTCCTCCAATTCTCTATGACCATTTGGCAACAGAGAGCATGCAAACTTTATGCATCACTAGTAACAAACACCAATTCTTGGAACCACACAAGCAGAGAGTGGCTTCTTCATTTCACTAGAAAGCTTAAGCACCTCAGTGAGCTCAACAGGTTGATTTTCATTCTGAACCCACATGAAATTTTGGACCAACTTAGCCACCCATAGGCTCACAGTGGCTAACCCCAAATTCTTTCCAGGACAAACTCTCCTCCCAGCTCCAAAGGGTGCTAGCCTAAGGTCATTTCCTCTAACATCCACATTTTCACCCCCTTCTGATGGCAAGAACCTGTCTGGGTTGAACTCGAACGGCTCGGACCATATGTCAGAATCATGTGTTATAGCCCACATGTTCACCATGGCTACTGTGTTGGCTGGTATTGTCATCCCATTGCTAAGGGGGGCATCGGCGGTAGAAAGGCGAGCCCATGACAAAAGAGGCCCTGGTGGATGTAGCCTTAGAGTTTCTTTTACGACAGCTTGAAGGTATGGTAATTTGGCCATGTCTCCACCTGTTACACCTCTGATTCCCACTGTATTTTTTATTTCTTTGTAAATTTTATGCTGAACATTTGGGTGAAGAACCAATTCTGCCATGATCCACTCTGTAAGTAGAGCTGTGGTGTCTGTGCCCCTAAAGATCATTTCCTGAAAATCATCATCAAATTACTTGACTTGACAGAGAAACAACCATAACATTACTCCATTGGTTTAAACCTCCCGCCTATGGAGAGTATGGAGGGGTTGGATGTACGCAACTATACCCATGTGTTAGAAACACACAGACGTGGTTTCCCGATGACCCATAGTGAAAACTGCGTCAAACTGTGTCGAGCAACTGCTACTTTACAATATAAGAAGTGCAGCCAATTTAGTGAGTCATTTTACTTTAGTCTATCATATTCCAAAGTTAAAGAAGAGTGAATCCTTCACTCCATTAGAAATGAAAATTACTTGACTTAATAGAAAAAAAAAAGTTTAAAAGATGACACATGAAAGTTCATGACCAAGACCAAAAAAAAAAAAACTTTGTATTTGAATGTACACATAGTAGGTTATGTTGTTAAGTATGAATAACTTTATTGAATTGATGAATTATATGCACGTGATAATGATTGATTCTGGGTTCATTGAACCATGATCTTCCAGTTAGAATGTTGTCACATATATGTGACCTTTATGTGCAACTGCAGGGGAGTCAGCAACCAATATTTGACTGTAGAATGTCCTGTTTTATATGACAGAAAGATTGCTTAAAATGAAAAGGTTTCTTGATTCTCTTTTTATCTTTCTGCTTATGGAATGAGAACTTTCTTTGAGTGGCAAGTCACTCTCAGCAACATGTTCCACTCGGAATTTCATAAGGTACAAAAGTTGTGATTCAAACAACAACATTATCACATTGCCTTAAAAACTCCTGGCTATGACAGGATATATGAAAGTCGGATGTACGCAACCATACCCATGTGTTAAGAACACACAGATGTTGTTCGCCGATAACCCATAATGAAAATTGCCTCAAGCTATGTCGATCAACTGCTACTTCACGATATAATAATTTCAATCAATTTAGCGAATAATTTTACTTTATTCTATCATATTCCAAAGTCAAAAAGAATACGTCATTCCCTTCATTAGACATAGAAACAAAAGTTGTGATTCCAAAGTCAAAAAGAATACGTCATTCCCTTCATTAGACATAGAAACAAAAGTTGTGATTCAAAAATTATTGTAATTTAGTCTAGTTGACTTAAAGGCTTGCGCCTATGACGAAATATAGGAAGATCGGATGTATGCTACCATACCCATGTGTTAGAAACACATAGAGGTTGTTTCCCGACGACCCATAATGAAAATTGCGTCTCGATCAACTGCTACTTCATAATATAAGAATTTCAACCAATTTAGTGAGTCATTGTACTTTAATCCACCATATTTCAAAGTTAAAAAAGAATATGTCATTTGTGTCATTGGAAATGAAAACAAAAGTTGTGACTCAAAATTTATGGTAATTTAGTCTAGTTGACGCCTTATAACTTGGAAGGTAATAACTATAAACATGTTATTATTATATTAAAAAAGATATGTTGCAAATATTAAAGTATTAAATAGAGACTTACCCACAAAACAGCTATCATATCATCTTCATCCAGCTTCTCCTCCCCTTCTAAAGAAAGCAAAACATGAACGAAATTGGACTTTTGAGAAAATTTTGGAGCTTTTCCATCTTGATATTCTTGAATAATTCTTTTGACCAAGTTTTTGACTCGAGGAACAAGAGAAGTGCATCTCTGCTGAATGCAAAAGGGATCATAGAAACATTTCAACCATGGCAAATGATCAGACCAATTGAAAGATCCCAAAAGCTCAAATCCTTCTCTAACAAGTTCATGCAATTCTTGTGCTTCTTCATTAGCCTCTCCAAATTCATATCTTTTTCCAAAAACAATTTCCATTATGTTATTTAAAGAAGCTGCTTGAAGATTTTTCCTAAGAGTGACATACCCTTGCTGGTATTGGTCTTTGGAAATTGCTTTTATAATAGAGGCGCATTCTAGTTGGCGTTCGGTTTCATGGGCTAAAATGAGCTTGGGTGCAAAAAGATGGGAGGAGGCAATCCTTCTCAAGAGTCTCCAGTAGGCCCCATCAGGAGCAAACCCAATGGCGCGGCTAAACATAAGCTGTTTAGCCGACTCTTTGATTGGACGATTAGCAAAGTGTGGAGACGTCAAGATCTCGCGAGCTATACGAGGGTCAGATGCCACGACTGTAGGCGTGGAGCCTAAGCTAAAAGCCATAAGCTGTTTTGCGCTATATCTATTAGCCAAGCGCGCTAGCGTACGATGAGCCAAGCCATGGCTCAAACCAAATAAACTACCAAAGATAGGAAGACCTCTTGGTCCTGGGATCGAAACCAGACCCTTGTGGTGCCGGCCGTTTTTCCAGGCTGGCCCTCCAGTGGACAGAGCCCAAGCCAGTAGGCCACTAGCTAAAAAGAATCCAAAAACAGTGAGGAAACACCAAGGGGTGCACAAATTTTGGGACTCAAGAATTGCTGGGAGAGTAAAAATCCACCAACTTTTATCGTATGATATGAAGGAAGAATGCATTTTGAGTAGAAAGAAAAGTGTGAGGAAAAAAGTATCTAAGATTGGTGGATGGAGTATAAGGAAAGGGCCGCACAGGTATTTATATAGGTAGAATCCCTCGACTTGGGAAGCAAATTTCATTTCTTTTAACACAATACGTATAAAAAGGAAACAACGGCAACATTACATCATTACATTAGAGGCTCCCGTCTATGCCGGAATATGAGAGGTCAGATGTACGCAACCATTTGTTTCTCGATGATCCATAATGAAAATTGCATCAAGCTGTGTTGATCAACTGCTACTTCACGATATAAGAAGTCAGCTAATTTAGCGAGTCATTTTCTTTTTTACTATGATATAAAAAGGAAACAAAATAGGAAAAAAGAAAAGAAAAGAAAAGAGAGGTATCGTGTGGCTTTAACAGCATAAACAGTAATAGTCTATTCGCTGACATTTCCGGGAACCAACTCTAGACCTAAACCATGGAAAATTTATTGGTTTAATTATCATATGTTTGAATATACATACATACATACATACATACATACATACATACATATATATATATATATATATATATATTCATTTTAGCCTATGATGTAGTTACTCTTACCATTTAAGATAGAACCGATTAAATATATTACTACTTATTACGACCCCTCATACAGTAGGTAATTGACTACATCATTTGTTTGGTCGTGTTCAAAATTTTCATGAAGTCACTCACTATAATATGGAGTGTGTTTTCTTAATGGATCATTAGTGATGGAACGAACAAAAGGTAAATTAACTTGCTACCTTTTTGATACATAATAGATCACATGACACTACATACTCGAGAGCAAGAATAAATTACACTACGATATCACGGGTTTGAACCGGGGAAATAGCCTCTTGCGCAAAATATAAGGTGAGGCTACATCGCGAAGCGATCCGGTCACTTTCCGGACCCTTCACAAATTAGGGAGCCTACCCTACCGGAAATGCTTGGAAAAATGCATATGAATAATAACAAATTATAAACTGGAAATCACTTGCACTTCTTGAGACTTGAACACTAACCACTTGAACTATGTCAACTTTACAATTATGTTACTATTTAGAATAAATCTATCATAATTATCAGTGATGAATTTACCAAAACAACCAATGATAAACATTGACTGAGATAACGGTGGTGTTTGTGCGTCATCAGTTTAAACATAGACTGATTTTATAATATGCATGCATATCGATCGAGTGAATCAGCACAAAAATATTCAAATGGCAAGTGATGAAGGTGTGAAACCACAAAAGTTTAAGAAGCAGCCGGAAATCAGATAAAAAAAATAAACACGAGGACTACGAATATATAACGTAATATACAAGGAACCAAATGAGAATCTAACTTATGAATGTGACTTCATAACAGAAGAATCAAATTTTATGACATGATATTTGGTCATATTATTAACTATGTTGTCATCAGTGAGTTTAGCGGAAACATCTCAACGTTCTAAGGTGAAAGAATAGGCCTTGTTGATGAGATATTTTCATTTATGTTGGAAAGAGTTCAAGTTAGACAAAATGGAATCATGTACAACGTGTACTTGTGAAATAAAGCAACATCCAATCTGCCAAGCTCCGGACCGGTCGGATCGGTCTGCTAGATCAAGGAGGTCCAAGCAGCGCAATTGAGATTGCGTTCTGGACAGTCAGCCGACCTCAGGACAGTAGCATTTCAGAACAGCAGTTCTGTGCTATCAACCGTCCATCCGAGCTCAGCATAGCAGCGCTGCAGAACAACAGATGCTCTAACACCCAAACAGACGAGCTCAGCACAACAACAGTTAGGCAGACCAGTTGAGCGTAGGACGGCAGCACTGCGTATCAGCAGTACCGCGTTAACAGCAGCTCAGCAGTTCAGCCGAGCAGATAGAAAGATGTGAGTCCAGGACTATGTCATTAAGACGTATTGCTCTGGTATACTGTGCCCAACCAGATGAAGCAAACATCTCCCAGGATACAATGGAATCAGTTCAGACGAGCGGCACTGTAGCGTATGAACTCAACAAAACTGTAGAGTGTTTTGGCTTCTCAGATGACTTGAAAAATGCAGAGATGCAATATGCAGTGAGGGAGATGATTTGCAGAAAGGGAGATTGCATAGAGAAAGGAAAGAGATTGATTTCTGAATGATTTTTCTTATCACCAGTTCAACCACAGCAGTAGGATCAAATACCTACTCATCAGATAACCGCATCAATAATGTCCACATCAGTTAGATCAAACAACTGTTCAATATAAGCCCTTAGACCATAACAACTTCAGGTCAGCTCAGCACGGTTAGACTTAACCGTTTTTCAAATCTCAATTTTATCTGATCACGACAACCTGGAAGAAATTTAAACTTAAACAAACTTCTCCACTAGATAGGAACTGGCCCGCAGCCTGTAGCCCGCAACTCGCAACACAAGCCCAAGCATGAGCCCAAGCCTGAGCACGGGCCGAGCTGAACTGAGCTGATTTTAACTTATTTTACTCATACTTTGAGCATTAATTTCTCATTCATTCGGTATCGCAATTGAGTGACTCAAAAGCCTAAAATTATCTATTCGTTACGTAGATAATTAAGGACTCATTAGTTTCCAATTATCATTAATAAAAAAACATAATTAAACTCATAGTACGTTGCTAACCAAGGTTTGCAACTTGGCCATTTCAATTTCTTTCAATTTTCTCCAATAATCCCCCACATGAATGGAAATTAATGCAAATACATATGCAGACTCTAACGAGAAGTAAGACAAGAAAATGTTGCATCAAAAGAGGTAGCTTATAGCTTTGAACCTTTCCTAGTAATATACTGTCGGACGCACTCGGCTAATTGGTGACATGATGTCTTGAACTACTAGTCAGCCTTTATTGTGAACCTAGACAATAGTACTCACACAACATTTCCTTTAATACCTTTTTGATTCTCATGATTGTGCTCGTTTTGACCATGAACCACCTGATTTCGAAAAGCGTTTTATAGAATTCTTGCCTCGCAGAAATATCATAGAAGTGGTCCCACTTCACACATGCATATGAGTTTTCTATAAAGAGTATTTTGGCATACTCCACTTGATATACCAAGATATAGGAAACATTAAAAGCATAAGCTTACCCTAACTATTTTTGCAGACAGCACTTCTATTTAACAGAATGAGTAAGTGCTAACTGAAACTTCATAACCTAGTTGCCCCATTGAACCAACATTCTAGGATCTCTAGTCAACAAAGTTGGGTTACCGTTACAAAGTTTCTTGCATTATTGGCTTTAGTCTCATTCTGTTTGTCAAATTTGACATCTGATCTCTAGGCAAACCTTTTGTTAGCGGATCTGCAAGATTTCCCTTTGATTTTATATAATCAATAGAAATCACGCCATTAGAGATCAAATGCTTAATGGTGTTGTGTCTCCGACGTATGTGTTGAGACTTACCATTATCGATGCTACTTTGAGCTCGTCCTATAGCTACTTGACTATCACACTGTATACTGATAGGAGTGATTGGCTTAGGCCAGAATGACACATCTTCTAGAAAATTCCGAAGCCATTCAGCCTCTTCCCCTGCTTTATCTAGTGCTATAAACTTAGCCTCCACAGTAGAACAAGCTATGAACATTTGCTTTGTGGATTTTCACGACACAGCACCACCACCAACCGTGAATAAATATCCACTTGTAGACTTAAAATCTTTACTATTAGATATCTAGTTGGCATCACAATAGCCTTCCAATGATACTGGATATCTTGTGTAATGTAATACAAGGTTCATCGTATATTTTAAACATCTTGTTACTTTATTTAGAGTTTTCCAATAATCATTGCTTGGATTACAGGTAAATCTGCTCAGTTTGTTTGCTGAACATGCTAAGTCTGGTTTTGTAAAGTTTTTTATGTACATTAGACTTCTAATTACTTGCGAGTACTCCAATTGAGCTACTGGCTCACCTCAGTTCTTCCTTAAGTATATACTTAAGTCAAGTGGAGTCTTTACTTGTTTCACATCAAACATATTGAAACATTTTAGAACAGATTCAATATAGTGAGTTTGTGACAAAACGAGTCTTTCGGCTATCCTAGAAATTTTAATTCCTAGAATAACGTTGGCAACTCTCATATCCTTCATGTGGAAGTTTCTCATCAACATCTTCTTTGTATTCAAGATGATATCACGAGTAATGCCCATGATTATCATGTCATCTACATCGAGACATACTATTACATAGCATTCTGTGTGTTCTTAATGTAGACACACTTGTCATATTCATTGACCTTAAAACCATTAGCGAGCATCGCTTGATAAAATTTCAAGTGCCACTGTTTAGGCTCTTGCTTAAGTCCGTGCAACGACTTAACAAGTCGACAGACTTTCGATTCTTGTCCTGGAACAAAGAACCCTTCGGGTTGTTCCATATTGATTCTCTTCCTCCAACTCACCATTCAGAAAGGTAGTCTTCACATACATCTAATGGATTTCTAAGTTGTAAATTGCGGCAATAACAACCAGCACCCTTATGGAAGTGATTTTAGTTACTGGTGAGTAGGTTTCGAAAAAGTCAAAGCCTTGTTTTCGGTGATAGCCTTTAGCTACTAATCGGGCCTTGTATTTGTCGATAGACCCATCATCTTTCAATTTCTTCTTGAAAATCTTCTTACATCCGAGTGGTTTACTTCCTGGCGGAAGGTCAACCAGCTCCCAAGTGTGATTCAGATAAAGTCTATCTTGCTGTTTATTGTCTTTTTCCAGAAGGGAGCTTCTGAAGTTGATATTGCCTCAGAAAAAGTCATTGGCTCGTTATCTACCATATAGGTTAGAAAATTCGGTACAAATGATTTTGGTATTCTGGCTAGCTTGCTTTGACAAAATTTCTCAATTCCTTGAGGGGTTGTCCCACGCAATCGCTTACCAGTACTCGTTTCTTCATTGTTTTTGTCTTTCTTTAGAAAGACATCTTTGAAGAACACTACATTCCTCAACTCTATGATAACGTTTTCATGTATGTCAGGAATGTCTGATTTGTGCATTAAGAATCGATATGCACTACTGTTAGTCGCATGTCCTATAAATATGCACTCAATCATTTTAGGCCCAATGTTTACTTGTCTTGTTTTAGGTACTGCAACCTTTGCCAGACAACCCCACACTTTCAAGTATTTGTAGCTAGACTTATGGTCCCACCAAAGTTCGTATGGGGTTTCATCCATCCTTTTAGATGGAATCCTATTTAGAATGACGTTGGCTAAGAGCATTGCTTCCCCTAACAAGTTCTGAGTTAAACCAAAACTTATCAACATAACATTCGTCATCTCGTTTAGAGTACGGTTTCTACGTTCAGCAATACCATTCGATTGAGGTGAATATAGTGCAGTCGTTTGATAAATAATGCCTTGTTCTGAGCAAAATTCATTAAACGATGTATTATATTTGCCACCTCTATCACTATGAGTTGCTTTAATTCCTTTGCTAGGTTGATTCTCAATTTCATTTTTATAGTCGTTGAAAGCATCAACGGCTCATCTTTGCTACTTAGAAAATAAACATAACAGTATCAGTGCAATCGTCGATAAAAGTGACAAAGTACTTTTTACCACCTCTCGTTTGTACAAACTTTAAATTACACGCATCTGTATGAATTAAGTCCAAAGGTTCAGTGTTCCTTTCTATTGAAGGAAATGACGCCTTTGCCATTTTCGCTTCAACACAAATTTGGTATTTTCCCTTATCAAAATTTAATTTGGGTAACAAGTCAATATTAACTATTCATTGTACTGACTTGTAATTTACAAGTCCCAAACGAAAATCCCATAAACAAGAAGACTCAAGCATGTAAGCAGAAGAGGAAGCACTATTATTGGCCACTTCGGGCAATTCTTTCTTTGGTACAATAATAATGACGTTAACATTTTATTTGATAGGTACCCCTTCCGCAAATACATGCCATTTTTGGAAAGAATTACTTTATTAAACTCTAACACTAGTCTAAATCTATGCATGACTAGAAGTGCCCCGGAAACCAAATTCTTCTGGATGTCAGGAACGTGCAGCACATTCTGTAGAGTCAAGTGCTTCCCTAAGGTCAACTTCAGAACAACCTTCCCCTCGCCTTCGATCTTCGATGAGGCAGAGTTCCCTATGTAAAGTTGTTTATTTTTCCTGGGCTGGTACTCCGAGAACATCGCCCTGCTGAAGCAGACATGTCTTGTGGCTCCAGTATCCAGCCACCACTCGCGTATGTTCCCTACAGCATTGCACTCTAAGACCACGACACACAGGTTCTGATCATCCATGGCATCAACGAGATTCGCTTTTGCCTTGGACTGCTTCTTCTTAGGCTTGTTGTATTTACTGCTGACATGCTCCCGAATGCCACAGTTGTAGTATTTTCCCTTGAACTTCTTGGCTATCTGCTTGCCTTTGTTGTTCACTCGGAGGTGGCCCTTTTTTCTTGGCCTCTACAACATGTGCCTTGGCATGACCAGAACTTGCATATGGCTTTCTCTCAGGTCTTTGATTATCCTCCTCTATGCGGAGTCGGATAATCAGATCTTCCAATGTCTTCTCCTTTCTCTTGTGTTTGATATAGCTTCTAAATTCCCTCCACGAAAGAGGTAGCTTCTCAATCACTGCAGCCACAACGAAAGATTCACTGAGCAACTTGCCTTCCTCTTCCATTTCATCTACCAATGTATGTAGTTCCTCAACTTGAGAAACAACAGTTCGAGAATTTGACACTTTGAAATCCAAGAATTTGCCGACAATAAACTTCTTTATGCCGGCATCATCCGTCCGATATTTCTTCTACAAAGCCTGCCACAAAGACTTTGCAGTTTTTACGTACAGTACAATCCATATAATGAATTGTCTAAACAACTCAGAATATGACTCAAACAAACATAATTGTTGAATTTCCACGCTTCAACAAAAAGAGTGTTTTGCATATTCTGGGTTTGGTCATCCACTCTTTTTTCCGATCCAGTTCCTCCACCACCGCGATTGGATCTACCACGGGCAGATCCTCAGTCAGTAGCTTGGCCAGCTCCAACGCAGTCACGATGAACAACATCTTCTGTTTCCATCTTTTGAAAAATCTCCCGGTGAACTTCTCTGGTTTTTTCACTTGGGCCTGGTGCGAGAGCAGTCAAAGGCACCCTGGTGTTTAGTGCCATGGGAACAACACTATTATGTCCATGAACGGAGCTTCCGCTTTCATTCTCCATTTTAGTTTCTGTAAAGTGGAAACAACAACTAAGAATCAGTATAATAGAGTAGTACAAAATCAATACGAATACGTCTTAAGCTTGTTAGAAACAATTCAAGTTATAAAATCGAATTCTGTACAGTGTGTGCTTGCGAAATAAAGCAACGGTCAACCGGCCAAGCTCAGGGCAGGTTGGATCGGTCTGCGAGGTCAAGACGGTCCAAACAGCATAATTGAGTTTGCGTTCTGGACAGCCAGTCGACATGCCGACCTTAGCACAGTAGCACTTCACAACAACAGTTATGTGCTATCAGCCGTCCAGCCGAGCTCAGCACAGTAGCAGGGCTCAGCACAGTAGCGCTGCAGAAAAACAGATGCTCTAACAAGCAAACAGCCGAGCTCAGCAAAACAACAGAATTCACCATAGCAACAGCTCGGGAGGCCAGTTGAGCTCAGCATGGCAGCACTGCAGATCAGCAGTATCGCGCTAACAGCAGCCTAGCAGTTCAGCCGAGCAGATAGACCAAGGTGAGTCAAGAACTCTGTCCTTAAGATGTATTACTCCGGTATCCTATGCCTAAACAGATGAAGCAACCGTCTTCCAGGATACAACAGAATCTGTTCAGACGAGCGGCACTACAACGTATGAACTCAATGAACCTGTAAAATGTCCTGACTTCTCGGATGACTTGAAAAATGCATAAATGCAGTATGCAACGAAGGAGATGATTTGCAAAAAGGGAGATTTCAGAGATAAAGGAAGGATACTAAATTCGAATGATTTTTCTGATGATCACATAGGTTAGCCCGGCCTGTATTTATAGGGAAAAACTGAGGTCAGGTTGTTATCTTCAGTTCAACCACAGTCGTAGGATCTGATACCTGCTCAACCCTTGGATCAAATAACTACATCAGGTCTGCCCACAGCCGTTGGATCAAACAACTGCTCAATCTGAGCACTTAGATCATTAAAACTTAAGGTCAGCTCAACACGGTTAGACACAACAATTTTTCAAATCTTAATTTTATCCGATCGCAACAACCTGGGAGAAATTTAAATTTAAACAAACTTCTCCATCAGATAGGAACCGGCCTGCAGCGTGCAGCCCGTAACCCACAACCCGAGCCCAAGCATGAGACCAAGCCTGAGCGCAAGCTGAGCTGAGCTGATTCCAACTTATTCTACCATTACTTTAAGTATTAATTTCTCATTCACCGGCGGTATCACAATTGAGTGATTGAAAAGCCTAAAATTATCTACTTATTACGTAGATAGTTAAAGACTTATTAGTTTTTACTTATCATTAATGAAAACTAATCACAATTAAGCTCAAAGTATATTTCTAACCACGGTTTGCAACTTGGTCATTTTAATTTCTTTCAATTTTCTCCAACAATTTACATATAAATAGTTATAAAAACATGGTTGTAAATGAATCGAGCTCTAAACAAATTATTCATACCAGACTTCTTTGAGATTCGATTTATTTTCACACACACACACACACATATACATATACGTACACACACACACAGATATATATATATATATATATATATATATATATATATATATATATATATATCATGTTCAAGATCAACTTGAAAATAACTTTTAGGTTCTAGAAATTAAATGAGCCAAGCTCAACTGATAATAGATTCGGCTCATGAGTTGGCTCCTCTATATAAAAAAGCATTGTCCGTGCACTAGGCTCCCACGTTTGCGTAGGGTCTGGAGAGGGGCCAGATTGCTTCGCGATCTGATGTACGCAGCCTTACCCTACACTTTGTACAAGAGGCTGTTTCCGCGGCTCGATTACATGACCTCAATATTACAAAGCAATAACCTTATCAGTTGCTCCAAGGTCCGTAATCTTAGGTCCTCTATGACTATACTTGTAAACTTGGTTAATTTATAAATTCCACAGCTATCTTTAAAAAATGATTGGATTTGAAATTTAAGATCGGACTTTAATAAAATAAATAAATAAATGGGTGAATCATTAACGTAGCCAACTTTGAATCTTATTTTTAGGCTTGTCATACTGGAATTTAGAGGTGTTAAACGAACTATTCGAGTTCGATTCATATTTTATTCGAGCTCGTTCATTAATTTTAATAAACGAGCCAAGTTCGAACACTTAATTGGGTTCATTTATTAAAACAAGACGAACTGTTTGCGAATTGTTTGGCTTGTTTAAACAGCTATAGTATTTTGAAGCCAAACTCGAACCAATTTTGAAGCTCGTTACAGTAAACGAGTCGAGCCAAACAGTTCGTTTAACTAAACGAATCCGAATTCGAAAATTTAATATTTGGCTCGGTTCGGTTAGTTAACACCCTTACTAAAATTCGGGCCAGTAGAAGTTGGTCATGCATGTCCCTCTTAAAAAGAATTAACATCCAATCTGCATGGTTAAAACAGCAGATTATTTTTTGTTTGTGCTTCACTCATAATGTGGGAGAGGGGTAATTGACTTGAATACATTCTTAAAATTTCTACCTTTCATCATTCACCAATAGATCACGTAAACCCGAATTATTTACCATACCACGTTTACAGATTTTTGTTATTCAAAACGGTGTACATTATTTTATTGCTTCGAGTCTTGCTTTTTCAATTTTGTTTTATTTTATGTATGTTTCATAGAATTTTCAATAGAATCAAAGACACACTCTTCCTTAACTTTTGAATATGATAGAATAAAGCAAAATGACTTACTAAATTGGCTGCGTTTCTTATATTTTAAAGTAGCAGTTGATCGATACAACTTGACGCAATTTTCATTATGGGTCATCGAACAACAACCTCTGTGTGTTTTTAACACATGAGTATTGTTGCTTGCATCCGACCTTCTTATATCATGTCCGATCTAAAACAATAAGATAATGTTGTTTTTGTTGTTTGATAGACATCAAATTTGTGAAAGGAAGTACGAGAGTATTACTCTGTCAATCTCGAAGAGATGATTCATTCTCTGTACTAAAATGCTTATCTACATTCTATAATTGATAAAAGAAAATTAGCTTATTTACTAATTTGTTTTCATTAATTGTGTATATTTTAAGACCAAAATGTAAGCATTAAGTGACTGTTCAATTAAAGTTTTGTTAAATTGTGTAAGACAAATATTTTAGAACAGACGGAATAATCATTTGATCAGCAAGCAGTGTGCAAGTTTCATATATTGGAAAAGATTCCGAACAGGATGCAATAAGATTTGAAGTATTAATGTTGTGTCTTTGGGGTCACGGTCTATCTCTTGTACGAAATGTAGGATAATACTGTGTATGTCAAATAGCGAAGCAATATGACTTCTTTTCAAACTCTGTGCAAATACAGAAGTGTAGTACACCGAAAACGTCTTTTTATGCCATGATCTATGTAAGCATATATTTAAGATCTCGTGGATTAGTTATGATGATGGTTTAGTATGTTCATCCATATGACGTGGCATCCTTCTATGGTTTAGTATGTAGGGTAATACTGTGTATATCAAATAGCGAAGCAATATGACTTCTTTTCAAACTTTGTGCAAATACAGAAGTGTAGTACACCGAAAACGTCTTTTTATGCCATGATCTATGTAAGCATATATTTAAGATCTCGTGGATTAGTTATGATGATGGTTTAGTATGTTCATCCATATGACGTGGCATCCTTCTAAGGAGTTGGAATCATGTTATGGTCGTTATTTTGTACTTATTTGGTTCTATAGATCAAACATTTCTTCCAGCTGCTTTTTATTTTCAAGAAACTTAACTACGTTCTGTTGATATGTTTCGAAATCAAAAAATTAGTATCAAAAGAATGATATTTATTTTTCGTATTTGTTTAAGGATATGACAAACAATCTATATGTTTTATTTAGATATCAAGTCTATAGATTGATATTCGAGTGAACCGTCAATCAGTTGAGAAAATAAAAAAAGCCGTACTAGATTCTCGCTTGTTCATATAAGATATAAGAGAGGCGCCCTGGAGAGGCGACCAAACCAAGATTAAGGCTATGAGCTATAGAATACGCGTGTCATGTTGTACAAGAGATCTATGTGGGGTTGTCCTGCTATGATAATTGATTTTATCCTGCTGGAGAGTGAGTAGTTGGCTTATTCACTCAATTCGGTGAATAAGCGCTGCACTCGAGTATCAACACTCGTTCCTCCATTCTAGCGTGGCATAGTGTACCGCTACCGTGCCATATAGCGCTGCCAGCGCGCCACCACCCTGCTGTCACTGTGTCGCCATCCCCGCCACGCTTCTCGCCGCCCCCTACCGCCACGCTACCGATGTGTCGCCACCCCACTGATGTGCCACCAGACTATCACCACCCTGCCACCACGCCCCTATTGCCTACCACGTTCCACCACCTCATCACCACCGCGTGCCACCATCATATCACACCACGCCACCACTGTGTATCGCGCATTTTAATTATCATCCTTCTCAAATGTGCTCCAAACAGTATGCATTGTACTGATACCCATTCTAGCTTATATAGCAAACGTGCATGGATTTTCAGCATCTGCCATTATGATTCCAATACTGATACTCAAGTTCAAACCAAACGTCTTCTTAGATACAAAATTTGTTTGTGTCGGTTTTCCAACTTGATCTCGCGAATATATATAATCAAAAAATACATAAATAACTTATACAGATATTCTTCGTTAAATAAATAAAGAATATTGAAATACTTACAAGATAATTTCCAATAGGATTTCACGTTTCTCTTTCTCCCATCTTCCATGTTCCTAGAACAATTTTGTTTATAAGCATTTAAGAGACTCAAAAGTACCAAAAAAACGGGAGGACTTCATGGCATCCATTGTGGTTGAATCATTTTCTATTAAGAATGAACCTAATGACGTAGTTGCATAAGAGTATTTCACGCCCCAATGAAGCTACGCAATACATGCATAAATACATAATTTGCTATACATGTACGCCTATGTATGCACACACATTTAAACACATACATACTGTCGAGATTGAAGAATTCAAGAATTCATTAAAATTAATTGAAAAATACAATTGTTCTCCTTATATAGGAGTTTGTTTTGCCAGCTAACGGTTTTATTTCTTGTCTACAGTATTTCTACAATAACTTGATTAGACAATTAAAGGCTATAAGGTAACGACTAGTTACCTGGTTAGCTCGGCCTTATGTACAGTAAACAATTTTAAGTTACAATATTTACAAGACTATGTATGGCAGCTCTGCCTTAGTGTTGCTGCCTAACTTATGCTTCACTTCGTCACTTCGGCTCAGCACATTTTTCCTCCAGCTTCTTTGTTGTCCTTCTCTGCTCATCATAGTTCTGTGCTTCTCTTCACCTCAGCTCCTCTTTAGTTCTGCACAGCCTTACTTCTTTCGCTTCACCTCAGCTCTTTTTTAGTTCAGCACGACCTTACTTCGTCTGTCCTTTTCCTTAGTTCAGCTCAGTTCAGGTGACTGACTTTGTCCACTTAATCTTATTTTCCAGCACGGTCATTACTTAGTTCAAGACGGTGCACCTTGGCTGAGCTCGGCACAACTCGGCGGGCTTGTTTCCACACTCTGCCTCAAACTTAGTTGTATATATTCATACAACCAAGCTTGGATATTAAGTACTGAAAAATACATGATGAAACTGGCATTGTGAGGAGTTATGCAATTTGATCTTTGGTGGAGATGTGTACTAGGCTGACCTCATTTCCTTCTATCTTCTCACGGATAAAATCTCTGTCATTTCTACGTGCTTTCACTTATCATGCTAAATTGGGTTATCTGCCATACTTATTGCAGAGACACTGTCACAAAAGATTTTGATAGGTAATCCTGCCTCTATATGAAGGTCTTCAAGAACTTTTTGGATCCGAATGCATTTACAGATTCCTAGTGCAAGCGCCTCCAACTCGGCTTATGCACTGCTCCTTGACACTACTAGTTGCTTCTTGCTCTTCCAAGTAACCACGTTTCCCCATAAGAAGGTTCCCTTGCCTGTTGTTGATATTGGATCTAGCCCAGTCTGCATCTGTAAACACCTTAACACTTCGGTCTGCACTCTTCCTGAAACACAGTCCATGTCCTGGTACATTCTTAATGTACCTGAGAATTCTTAAAGTAGCTTGGAGGTGCACATTAGTATGATTATGCATAAATTGTGATACAAAACTTATGGCATAACAAATATCAGGCGTAGTATGTGACAGATAGATTAATTTTCCAACTAGCTTTTGATAGCTAAGCTTATTAATCGGGGTAGTATCCAACTGATCGGGGTAGTATCCAGACTCTAATGGGGTGCTTGCTAGTCTGCATCCGAGCAGACTAGTTTTTTTAGAAAGTCTAATATATGTTTCCTTTGGAAAATAAATATCCCTTCTTTGTTCCTAGCCGTCTCCATTCCTAGGAAATATTTTAGCTTATCTAGATCCTTAATTTCATAATGCTCAGATAGTTGTGTCTTAATATTATCTATGTCATGGTTATCTTTCCTTGTTATTATGATATCATTTATATACACTATCAGCACGGTCAGCTCCCCCTTAGGTGAAACTCTGGTAAACAATGTATGGTCACTATGGCTTTGGGTAAATTTCAGGTCTTTTAGTGTTTTAGTGAATGTTTTAAACCAGGCCCGTGGTAATTGCTTTAGACTATATAATGATTTCCTTAATCTGCAAACCTTATTTTTATTGGTTTCATTGCTAAACTCTAGTGGTATACACATGTAGACTTCATCGGCTAAGTCTCCATTTAAGAATGCATTCTTTGTATCTAATTGATATAGTTCCCAGTCTAGATTGACGGCAATAGAGAAAATGACTCTAATGGTATTTAGCTTAGCAACTGGAGCAAATGTTTCTAAATAATCTACGCCATATGTTTGAGTAAAACCTTTAAACACTAATCTTGCTTTATATTTATTTACAATTCCATCATTATTGTATTTAACTGTGAATATCCATCAACACCCTACTGGTTTTATAGTAGCCGGGGTGGGAGATAGTTCCCAATTGATTCTTTATTAAGGCATTCATCTCTTCATGCACTGCATCCCGCCATTCAGGTCGGCTTAGTGTTTCTTCTATATTTTTAAGTAAGATGTTGTTATCAAGTGATCATACAAAGGTCTTAAAGTTTAGATTCAACTTATTAAAGGATATATACTCTTCTATGGGGTATTTAATACATGCAGTATTCTTAGTACATTCCCTTGTTCTTTTCTTTAGTGCTATTGATATGTCATCTGTTTGAGTTTTAGGTTCATATTCAGTAGTTTTTTCTATAGAGTCTTCTGTAGATAGCTCGATTTGTTCTTGTATATTAGGTCAACTACCACTTTCTAGAACTTCCTGATCATTGGAAATCATGGGAGAAGTCGTTCCTGATTGGGAATTGGTAGTGCCAACCTGAGATATTAAGTTGTCAAGTTACAGTGTGCAGCTGGACTGAGCTACTGAGCTCAGCAGAACTTGTAAGACTGAGCTAGACCGAGTTTTTTCTACACAATCTATTGTTTTCCAATATTCGTTGAGACTTAAATCTTTTCTTTTAATTAAAGGTTTGTAAAATGCATGTCTTTCATCGAACATAACATCAAGTGTAACAAATATTCTTTTATTAGCTAGGCAGTAACGCTTATACCCATTCTGTGATCCTAAGTATCCTAAGAAGATGCACTTAACTGATCTAGGATCTAATTTTCTCCTAAAGTTGGGCTGAATATGTACATATGTTGTGCATCCGAATAGTTTAAATGGTAGCTCTGAAAGCAGTTTAGTGCATGGGTAGTGCTTGAGGAGTATTTCTCTAGGGTTTTTAAAGGACAATGTTCTAGGCGGCATCCTGTCTATTAGATATGTGGCTACAACCAGGGCTTCACCCTAGTATTTTTTGGGTAAGTTCACTGCAAAAATGATGGCTCTAGTTACTTCAAGTAGACATCTGGTTTTTCTTTAAGCAACACCATTTTGTTGTGGAGTATAGGTATAGGAAGTCTGATGATATATACCATTTTCATGCATAAATGTTTGAACAGTGCTGTTTAAATATTCTGTTTCATTATTTGATCTGAGTGCTTTAATAATGCAGCCGAACTAGTTTTTAATAAGTGTAAATTATCTCTTAAATATTTGTCCGACCTCCCACTTTTACTTTTAGTAGATAAACACATGTTACTTTAGTATGGTCATCTACAAAGGTCAGGAACCACCTTGCACCGTTGATGTTAGTTATCTTATGTAGCGTCTCGCCCAAAACTAGGGTTCAGCTCAATGCACCCGCCCTACTCTACTATAAGAAGTACAAAGCGCTCATACCATACATATGCATGTCGATAAAATCATGGTACGATATAGTGGAAGCAACATAAACATAAACAAAATACAATTGAAATGCATTATATTACATTACAATTCTGTACAAATCATATTGTGTTAAGTCCTGAACTTCTCTGAATACATCATAATCAACTGACTTACATCTTCAAAGCTAATCACTCGGCATACTGCGTGGGTATCGGTAATGTATCTGGCGTCCATATTAAACTTGTAAAATTGTACCTGTTCTCTACAAAGTGATAAGGCAAGTATACGCGATAACAGTAATTGTCCAGCAAGTAGTCTAACTAGATACGTCATGTGAATCATGCATGAGGAGACGAGGTAAAAAAAATAATACTACATAAATACGAACATAACAAATCGCGTCTCCAACTTTAATAATTAAAGTGCAAAACATAAAGGTAAATAAAAAAATATGTAACACATATATCTATATCAAGTAAACATTCTATATTATCAAGTCTCTAAAAAACGTCACTATCATATATATATCCATACTTAGAATCTCTATCTAAGTCTAAGATATCATCATACTTAGTCTTATCATATAAATACGTCAGGTCCTTATATGAGTCACATAAATGCAATAATAATATGGCACAATACCTTTTAATATGATGCCATAAACATTCTATAACGATGAATGATAAATCAAAATGATGTCATAAAACTTTCCATATTCTGTACGACAAAACATCATGTTCAAATCCGTTTTCTGTAAATTGTCTGTACATATCATTCTCATAAAACATTTAAAACATGTCATGTCATATTATGGCTATATCACTTATCATAACGTAAGAACGATACGCACGACATACCGAATGATTTCTCATATAGTCATTATGTACAAATATGAATCCCGATGAGTCCACATGGTATTACATCATATGTACATGACATCTAATGGTGACATCGATAGGGCAGAGATCCTTTGTCCTAGACAAGGTGTTATACTTGGCCAAACTGTAACTGTAAATGTAGGGTACTATATGCCCATGACACCAACCTCTCCTAGGTTCCAGTGTTATGCCGGCGTCCGGTCATCAATAACATACTATATGTCCATGACCAACACTATCGTCGGTCGGTGTCATAACGGCCTCGAAAACATATCATATCACAGAAACATGTGTCGATGGAATCAATTGTCTCGTCGGTATGGTTCGTTACGTATGAAAACTTTTACAACTTTTTATGAGATGTAAACATGTGTGCAAACGCATCCATTCCTTTGCTACTCAACATATATAAATACACAAATAATGCTCATATCATCATGTCCTTAAATTTACATATATGTGCACCTAATCCAACACTTAAGTTATGAAAACCATGTTCCTTTTCCCCTTTTCAAATCTCGGCCAAACAGCCCTATTTTGTACAATTTATACATCCACATATTCTTAAAATATCCATCTTATACTTAATAAAAAGGGCCAAAAACCTAATTTCATATTCATTTATATAATTTCATACTTCATAAAAATATTTGGAAAGTAATCGTATTTTCTGTCATACTTTATTTTATACATCTTTATATCTATAAATATGTACTAAATGATTTATTCCATGTCAAAATAAGCATATATGCCGTGTGTATATATATGCCAAAAATGGCTATTTGGCCGAAATATACACACACACACACACACACACACACACACACACATACTCATAATTCCCTTTCTTATATATCACACATCTTTATCCCATATTTTTATATTATGACCATATCTTTTCATAACATACATATTTATATTTATAACATATCATAAAGTTTATTAATTCTCTTCATTTTTATCAATTTGGCCGAATATATATATATATATATATATATATATATATATATATATATATATATATATATATATATATCTCACATAAATCCTTTCTTTGTCATATCTTTTACTTATATCTTGTTATATATATATATATATATATATATATATATATATATATATATATATATATCTCACATAAATCCTTTCTTTGTCATATCTTTTACTTATATCTTGTTTTGACATTTATTCCATATATATATATATATATATATATATATATATATATTAGTTTTCATCAACATAATGACTTTTAAAATCATCATAAAATACATAAATATACAAAGTGATGGAAACCATGAAAACAAAGTAAATAGGCCAATAAAACCCTAGCTTGGCTGAATTATACACACATGAAATAACATGGAAATAATCAAGAAACATCTTTTGTGAACTAGAATCTTAGACATGAATATGATTGCATCATAACATGCTAAATAAATAACACAAAAGTTCATGAAAACCACAATCGTAAATAAACACATACATGATGATCTTCATGCAAAACATATGAACACATGCATAAAAATGTCCTCTTAGTACACTTTTCCTAATATATTATATATCTTCATTTTCTTTGTTTAACTTTTATATATATTACATATGAGTGTTCATTTCATTTTATTTATATATCTAAGTCCACGAACGTGATCGATGTGATAAGATATAATGATAGACTTATGGTGCTGAAGCTAGTATTAAAAAAGGAGGTGGTGGCAGTGATTTGCGCCTATGCACCATGAGTGGGACTAGGAGAACAAGAGAAGAAAGAATTCTGGGATTGCATAGATATAGTGTTGAGGACAATACCTAGGAAAGAACGAATTTGTATAGGAGTGATTTTAATGGCCACATTGGAAAGGATGCCGATGGTTTTCAGTCGGCACGTGACGGGTTTGGCTATGGAGATAGAAATGAGCATGGTAGGGATCTGCTAGACCTTGCGGTGGCCCACGAACTAGGTATTATAAACTCGTTCTTTAAGAAAAAGAATAACATTTGATCATTTTTAGCATCGGAGTGTGCAACACGCAGATCAACTATTTTCTGATGAGACGTGAAGACCACCAGTTGTGGAGGGACTGCAAGGTTATACCAGGAGAGACACGACGCAACACCGTTTATTAGTAGTAGTTATAGTTTTGAGCCAAAAGCTAAACACGAGGGTTAGAAAATTACCACCCAGGATCCGATGGTTTGAAGGACGAAAAAATTAACATATTTAGAGACAATGTCATCTCAGTGACAGCAGATCCACTAGTTGAGGACACAAACCAGATGTGGGAGGCTATGGCGACTACCATTATGCATGCGGCGAGGGAAACTCTTAGGGTAACAACAAGAAAGACAATCGCACATAAAGAGTCGTGGTGGTGGGGTGAGGATGTGCAACAAAAAATAAGGAATAAACAAAAGATATTTAGAGAGGTGTTAAGCTGCACAGACGGGGAGGAGAAAGAGAGAGTGAGGGAGAACTACAAAATCGCTAGGAAGGAGACGAAGAAGGCAGTGACAGATGCGAAGAACACAGCCTATAAAAGGATGTACAAAAGATTAGAAACAAAGGACGGAAAACGTGATATGTCCAAGATTGCCAAAGCTAGAGATCGAAAGAGGCAAGATCTAGGAGTCGTAAAGTTTATAAAGGGGGAAGATGCACATGTTTTAGTCAAAGAACAAGACATCAAGGAGTAATAGCAAACATACTTTCACAACCTTTTTAATAGCGGCAGAGTCGACCACGAAGAAAGAGAAAGAATCTCTATCCAAAAACGACAACATAATAATTGCGATTGTCGTAGCATCACACATGGAGAGATTAAGAGAGCACTTAAGAAGATGGGAAAAGGTAAGGCATTTAACCTAGATAACATACCCATTGAAGCGTGGAAATGTTTGGGAGAGGAGGGAGTTCAATGGCTAACCACTCTGTTCAACCTTATTTTCAAAACAGGAAAAATGCCAGATGAGTAGAGAAGGAGTGTAGTGGTCCCTCTATATAAGAAAAAAAGAGACGCACAGAATTGTGGGAATTACAGTGAGATTAAATTGCTAAGTCATACTATGAAGTTATGGAAGAGAGTAATCGACACTAGAATTAAGGGAGAAACTCTACGGTAAACCAATTTGGTTTTATGTCAGGACGGTCAACTACGGAGGCAATACACATTTTAAGGAGATTGATGGAGAAGTATAGGGAGAAGAAACGCAATCTACATATGGTTTTCATCGATCTTGAAAAAACGTACGATAGTGTGCCACGTAGACTAATATGGGATAGTTTGGATGCAAGAGGGGTGCCTATGAAGTATATAGACATAATTAGTGATATGTATGCTAGGACGAAAACAACCGTTCGTACACCTGTCGGGAATACGAACTTCTTTTCGGTGGAGGTAGGCCTCCATCAAGGGTCGCTTTAAGCCCATTCATTTTTGCAGTTGTTCTAGATGAGTTGTCAAAGTCGATCCAAGAGACAGTCCCATGGTGTATGCTTTTTGCTGACGATATTGTATTAGTCGCAGAAAGTAGACATAAACCTGAGTATGAGACTAGAGGAGTGGCAATGTGCTTTAGAGAGAAGGCCTAAGGATTAGTCGTTCCAATACTGAGTACATGCACTGCGACTTCAGCGGCGCAGCCGACGATGAGAATAGTCAACTCACCATCGAGGGTCAAGTGGTACCAAAGATAAGTAAATTCAAGTACCTAGAATCATTTGTACAGAAAGATGGGGACATAGAGAGTGACATAACACACTGAGTTCAGGCAGGTTGGTGTAGGTGGAGGGCGGCCTCAGGGGTGCTGTGTGACAAGAATTTTCCAACTAAATTAAAGGTAAAATTTTATAGGGTGGCAGTGCGGCCAGCAATATTATACGGAACAGACTACTGGGCCATCAAGAGGACACAGTCACAGAATATGGAAGTGGCAGAGATGGGGATACTAAGGTGGATGTGTGGGCATACAAGGCTAGAAAGGATAAGAAATGAGGTATACAAAGAAATGTTAGGGGTGACTAGTGTAGCATATAAGATAAAAGAGGGAATACAAAGATGGTTTGTGCATGTCAAGAGGAGACAGACAATGGCGTCTGTCAGAGCAATTGAAAGCCTCACTGTAAAGGGAAGAAGAGTAAAGGCAGGCCCAAACTGAAGTGGGATGAGCAGATTAGGCATGACTTACTAGAGTTGCACCTCTCTAAGGACATGATCCAGAATAGGAGTTCATGGAGGCAGAAGATTAAGGTTAAGGAGGGGTAGGTAAGATATAGAGCACCTTAGAGCATACTTAGAGGTAGATAGTATTTACACTTTAGGTTGAATTTGCATAATTTTGTTTCGGTCTTTTTCTTTCAACTATTTGTGCATATTCACTGTTATGACTATTTTAATATCGGAAGACTTCTGTATATGTTTAATAAAATCTCTTCACTTGTACATATTCCTATTATTATGATATCTGTGCAGGTATATATAGAGCCGGGGGTCTCACTGGAAGCAAACTCTCTATCCCTTGGGATGGAGGTATTGTTTGCCTACCTCTCACCCTCCCCAGACCTTAGCGATAACTTGTGCTGTCGTTGGGATATACTGAGCATGATTGTTGTTGTTGTTGTATATATCTAAGTCCATTTTTTCATGTCTTGGCCGATTATACATATATTATATATCACACTTTATACATCACCTAGAAACGTATATTTTGTATATTCTTGATATTAAAACATTGAACATACATCATGAATGACCCAACTTTGTATAAACATAAATACATAGATCTTTGAAAATCCATGAAGGATCTAGGAAGAGTACTTGCCTTTATCACTTAACCTTAGTATGAAAGTGAAGATTTGTTCACTTGGCTTGAAGAAAACCTTCTCCTTTGTACCTCACATAACCCACGGTTGGAACAAGAAAAATGTAGGATTAGTGAGCAACTTATGGAGATGGATGAATGAAAGAAATATAGCTTATCTTACATGAAGTTCCTACCTTGCTACTCCTTCTTGGTTCTAAAAATTTCTGCCAATATCACTTCTATTAAGAAGGATATCTTAAACCTTGTTTAGGAGTGATATTGTTGTGAAGAGAAGAAATTTTCCTTCTTGTTTCTTGCCTAGTAAATCCCATAGCCAAGTAAATGGAGGTTGGAGAACTTTGTTTTTTTCTTGGGAAGGAAATAGAATCGTCTTGGAGATGGAAGTGTGCTAAGCATGAAATGAGAAGAAGAAAGAAAGCTTTGATACTGGTTATTGACTCTTGAAAATTTGGCCATGGGGTAAGAAGAGGCTTGGGGAAGACTTGTTCTTTCTTGAAAAGGAAAGAGAGTCTAAGAAGAAGGAATTTTTGCTAAGTGTAGGAAGTGAGAATGGAAGGAGAGTCTTTTCTCTTTCCAAGACGAGGGGGACAGTTGGAGTGTGGGAAGAGGGAGAGGAAGACCATTATGGAGAGTTGGAAGAAGTTAGAAGGGGATTTGATGTTTGGAGAAAGTTGGAAGCAAGAATAATGATGATGAAATGTGTAAGAAGATAGAGTGCGGGAGATGAAATAAGTTGAAGATAAAGAAAGTGAGATGAAGAGAGGGGACAGTTGGGAGGGGAGAAAATGAGAGAGAAAATTATGAAGACATGAAATGATGGAGAGTTCTTAGAAATGGAAGAAGGGTGACTTGGTAACATAAGGGTGGGGAGGGTTTTTATCGTGTTTTGTTATGTATAATAAATATAAGAAATAAGATAATGAGTTGTATAAGCTTTTTAATAGAAGAATGATTGCTTATTGGTTGAAGAAGACAAAAATCAAATTTTTCCCCTTTGGTTGACTATAAGGCCGGGTATTAGGGAGTGGGGAGAGGATTGGTTGACTTAGTTGAGTGGTGTAAGGAAGTGTAAGAAGATTGTAAGAAGTGTGTAAGAGGTTGAAGGCTTTTGGTGTATAATATGATTGCTTCCATGTGGGTAAAATAAGACAAAATGTTGCCTTCTTCCTTGCTAAGTGAACGCCAACTTGGTAGTGCGAGTGAGTAGAATATGACAAAATTCCATCATTTGCTTTCTACAAAATATTCTACACTTGGTATTTTGTTGGGGTATTTTTCTAACTAAATTTCCTTCTTCCCTTTCTTTTTCTTTTATTTAAGTGATTCTAATTTCTTGTGTCTTGTCTTTTTTTATTGAATTTAATTTAGTATAATGACTTAAGTTGTTACCGACTAATTTATTTAAATATTATCGTATGTTCGAGAATGTTCATTACCTACTTTGGTCGTATATCGATATATCGGTTACCTTATCGTTTGGTTATTTTTCTGAGCATTTTTAACCTCGATATACACTACTGATGTCCTATTAAATCCTTCTTCAAAGTTTTAATTCCACCGAAATTTTATCGACATCATATTTTTATTTTCTTTTATATTATCTTATTTTTTTCTACTGACCCAGAAATGTGGGTCGTAACACTTTTGATGGTCCACATACATCTGATTGGATAAGATTAAATGGTGCAGATGACTTATATATTTTTGCATGGTAATTCTGTTTAATGTGTTTGGCTAATTGACAAGTTTCACAAGTAGTTTTAAGCTCAGCCGAACTGAATAATTTTGGTATTAAACATTTGAGATATACAAAATTAGGATGACCCAGTCTGTTATGCCATAATAAAATGTCCCCTATTTTTAGGGTGCAAAATACTATCGGTATCCTGATCACTCAGCAGCTCGGATGTACTTATTAAGGCTCTATTTTCTGACTCCAGTAAGAACAGACCCGCTATATTCTTAGCACTGCCAATCATCTCTTTCATTTTTTTTCTTGAAAACAACATTCTGTGGATGAGAAACAGGCTATGCAATTATTATCCCTAGTAAGTTTGCCAACTGATAACAGGTTGAAGCTTAGACTAGGGACATGCAGGACATCTTTTAGAATGATTTTGTTATTAATTATTATAGAGCCTATTCCAACAACTTCTAAGGAAGTTCCATTAGAAATTTTGACCTTCTTAGGTATTGAAAACAGAAAGTAAGAGTTTAGAAGATTACCATTGTTTGTCATATGGTCAGTTGTCCTGGAATTAATAATCTATGAACTGCTGGAGCTCGGCTCGGCGTAACCCACCATTGTAGCTTGGTATGATTCAGCTTGGCCACTTGTCTGCTCAGCAAATTGATTAGAGTAGCTATCTGGTCCTTGGTAGGGACCTCAACTTCAGCTTCCTGAGCTGAGCTAAGGTGTGTTGTGTTTCATCGAAGCGCCAAGATGTACTATGTTGCTGACTGGTGTGCAGTGCTCTGTCCAGCATTGAATGGTTTTGGTTGAGGCCTCCAGGGTGCATTACTGGACTGCAGAGGTGGCATCCTTTCTCGTACCATCTTTACCTACAACTTCCAACAGTCATCGACTGTATGACCTTCCTTCTTGCAGTATTTCCACATTTTACTTCCAGTTGAAGTAAAATGCCGTTTAACAGCAAACCCAGATGCATCTGCTGGTTGTTCAGTGTGCAGAGCTGAGTCTCCAAATTCGGAGTACCTCCCATCCTGGCCTTTTTTCCGTCTTTCTTCGTGTTTGATTTCTACAAATGCATCCTTCAAGGTCGGCAGAGGTTTTGTACTCTGAGTTCAACTTCATGTACTGTCGAATTCTAGGTATAGTCCAGTCAGGAAGCAAAAACTCGCTTCCTTTTTGTTATTTCTTTATAGAATCCAGCATCAATGATACAAGATCACTGATGTGTTTCGAAGGAATCAATCTGCTGCCACGCCTTTGTTAGTAGAGTATAGTATATGTGCACAGCTAGATTGCCTTGTTTAAGCTCATGAAGTTGAGCTTCAATTTCACAGAGTTCTGAGATGTTGTCCTGCTTTGAATACATCTCCTTGACTGTAGCCCAGATTTCTGCTGCAATATTGTACATCATGAAATGATCAGAAATTTTAGGTTGCATGGAGCGTATCAACTATGACATAATCATGCTGTTTTCCGACTTCTACAGCCGGTAGTTTGCATCAATTTCAGATCGAAAGCGACTGTTCCATAAGATAGTCCTCCTTGCCTTTGCCTGTTATGAACATCTCTACCTCCCGAGACCACGAGAGGTAGTTATCTCCATTGAGCTTGTGGTTGGTGGTGACAATGGAGGAATCATCAGAGATTTGAGGGTCACGGACCACTCCAGATACTTGATCTGAAGTGGATATGGCCTCTGTGTATTCAGCAGGGCTGAAAGGTGTAGTCATGTTGAATAAGTTTTAGAATTTGCAGACAAACAGTATGCAGTAGGCATTAGTAATGAATCAGATTAGCTCTCGTACCATGTCGAGATTGAAGAATTCAAGAATTCATTCAAGTTAATAAAAAAATACAAGTGTTTCTCCTTATATAGGAGTTTGTTTTTCCAGGTAACGGCTTTATTTCTTGTCTACAGTATTTCTATAGTAACTTGACTAGACAACTAACAACTATAAGGTAACGACTAGTTACCTGGTAAGCTCGGCCTTATGTACAGTAAAAATTCTAAGTTACAAGATTTACAAGATTAAGTATGGCAGCTTTGTCTTAATGTTGCTACCTAACTTGTGCTTGACCTCGTCACCTTAGCTCAGCACATTTTCACTTCAGTTTCTATGCTTTCCTTCTCAGCTCGTTTTACTTTCGTGCTTCTCTTTACCTAAGCTCCTCTTTAATTTAGCATGGTCTTACTTCGTCCGCTTCACCTCACCTCTTTTTCAGTTCAGTGCGGCCTTACTTCGTCTGTCCTTTTCCTTAGTTCAGCTCAGTTCGCCTGACTAACTTTGTCCACTTAGTCTTATTTTCCAGGACGGTCATTACTTAGTTCAAGAAGGCGCACCTCGGCCGAGCTCGGCATATCTCGGCCGGGCTTGTTTCCACACAAACGTATTTAGACACACATACAAGCCTATACATATATAAATATAGCATATGAATCTAGGTATGTATATATGTGTGCGTCTTTATCTCTAGAGACATACACATACATGAATATTTATTGATTGCTGTGTCTATATGTATGTGTGCGAAGATAAACTATATGTAACAGAGATCGCGTATAAATGATAAATACACACCATGCAGCCACAAAGGAAATCTAAGATAGTGTATGGTGCCACCAAAGATCTTGTATCGAATCTATGACAAGTTTCAGATAATGACATAGCCGACCATTTGAAGTATGACCCTATAAATTTTTTTTAATTTATTTGCGTTATCAATGAAATTGGTACTTTTCTGGGATGGTCGGCTAGCTAATCATATGCTAATAGAATTTACTATTTGCAATCAATAGGAAATTATGTCACGTCTGGAGGATATAGAATGATTAGTGATACATTCAATTGACAGTTTTTCCCAGATGAAATACACATTAAATTAACAAACATTTATTGATACATTCAATTGACAGTTTTTCCCAGATGAAATACACATTAAATTAACAAACATTTATTGTCTTTTCTTGTTGGGGTAGTTATACAGATAAGTGCAACTTCTTCACTTGGCTGCTTTTGGTTGTACAATAGCAGCCTTATTAGTTATTTTATGCTCTATTAATATTTTTTCCTCTTTTTGCAGAACATAAAAGTTGCACTTTTATTCTCTTTAGTTCCAGTGAGCTGAATAAACGAGCCTAGAGAGCGAGTTCCTATCATAATGCACGATAACAGAGGGATTCAGTGCAAATACTAAGGCTGAGTGCTCCTCTTTTTATGGACAGTAGATTCGGTTTTAGTATCTACGTATCTTAATGTTGATGAAGTAGATTTGGTTTCTTAACCAGAAAGGTATATGGATATGAAAGAAGGATTAAGTGAATGGATGGTAGAGTAGTGGAAACGTACGTTTCTTATATATTTTGGATTATAATTTTATTTCATTCTTATTGTTATTTGGAGGTCAGATATATATCAGAGGGATAGGATATTCGAACGGGAGATCAAGGTATTGGGGTAGCTAACCGCTTTTCAAATCCATGAGGGCGTACATTGCAAATTAAGATGACTTTAACTCATATGATCTTTCGTCTACTCGATCCTAAATTAGTCAACGTTAAGAAAATGGAAACCAATTCGTTTATTTTATTCTATAAAAAATATTCCCGGTACACTAGACTTCTGTATTTGCACAGGATCTGGAGAGGGGCCGGATAGCTTCACGATCTGATGTACGTAGTCTTACCTTACAGTTTGTGCACAGGATCTGGAGAGGGGCCAGACAGCTTCGCGATCTGATGTATGTAGTCTTTCCTTACAGTTTGTGCAAGAGGCTGTTTCCGCGGCTCGAACCCGTGACTTCAATGTCACAAAGCAGCAACCTTACCAATTTTATATTATTCTATACAACTATTAAATATGTAGAAAGGCATTGATGGCTGAAAATGGAAACCAATTCAAAACCAATAGTCATGTTACAAAAGTTAGTTTTTTTTTACCTCATATTGTTAGGTCCCTTAGAACACACTAGAAGGGGGGGTTGAATAGTGTGTTCACCAAGTATGGATATTTTGTGGCTACTTTTCGTTTTTGAGTGCAACCAATACTTGGATGTGTTCTTTAGAAAGATAAAACTTGAAAGACAAGAAAGAACACGAGTATGTATAGAGGTTCAAGTCAAGAGACTCTACTCCTCTACCTTCTTGATGTTTCACAAGAAGGATTTTGAAATGGGGATTGTTATTTCTTTTGGGGGAAACAACAACCAAAACGAAATCAAAAGAATACAAACTAGGCACCTTGCCTAGACCACAACCAAGAGTTCTAACACTTTGAAGTTTTGCCTCCAAAGATCTTCTTTGCCCTCAAAGAAATCTTGTAGGGAGAATAGTGCACCACACACTATCAACAAACCCTTCAAAGTTTAGAAAACTTAAACAAAGAGCACCCTTGCTCCTTGACCAACAATCTACTAAAATCTCTCACAGAAAATCTCACCAAGAAGAAGACTCTTCTTCTTACAATAATCACTCTCAACAATAAAGTAAAAGTATACAAAGATTTACAACTATTTTGAGAGCTTGAGCTTGAGAGCACTTGAGAGCTTGTGAAGTAGAAAGTTGGAGAAGAATGTGGAAGAAACCCTATTTTATCAACTTCAAAGTTTCTTCCCGTTTGAAACCCTCTGCACTGACATTAATGGGTTTTGGCATCATGTGTTGGTGAGTCCTCATCATTGGAGATCTCCCTTTGGCATGTAGCAACATTCTTGGAGAGATTTCAAAATGAATGCCAAGAAAGGAAACCTGAGAAACTTCAACAGAGATGAGTCTGCAAAAAAGACACTAAAAAGAGAGGGTACAAAGAGTCAACTGATGTTAAAAAGTGAAGTTCAAGACCTTTGTAACGTTGGTCACATGAAGCGCCTAATGTGCAAAAGCACAGGCGTTCGATGTGACATTGAGCGCTTGATGTGAAAATGAACAGTCGTTCGAAGTCACATCAAGCGCCTAATGTGGGCTTCTTAAGGCGTTCGAAGTCACATGAAGCGCTTAATGTGGCACTTCACGCTTGTTCGAACTAACTCTGACTTTTAATCAGAGAAAGTACATAGGAGTACGTGCCCAGCCAGGGGAAAAGTACTTTTGGCATAGTGGACTGCATAAAGCGCCTAAAGAGGCGTTCAAAGTGTTCGCACTTTTCAACAGGTCACATAAAGCGCCTAATTAGGCGTTCAAAGTGTCCAGTTTTTCAAACACTCACATGAAGCGCCTAATCTAGGCGTTCGAAGTGTTCGCAGATCCAGACACTTCACATAAAGCGCCTAATCTAGGCGTTCGAAGTGTACTGGACTCCACCAAGGTACATTAAGCGCCTAATGTAGGCGTTCGAAGTATACTGACTTCAAACAACAAACATGAAGCGCCTAATGGGTTGTTCAATGTGCCAAATTGTGCAAATCATCAAAACTCAACATATTCTAACAATCTCCCTCTTTTTGATGATTTCACAACATGCATAGCTTATCAAAGCTCCCCCTTAATATATGCTCCCCCTCACTGAGTGCAATGAAAGAAAAAAAATAACTTGAACAAAATGATATGATGAACAATTTAAATGAACATCAGCAATAAAATCAAGTTATGAAATTTTCATTGAATAAATTGCAGAAAAAAATATGACACCAACAGAAGGAAAACAAATTACATAGCACCACCACTTGGTGGTGTAAAGCCACTAAAGCCAAAACCTACGCTAGCGGCAAAATCTGTGAATCCACCCATGGATCCTCCAACATCTCCCGAGCCACCAGCATCACCACCACCGCCAGCACCACCACTTTCTCCCCCTAAATCATCAAAATTAGGAGGAAGAGCCCATGGACAGACTTGCATGAGTGCATTGCGAAATGCAGTCATGCGCAGTTCATTACGCTCATTACGAGCTTCATTCCGGACATGCCGAGCTTCATGCTCGGCATCACGAAGATGCAATTGTTGAACAGTCTGTTCAAGGGCAGCAATGCGTGATAGCAATTCCGAAGAATTACTACCACCAGCAGCATCTTGAGGTCCCTCCGCGACCTCATCTTCATCAGGAATGGTGGTGGCCTTCCGTTTCTGCGAATCAACAGCCTGAGCGATGTTGTAGTGATCATAGACGTCAGATTTGGCAACTTGGGTCAAGTCTTCATCAGAAATTTCAACGCCTTTTGATTTTAACAATATTGTGACAATATTGGCAAAAGGCAAAGCTTTTGACCCTTTTCGGAGCGCTGCAAACATGACTTCAACGAAAATCCAGGCTAGATTCAGCTGGGACAGATGTTTGAGACGGTAAGAGACATAGAAATCCATGTTGCTTGGATTTCTAGTGGCCTTACCATTAATGCAGTAGGTGACCACCGCTAGCAGAATGCGATCCACCAATGGCATGTTCTGAGTCTTTTTGGAGGGGAAATACCCCAAATCGAATTTAACGTCCTGCTCAAGGACGCCGTATTTGACACTCCAGTCAAATACAGAGAAATCAGTCAATCCCTCGTTTCGGATTCTCAGGACTTCACAAATTTCAGGAATAGTGAAGCTGAGAGGAGTACCATCAATAACAGTGTTAAGGGAAAAAGGTTGAGACTCAGATTGTGGAGTGACCCACAAATTTGAATAGAATAGCCTGGTGTGCTCGCGGGAGTATTTCTGCATATCAGGCCTGGACCAAAGAGATGTCCAGCCCTGATGTTCCAACAGAGGAACAACGTCAAAAGCAGTGCTTTTCTCAGGAAGATTGCTGAGATTGAGCAGTTTCAGAGGGATAATAAGACGATTTGATGCTACCCATTCTCGGAATAGCATGCCGGAGTAGTAGGATACATGAGCACCTTTGTCAATGGTGCGTGGAGGCTTCTTGATGTCGGGCTCAAATTTCTTCAACCAAGGAAAGTTGTCCTTGGTGAGCCCTTCTCGAATGACTGTGATTTCAGGAGGCTCGACAATGCCTTGTCCAGCCGTTTGTTTTCGCTTTTGTGTTCTTGGGCGTTTGGAAGGACCAGCGGAAGCCATTGTTGGAGGAAGGAGAGGTCAAAAAAAAATTCAAAGGAAGATGAAGAGGATGAGTGATAGGAAAGAAAAGAGAAGGTTGGCTTTTAAAGGTGAGGAGAGGAAGAGGATGAGTTGATGGAGTAATGGTGGGGGAAGAAAATAAGGAGAAGTGGGAGAGTGGGAGAGAGGATAGAGGAAGAAGATGAAGAGTTTGAGTGAATGGGGAAGAGGAGATGGCAGAACTTGGGAAAGTGGGAAGAGAAGGAGGCGGCTGGTGAATTGATGGTCCTTGAATGGCGCGAAAAACTGAAAAGGCGGCGAAAAGACAGTGTAAGAATAGGGTTAAAGCGCCTATTGTGACATCGAACGACTTCATATGAAAGGATGAAGCGCCTAATGTCACATTGAACGACAGTGAAAGGGAGGATTGAGCGCTTAATGATACTTCGAACGAGTGAACACACTCAGATAAAGCGCTTAATCCTACATCGAACGACCTAATAAAGGAACATAAAGCGCCTGATGCCACTTCGAACAAGTGACATCCTTTACATCAAGCGCTTGATGTGACATCGAACGCCTGAGGAGAGTATGATGAAGCGCTTTATGTGTACTGATCTTGAAAATTTTGAAATTTTCATGCTCAGAACTCAAGATGGTTTTATCAACCCATATTGAGCAACCCCAACCTACTTCTTATAGATACAAAGACATCACTAGGTAAGGGTTTCGTGAAAATGTCCGCGAGTTGGTCATGTGTAGGAACAAATTCTACACTTACCAAGTTCTTTTGTACACAGTCACGGATGAAATGATACCTCACTTCAATGTGCTTGGTCCGACTATGTTGGACGGGATTTTGTGCAATATTTATGGCGGACGTGTTATCACACAAAATTGGCACCTTTGAGAAGTGAATGTTATAATCATTTAACGTGTTAGTCATCCATAACAATTGTGCACAACACGAGGCGGCCGACACATATTCGGATTCTGCCGTAGAGAGAGACACACTGTTTTGTTTCTTGGAGTACCAAGAAACGAGACAATCTCCAAGAAACTGACAAGTTCCGGAGGTGCTCTTTCTATCAACTAGACTCCCCGCATAATCGGAGTCACAATAACCTCTTAAATCAAAACATGCATTCTTAGGATAAAATAAACCAAATTTCAAAGTACTTCTAAGGTATCTAAGGATGCGTTTTACCGCAATAAAATGCATCTCCCTAGGATCACTTTGAAATCTAGCACATAAACATACCGCATGTAAAATATCGGGTCTACTAGCCGTTAAGTAAAGTAGACTACCTATAATGCCACGATACAAGGTTACCTCGACATGTTTTCCCTTTTCATCCTTGTCAAGCTTTGCACTTGTGCTCATTGGAGTGTTCACCTCTCTTCCTTCACCAAAATTGTACTTTTTGAGCAAGTCTCTTGTGTATTTGGCTTGGGAAATGTACACACCATCTTTGGTTTGCTTGATTTGTAATCCAAGGAAATAGTTTAGCTCGCCCATCATGCTCATCTCGAACTCACCTTGCATAAGACTAGCAAATTGCTCACAAAGACAATTGTTAGTAGCACCAAAAATAATATCATCAACATATACTTGAACAATTAAATGATTCCTACCTTGTTCTTTTATGAACAAAGTAGTGTCAACTTTACCTCTTGAAAAACCATTATTAAGAAGAAAAGTACTTAACCTCTCGTACCAAGCTCTTGGAGCTTGTTTGAGGCCGTAAAGAGCCTTTTTAAGTTTGAAGACATGACGTGGTGAATCATGACATTCAAACCCGGGAGGTTGTGCAACATACACTTCCTCTTGAATAACACCATTCAAGAATGCGGATTTAACATCCATTTGGTAAAGTGTAAAATCTCTATAGCAAGCATATGCTAACAACATTCTAATAGCTTCAAGCCGTGCTACGGGTGCAAATGTCTCATCAAAATCAATACCTTCTTCTTGACGGTATCCTTGAGCAACTAACCTAGCCTTGTTTCTAGTGACATTACCTTGATCATCCATCTTGTTACGAAAAACCCATTTCGTACCAATAATAGGATGATCGTGTGGTTTGGGAACTAACTCCCAAACATCACTTCTTTCAAATTGGTTTAATTCTTCTTGCATAGCCAAGATCCAATTTTCATCAAGAAGTGCGTCTTTAATATTTTTAGGCTCTATAAGAGAGACAAATGCATTCTCTCTATATTGCCTTCGTGTGGTGATACCTCTATTTGGATCACCTATGACTAACTCTTGAGGGTGAGAACTTTTGTGCTTAAATGATCTAGGAAGATTTGAGACATCACCTCCAACTTCCTCTTGATCATATTCCGGAAGAGATGAACCTTCATTATCATCATGAACCTCATGTTCCGGAATTTGTGATGCATTTTCTACATTTTGTGAATCAACGTGAGTAGAGGAGACACTTCTACGTGGCTCACTAAGTTCATTTACACAAGGTGGAGGAGTGCCTTCGAGAGGTTCAACTCTCAAGTCAACGAAGATGTTTCCATTTGGAGGATCATCAACGATTTCTCGTTGAGGAACAACCATAGGAACATCCTCAAAAATTTCTTCTTGAGGAGTCACATCTTCATCCTCTACACAATCCTCATTAAGTTTAGGTTCATCACTAAGTGACTCATTAAACTTAACATGGATTGATTCTTCCACCTTTTGACTCCTTTTGTTGAAAACACGAAATGCTTTACTATTTGAGGCATAACCTAAAAAGATACCTTCATCCGCTTTGAGGTCAAGTTTGTCCAAAGTATCTTTGGTATTAAGTATAAAACACTTGCAACCAAAGACTTTGAAATACCCAATGTTGGGAACTTTTCCATTCCAAAGCTCATAAGGTGTCACATTTAGGTATGGTCTCAAATAGACACGATTGATCACATGGCAAGCGGCATTAACCGCTTCGGCCCAAAAATACTTGGGCAAACCGAACTCGTTTAACATTGCTCTACACATTTCTTGTAGAGTTCTATTTTTCCGTTCGGCCACACCATTTTGTTGAGGAGTTCTAGGTGCCGAAAGATCATGAGAGTATCCTTTGGATACACAAAACCTTTCGAAATCACCATCGAACTCACCACCACGATCACTACGGATGGTTTTGATGGTGTCACCCACATGGTTTTCCAATCGTTTACTTAGACTTACAAACTCACTACATGCATCACTTTTCTTAGCAAGAAACATCACCCACGTATAACGAGTATAGTCATCTACAACCACGAAGGTGTAATGTTTGCCACCCAAGCTTCTTGTTCCAACATCCCCATACAAATCCATATGAAGCAATTGTAGGGGCTTGGAGGTGGAAATATTTGTCTTGGGTTTGAAACTTGTTTTCACAAGTTTCGCCTTTTGACAAGTGTCACATAAGTCATTGTTTTCAAAACTCATTTTTGGAAGGCCTCGGACTTTATCATTTTCGCAAATAAATTTAAATGTTTTGAAACATACATGTCCGAGACGTCTATGCCATAGTTGCGTCAAATCATTCTTAGCAACTAGACACGATACATTTTGAGAAACCAAATCATTGATGCTAACTTTGTAAATATTTTTGAAACGCAAAGCCTCAAATAAAATCTTTTCTTCCTTTTTCACAACACACTTTGTTTTCAAAAACGTTACCTCATAATTAGCATCACAAAGTTGACTGACACTTATCAAGTTAAACTTAAGACCTACAACATATAAGACATCACTTAGAGAGAAGGAATCGTTACCCACAATACCATGTCCTTTGATTTGGCCTTTGCTACCGCCAAAGTGGACAACTCCTCCGTCTTGCATAGTGAGTCTATGGAAGAGACGTTTGTCTCCCGTCATATGGTTGGAACACCCACTGTCCACGACCCATTTGACCTTCTTGTCTTCGCTTTCTCCATTGAGTGCTAGGGCCTACAAAAGAACCATATGAAGTTGGTACCCTTTTTGTTTTGGGTCCTTGAAGGTTAGTTACCTTCATCTCGCCTTTCGGCACCCACACAAGATTCTTATTATTCTTAGCTCTACATACTCTCTCTACATGACCTTTCCTATTACAATAAAAACATGTAGGAGTATGCTTGTGTGTTGGTGCATGCTTGTGCGAATGTTTGTGCATTGGCACATGTCGTGTTTCCTTCTTAGGAACCACCTTCTTTGGAATAGTAGAAGGTTTATGTTTCACAACATGGACCAAAGGTTGTGATACCTTTGGTGCATTAGCCTTTTGTTTAGGCATGTGCCTTTGCTTCTTCAAGGAGGTTTTAGACTCCTTGATCACTTGTGCTTGTTCCTTTTTATTTCCCTTCTTAGATGCATACATGACACTAGGTTTGACTTTCATGCTTGGCCTAGATGCATCTTTATTCTCTATCTCTTTAGCACCTACCCTTGAATTATTTTTCTTATCCTCAAGGGCTTGAGCACATGATTTCATCAAATCATGTTTCTCTTCAAGTGCAATCACATGCATAGTTAAAAATATGTCATGCTCAAGTTGCAATGCAATGTGATTCTCTAACGTGTCATTGTACTCATTTATGCATGCTCTAAACTCTTTCTTGACACGTTGATATTTTAAATCAAGGAGATCATTTTCTTGTATTAAATCATCTCGTTCATCAATAAATTTATAATGAGATGAAATGTTGCATACCTCCTTGTCATCGTCGATGGCCATGAGTGCAAAGAACTCCTTGTCGAGATCATCTTCCACCACCCCCGTGAGTGCAAGATCATCCCTATCGCCATTGTCGCTTTCGGATCCGGAAAGAAAACTCTCCCAATGGGCTACCTCCGCTTGCAAGGCCTTCTTCCTTTGGTAGATGGCCTTCTTGTCTTTGAGTTGCGGCTCTTTCACCCGACAATCCTTCATGAAATGACCAAGCTTCCCACATTTGTAGCATTTATTCTCTTGGTCCTTCACCTTGTCCTTGGGGTATCTTTCCTTGACGAATCTCCTAGCTTCGTCACCATTTTTTCTTGCAATACGTCGGAATCTTTTGACAAGAAGTCCGACTTCATCATCCGAGTCCTCCGACTCTACGACCAACGCCTTTGAGGAATGGCGAATAGGATCATTCTTTTCTTGTGCATCTAAATGAATCTCATAAGTGATGAGATTCCCGTATAACTCGTCCAAGGTGATTGTTTCAAGATCCTTGGACTCCTCGATGGCCGTCACTTTTGCATTCCATTCTCTTCCTAAACTGTTTAGGAAGCAATGGTTTAAATCTTCTTGTTCTATCTTCTTGCCAACCGCTTTGAGAAGGTTGACAAGTTTGGTGAATCTTTGGATGGACTCTTCAATCTTTTCACCTTTGGGGACAGTGAAGTTGTAAAATTATTTTATCAACTGTCTCCTTTTGGCCTTTCTTACTTGAGAAGTTCCTTCGTGGATCATCTCAAGCTTTGTCCAAGCTTCATGTGCGGATTGGACACCTTGAATCTGAGCTCTCTCATTTGTGGAAAGAGAACTATTTAAAATAGCAAGAGCCTTGCTATTTATGGCCAACTGGAACTCCTCCTCCGGGGAAGGATCATCAATATCAATGGGAATCATAGATCCTTTTGAGACCTCAACCCATATTCTGTGAGAACAAGAACGCAAGTACGTTTCCATGTTTGACTTCCACAGTGGGTAGTTCAAAGGGTCAAACATGGGAACTTTAACATGAACATTTGAGATAGAAGGGAATAGGGTTTCCTGCCTCCTTCTTCTGGAAATATCAGCAGTAGGAGAACTCACATCCTCATCAACAGAGGCCTGCCTCCTTCTTCTGGAGGTTTCAGCAGTAGGAGAACCCAAATCATCAAAAACAAAGGGATCCATACTAGAAATGATCAAATCTTGTATTTGGACTCAAATAAGCAAGATGAGGCTCTGATACCAATTGTTAGGTCCCTTAGAACACACTAGAAGGGGGGGTTGAATAGTGTGTTCACCAAGTATGGATATTTTGTGGCTACTTTTCGTTTTTGAGTGCAACCAATACTTGGATGTGTTCTTTAGAAAGATAAAACTTGAAAGACAAGAAAGAACACGAGTATGTATAGAGGTTCAAGTCAAGAGACTCTACTCCTCTACCTTCTTGATGTTTCACAAGAAGGATTTTGAAATGGGGATTGTTATTTCTTTTGGGGGAAACAACAACCAAAACGAAATCAAAAGAATACAAACTAGGCACCTTGCCTAGACCACAACCAAGAGTTCTAACACTTTGAAGTTTTGCCTCCAAAGATCTTCTTTGCCCTCAAAGAAATCTTGTAGGGAGAATAGTGCACCACACACTATCAACAAACCCTTCAAAGTTTAGAAAACTTAAACAAAGAGCACCCTTGCTCCTTGACCAACAATCTACCAAAATCTCTCACAGAAAATCTCACCAAGAAGAAGACTCTTCTTCTTACAATAATCACTCTCAACAATAAAGTAAAAGTATACAAAGATTTACAACTATTTTGAGAGCTTGAGCTTGAGAGCACTTGAGAGCTTGTGAAGTAGAAAGTTGGAGAAGAATGTGGAAGAAACCCTATTTTATCAACTTCAAAGTTTCTTCCCGTTTGAAACCCTCTGCACTGACATTAATGGGTTTTGGCATCATGTGTTGGTGAGTCCTCATCATTGGAGATCTCCCTTTGGCATGTAGCAACATTCTTGGAGAGATTTCAAAATGAATGCCAAGAAAGGAAACCTGAGAAACTTCAACAGAGATGAGTCTGCAAAAAAGACACTAAAAAGAGAGGGTACAAAGAGTCAACTGATGTTAAAAAGTGAAGTTCAAGACCTTTGTAACGTTGGTCACATGAAGCGCCTAATGTGCAAAAGCACAGGCGTTCGATGTGACATTGAGCGCTTGATGTGAAAATGAACAGTCGTTCGAAGTCACATCAAGCGCCTAATGTGGGCTTCTTAAGGCGTTCGAAGTCACATGAAGCGCTTAATGTGGCACTTCACGCTTGTTCGAACTAACTCTGACTTTTAATCAGAGAAAGTACATAGGAGTACGTGCCCAGCCAGGGGAAAAGTACTTTTGGCATAGTGGACTGCATAAAGCGCCTAAAGAGGCGTTCAAAGTGTTCGCACTTTTCAACAGGTCACATAAAGCGCCTAATTAGGCGTTCAAAGTGTCCAGTTTTTCAAACACTCACATGAAGCTCCTAATCTAGGCGTTCGAAGTGTTCGCAGATCCAGACACTTCACATAAAGCGCCTAATCTAGGCGTTCGAAGTGTACTGGACTCCACCAAGGTACATTAAGCGCCTAATGTAGGCGTTCGAAGTATACTGACTTCAAACAACAAACATGAAGCGCCTAATGGGTTGTTCAATGTGCCAAATTGTGCAAATCATCAAAACTCAACATATTCTAACACATATAACACTTGAATAAAAGGCAATGACAACAAATACTCCAATTGCTAATTTTTTTGTTAAAAGTGGTAGGTCAAAATTCATCTTCTCTGTAGTTTTTTTTATTGTAATTGTGAGGTATATTCTTTGTGGATTGTCTAAAGTGCATTGCGAAAGCAAATTTATGTGTATGTATATATTATTACAACAAACAACATTACCTCATTGCTTTAGATACATCCACCTATAACGAGGTATGAGGGGTCGATGTACACAACCATACCCATGTATTAGAAGGTTGTTTCCAATGACCTATAATAAAAGTTACGTCAAGCTGTGTCAATCAACTGCTACTCCACAATGAAAATTTTATCTTTTCGTTGGGTGATAGTTAGGATTTTTCATGACCAAATCGCAAAATCTAAGAACACTAATTATTGGTCATTTTCAATACTTCGTAATATTCGAATAGACAAAAAACAGTTGTTTATATACTATGATATCACACGAATCATTATTTCGGGCAGCATGCTTTCATCAAATTTTATATATTGGATGAGGTGTCGACATTTTATTTGGCAGACTTGAACGTAAATTATCAAAAGACAATTATTGTCAAATTAATTCAACTTCACTTTCATGACGATGGCGTAGTTGTTAGTCTATGAGACTATTAGTTGATAACATATAGCTCTGATTCAATATACCCACACACGCTGCATATACATACACACAGATACATACACACACACACACACACACACACATATATATATATATATATATATATATATATATATATATACATACATATATATATACATACATATATATATACATACATATATATATATATATACATATATATATATATATATATGTAAACACATATATATCTACGACGGAGAAACTTATACTTCACTATGGTGAAACAAAATAAAATCCCCCGCCGGCGAAGAAAGTCGTACAGCGTTCCAGTGCAAAGAAACCCAAAAGGTCACTTTATTCTGGTGAGAAAAGCCTTACTTATGATCGATCACTCTTTCTTGACTTTGGAATATAATAGAATAAAGCAAAGTAATTCACCAAATTGGCTACGCTTGTTATATTGTGAAGTAGCAGATAATCGACACAGATTGACACAATTTTCATTATGGGTCACCGGAAAACAAACTCTGTGTGTTTCTAATACATTAGTATGGTTGTGTGCATCTGATCCCTTCATATCCCGTCATAGCCGTGAGCCTCTAAAGCAATGAGATAATGTTGTGCATTCGATACTGATGCAAGATGACACTATTAGGATCCACTCTTCCACCTCCAGCAATCTTTCCACAAGGGTTTAGGCACAAAGAAGTTAAACTTCTCCTTGCTTCCGTCGTGTAGAATCACCGGCTTAAGCAATACCTTAGATTTAAGCATGCGTTGATAGGCAAACCTTCAAGGCCCTCCTAGACGGTCACTTTAATCCTTGGCATTCATCCTCAATTTACTCAAGATTGAGAGATATTAGCTTTGATTTTTAGTTCAAAAATCAAGAAACAAGAATTTACTCTTTTTGGAGAGAAAAACACACAAAATTTTTATTGATGTTGGCTGCTGAAACTGGCGGCCCTTAGGTTGCCTTTATGCAGATTTTTACAACCTAAAACAATCCTAGAATGGATAAAATTCTACTCTAAAAATCTATCACAAATTTGAAATAAGATAAATTGTAATTTTGTACTAAAAACTATGTTGAAAATGAAACTGTCTTCTTAGTTATCCAGCCGGTTTTGCCTTTATTTGTAGACTTTGGAGATCAATTTTGTTGGTTGGATCAGCTTGGGTTAATCTTCAAAAAGTTGGTTGAAATTTCATCTTGATTGGACTTGAAATAGAATTCAAATTCTTCATCTTTATCCCTTATAGTGGCCGTATCATTCCCTCCTTCCTGGAAAAGATTCGTCTCGAATCTTAGCGTGTATGCCATGAGAGAAAAAGATCCATGATAATGCAACAAATATGCCAAGACGCACCCAAAACATTTTGGCAAGGCATGTACGCACACTTTCACTTTAATATGTTTAGGGTGAATAAGCAACCTAATTAAGAAACATGCACCTTCCAACATGCATAGGGTGATTTTAACATGCAGACACAATAGGAAACTCCTTTTTCTTACGTGTTTAGGATGCATGAAGATGTGACTTTCATAATACAACTCAATGTATGCATGCTCACATTCTAGAAGTGGTGTTTAAAATGAAGTATTGAACAAGTGCTTCTTCCTAGTGTGCTTAGGATGCATAATCACTGAAAGCTCATATTTCTTATGCATGTAAACAACACTCAAGGGAAACACACAAATGTCATATGACGTGGTGTGATTTTGTCACAAAAGTGGCATAATTGGAGTTTTAAGAAATATAACTTGAAGCTTGAATCAAGTTCTGAACTATTTGAGATAAACTCTTCCTTGTCATAGAAAGCAGTTTCATAATCATGATTAAATATAGTATTATCGTACACAAGGTTATTTAAATGTAATTTAGGTGTCTCATGCAATGTAGAATCATGTTCATCACATTCAAATAAGAGATTGCTGAAAGCATGTCATTCATGCTTTTCTAAGGTATCACGCTTAAGTTCACTATCACAATCACTTGAAGGTTCACTTAAGATATCACTTGAATCATCATTTATGGCATATGAATCCGTAGACAATGAATTACTTATGCATGGAAATTCACGAGAGAAATCAGAACATGTATCATCTACTTCATGCTTAACAATGTTAACGTCTTCTAATTCATCACATAAGGTAGAAGAATTAACAACTGATTCATGCAAATCTGAATTGGCTGCATGCAATGCAAGCTAAACTACTTCATATTGGCATGAACGTTAATTTCACTAGGAGTATGATTAGAATCATGCAATGTTTCAGTTTCCTTAGCTTGTAATGCAAGTACCCAATCTTCCAATGTTAACTTCTTTCTTCCCATTCCCTTTGTTCTTTTCTTTTAGGTATGCTTGCCTTGCTTCAAAAGCCATTAGTTTTTCACAACCATCAGCAAGAGCAAACAAATGATCAAGATGTCTAAATCTAACGTTAAGTAAACATTTAATTATTTTCTTGTTTAGTCTGGCAAGAAATCTAATCATTTTTAGGTTTTTGTTTTCCTTAACGTTTGCATGACATAAATGATCTAATAACTCATTGTAGTAATCATGAACACAAAGATCATCCTGTGGAAGAGATTGATGCCTGGGAACTCCTTGTCTCCAATAGCTTACTCAAAGGTCTTGAGTTTGTTCAAAGTGGTACATACGCATGTCAAGATTTTCATACTCTTGCCTAGGGCAGAGTACTCCTCAAATGGTTGGAATGGACATGGTAAACCTGAAAATTAAAACAACAAAGAACAAAAGATACCAAAAACAAAGAATCCGAATGGGTAAATAGAAATAGAGTTTTGTGCACTCTTCTAACTTTTTTCCCTCTCTCTTACCACCTTGTTTCTTGATCAATCTGAGGTTAATAAATGTCAAAGGGAGAAATAAAGATAAGTGAATGCCTAGTCTCTTACAATATACCTGATACCGCAATTTAGTACGCAGTTTTTACCCAAACTTGTCCAAATCAGATCCAACCTATGCTGGAACAAAACTGGCTATTTGACTCGTATTTGGCGTCAAAATTTCGCTGAAATCAGTCCCAAATAGCAGCAAATTACAGCGCCCAGACAATCCTCAAAACGCGATCCAAACGCTCCAAAACGGTTCGATTTTCTTCTAACTTGTTGCTGTAGCAATCCGGCGATTTCCAGCACCTATATTCCCTTAAAAACAGTGGAAAAACAGCTCCGAACAGTAGAAAAATCAGCGGCACAGTGAGCAATTAAATCGGGTGTCAAAACTCACAATTTGCACCAAAAAGGATACCAAATCACACCAAAATAGGCTCCAACGATTCGGACACCAACTTGAAAATTTTAACTATGATTCAAAGGAGAAATGAAACCAAAAATGATGTAAAAAGCTGAATCAAAGAAAACTAGGGGTTGCCATGGGCAATCTTTAGTCAATCTTGATTCTATGCACTTAAAATCACAATATGACTCAAATGCATACAAAATCAAATATTCGAGTATGTTTCAATGTGTATAGGTCAGATTATGGCTATAAAAACAGTGGGTGTGGCCCGAACTTTGTGAGTTTCGTAAGAATACGTGATTTGGCTAAAACGGTGCAATAAAAGTCCAAACAGTTTCTCCTTTTTCTTTTGCTTTTCTTTCTTCACTTTTCTTGCCCTTTTGTGTCCTTTTTTTCTTGATTTTCAGATTCTGATTTTTTTTACCAGGGACAAAATCATAATTTTACACTTTTACCCTCAAAAATTCTGTTTTCTGGCTGAATGTGTAATTTAACTCCGTGATCATTGTGGTACCTTAAATTTCAAGAAACACCTTTCGATTAGTGTGAATTTGGCCCAAAACAAAATTAGAATTCTTGGTTAAATTGGGTATTTTAGTGAATTGGATTAGAGGTTTTGGTTTGAGGGGTCAATTGGGCCTGTTTGTGGGGTGAATTGATGATTGGTGGGTCTGCTGATTTTTGGCCTGGGGAGTGGTTCGGCCAGTACCGGGGGTAGGTTGCGGCCAGTGGGGGGTCGACAGAATTTTTTTTGTCAATTAGGCAGAATGCTGAAATTTAATATCTGAACAAAGATCAATGTATGCATTCAGTCACAATATGAAATCAAGTCACATAAAAATCAAAATCACACAATAGCTTCGATAGCAACGAGAGTGATTATGACTAGGTGGTTGTTTTAGATGATGCAGACGAATATTTGTGATGCTGAATTTCAATCCTAAATCAACAATCCTAAATGTGGTCAAAAGAATGCAATTTTTTTTGATAATTCGGCTAAAAAATAATAAATTTTTTTATTGATGATGAAAGAAATATGTATGAGGAAAAGAAAAATAAAATTCAGATTGTGAATGAAGAATGAATGAGAAGAAAATGCAGGATAGTTAGTGGAATTGAGTGACTTGAGGCTCTGATATCAATTTGATGCAAGCTGACATTATTAGGATTCAATCTTACACCTCCAACAATCTTTCCACAAGGGTTTAGGCACAAAGAAGGTAAACTTCCCCTTGCTTCCGTCTTGTAGAATCGTCGGCTTAAGCAATATCTTAGACTCAATTGTGCATTGATAGGCAAACCTTCAAATCTATTCTAGACGGTCACTTTAATCCTTGGTAGTCACCCCTCAATTCGCTCAAGATTGAGAGATATTAGCCTTGATTTTTAGTGAAAAATCAAAAAAAAAAAACAAGAATTCTCTCTTCTTAGAGAGAAAAACACACAAGATTTTTATTGATGTTGGTTGCTGAAACTTGCGGCCCTTAGGCTGCCTTTATGTAGATTTTTACAACCTAAAACAAACTTAGAATGGATAAAATTCTGCCCTAAAAATCTATCACAAATTTGAAATAAGATAAATTGTAATTTTGAACTAAAAACTATCTTGAAAATGAAACTATTTGTCTTCTTAGTTATCCAGCCGGTTTTGCCTTGATTTGTAGACTTTGGAGATCAATTTTGTTGGTTGGATAAGCTTGGGTTAATCTTCAAAAAGTTGGTTGAAATTTCATCTTGATTGGACTTGGAATAGAGTTCAAATGCTTCATCTTTATCCCTTATAGTGGCCGTATCAGATACCTTCATATCCCTTCATAGTCGTGAGCCTCTAAAACAATGGGATAATATTGTTGCTGTTGTTGTATGATCGATCACTCGCCCTAGCCGAAAAGGTTTTATGGCATGTTATATTTCACTGCCGTAAAAAATTTTATGACATGCTTTGACCAAAAGAATTAGTCTTGAATTGGTCCATGGGGCATGGTATCCCACATAGCAAAGCTTTCCTCGGAGCAAAGCCTCCCACAGAGCAAAACTTCCCACGGTGCAAAACCTAAGACCAAAAGACTGTCCTAAATTGGTCTACACAGCATAAGGACCATTTTTTACGGAGCAAAACCAAAGTCATGCTCCGAGTGAAAGTTAAATTAAAGATGTCTGTAACACAAACTTCGTGTTTATAAAATTGAACACAATAAAGCATAACAAATAATTAATTTTATTTATAATATAAGTGTGACGTACAATCTTTGAGGTAATTCTCATTTCTTAGAAATATCCTCTGATTTTTCACTGCAAAAGTCGTTGGACTTGTTGAAAGAGAATTTCATATATGGTGAAGACCTCTGATTCTTCGCCGCAAAAGTCGTTGACTTGTTGAAGAAGATATTTGTATATGATAATGAACCTTTTAATTTTTCCCGCAAAAGTCTTTGAATTGTTGAAGGAAATCTTCGTATATAATGAAGAACTCGATCGTTGACTTGATTTGAAGAATATGCTCTTTACATGGTGGAGGACATCGATCCTCGGTTGATTTGTTGGTAAAGATCCTCAAATTTGAAGGAGAAAGAACTTAGTTTTACTTATAGCATAGAACTTTTAATATCTTGAAGAACTTGAGTTTGTTGGATTTAATTTAATAAATCCCTTAATAGGACCGTTTAATCGAATCAATGGACAAAGTAACAAAATGCGGAAAATATACCTTGCTCCATTGCTGTTGTTGTTAATCTGAACACGTACACTGCAACTGCTCCGTCTGATGAAGAATCTGGCGTGATCCAAGGATTCACGACCTCCCACCAATTGTTGATATACCCCTTGAACCGGAATCAACAATTCACTGCTTTACCCGATGGAGAGGTTAGGCAGTGTGGACTTTATAGAAAATTTGGCACACCCCCTTTTTCTTCTGTGTATATACGTTCTTTTTACACTCTCTGTATGGGGAGGTAAATGCTTCCTCCTCTATTATAGATGGAGAATGGAGGAATCCTGATAGACATAATTGTTAATAGATAGAGATTCCTTTATCGAAGATACTTGATGATATATTCAAGTTATCTCTATCTATTTCCAAATATTATCTAATATTTAATAATAAACATTATTAAATATTAGTTAATATCTAATTATTGTGCCAACAATAATCTACAAGTCACACGTGGGTTGTCGCCCCTCGGGGACCAGATGTCGTAACTTTATGGTCGTTGCACTTTGAGCCCATCCATCGTGGTCTCTGACCATATGACTGTCTACATATTCGGGGTTTCCATTTAGACCACACTATACATCCACGAACATACCCGATGATCACTTAACATGTGGATGTTTTACGTAACAATTAATATTATTACGTGACATATGTGACATATAATATTATCATACATAACGTCCACCTTATGATTAATTCGTATAAACTTTATCAACGTGCTGCGCATCACACGTATCTCGAATTAATCCCAACAATCTCCCACTTGGACTATGTATGTCTTAAAGATTATATGTCACTCCTTTTGAGCTCATATACCGTATGTCCTTTAGTGTGTCTTTCCTTTTCCGGTCCATCAGCAAATGTTAGCAAAAGACTTAAGCCGCACGTCGCCACATTGAATTAGTTACTAGTCCCTCTTAAATCATGATACTAACATTCTACTGAATGACATGGATACTGAAATGGATATGTAGTGTGGAATTAATATGATAGGTGATCATACATATCAAATTCCAACTTGGCCCTCTTTAGCGAGATCAATAGAATTCAGAATGTATGCCGTAACTGCTTAATGTACATTACTTCTGCAGAAAAACTTTAATATAACCGGAATGTACATTATACTGTATGTCTGAAATAAACAACTTTATTGAACACAAGAAAAACCTCATAGACTCCCACTAGGATAAAACATCCTCAACTTGACTAAGACCCATACGGCTAACATGCTTGTGGAACACAACCGGTTTCACGGCCTTAGTCAAATGGTCGGCCACCATAGAGTCTGTACTGATGTGCTCAATACTGATCAGACCACTCAGAATTCTTTCTTTAACAACCAGATACTTCATCTCTATGTATTTCGCTTTAGATGAACTCTGGTTGTTATTTGAATATAGCACCGCAACATTATTGTCACAGTAAATCCTCATTGGAGACGTGATGGTCTCCAATACCCGCAGCACTGTGACAAAATTGTGAAGCCATATCGACTGATTGGATGCGTGGAAGTAAGCTACGAATTTCGCCTCCATAGTGGAGAACGCCAATACGGTCTGTTTCGTGCTTTTCCATGAGATCGCACCTCCGGCTAGGGTAAACACATAACCTAAGGTCGATTCATGCTATCATAGCATCCAGCAAAATCGGAATCTGTATATCTAGTGATCTCTAACTTATCAGATCTCCGATACGTCAGTACGTGTTGTTTCGTTTCTTGTAAATATTTCAGCACCCTCTTTGCTGCGATTCAGTGATCCTTACCCGGATCAGAGAGGTACCTGCCTAACATTCCTGTAATGAATGCCAAGTCTGGTCGTGTACATACTTGGGCATACTTTATACTCCCTACTACCGAAGCATGGGGAGTATTCCTCATTTCCGAACGTTCAAACTCTGTTTTGGGACATTGTTTTAGACTGAATTTATCTCTTCTTGCCACAGGGGTATTAAGTGGTTTGCACTTATCCATGCTATACCGCTTCAACACCTTTTTTGATGTATGCCTGTTGTGAGAGACCTAAGATACCTTGGGTGTGATTCCTCCGTATCTCAAGTCCCAACACATATGAGGCTTCACCAAGGTCTTTCATCTCGAAATGCTTTCTCAGAAAGGCTTTGGTGTCGCTCAACATGTTTACATCGTTTGTTGCAAGCAGTATATCATCTACGTATAAGATCATGAATATGAAATTGCTCCCACTGAACTTGTGATACACGCATTCGTCAATTTGGTTTGCCTCAAAACCGAAGGAGACAACCACTTTGGCGAATTTGAAGTACCACCGCCGAGACGCTTGCTTGAGCCCATAGATGGATTTCTTTAGTCGACAAACCATGCCTTTTGGATCTCCCACCTCGAATTGAGGCGGTTGAACCATGTAAATGGTTTCGTCGAGTTCTCCGTTTAGAAACGCAGTCTTAACATCCATCTGATGTAGCTCAAGATCTAAGTGTGCCACTAAAGCCATGATTATCCTGAAGGAATCCTTTGTAGATACTGAAGAGAAGGTTTCTGTATAGTCTATGCCCTCCTTTTGGGTAAACCCTTTAGCAACAAGTCGAGCCTTATATCGTTCTACGTTGCCTTTTGAATCCCGTTTGGTTTTAAATATCCATTTGCAACCAACGGGTTTCGAACCTTTAGGCAACGAGACGACATCCCATACCTTGTTGTCGTGCATAGACTTTATTTCTTCTTCCATGGCCTTTATCCACTTTTCTGAATTTCGACATTGCAATGCTTGCTGGACGTTTTCGGGATCATCGTCCAACATACCAATATCGAATTCGTGTTCTTGGAGATACACCACATAGTCGCTAGGTATGGGGTTTCTCCGTTCACGAGTGGATCTCCTTAGGGGCACTTGTTCTTGAGATACTGTAGGTTCCTGAACTGCATCAGCCGGCAATTCTTCGGGTTCTTCAGTAACTTCCTCAGGAACATGAACTTGTTCCTGTGGAGCGTCACTACTGGGATGAGGTACCTCAGGTGCGGGTATCGCTGATGCTATCTCCCCAAAAGATGGTTCGATTTGCATTTCTGTCGCATCTGAGTGTGCCTCATCTAACTCGATGATCTGCTGATGCAAATCATTCCCCTTCGGAACCAAAGTATCCTCAAAGAACTTTACCGAATTTGTCTCGAAAAACACTTTACTTGTGGGATCGTAGAATTTATACCCTCGTGACCTTTCCGAGTAACCAACGAAATAGCAACTAATTGTTTTGGTGTCCAGCTTTCTTTCATTTGGTCTGTAAGGCTTCGCCTCTGCTGGACAGCCCCAAACCCTTATGTGGTTAAGGCTAGGCTTACGCTTAGTCCATAACTCATAAGGGGTCCTTATCGTTGCCATAGTTGGTACTCGGTTGAGGATGTAAGCTGCGGCTTTAAGCGTTTCTTCCCAGAGGAATAATGGTAGCGTAGTTTGACTCATCATACTACGCACCATGTCCATAAGTGTACGATTTCGTCTTTCAGCTACACCATTCATGCTTGGTGACCCAGGCATGGTGTACTGAGGGACGATTCCGTTTTCCTCTAGGTATTTAGCAAATGGTCCTGGACACTGTTCTCCTGATCCATCATATCGACCGTAGTATTCACCCCCACGGTCCGATCTGACGGCTTTAATCCTTTTGTTGAGTTGTAACTCAACTTCAGCTTTAAAGGATTTGAACATGTCTATTGCTTGCGCTTTTTCTTTAATCAAGAATACGTAGCCATATCGCGAATAGTCGTCAATAAAGGTGATAAAATAAGAGTGGCCATTTCGAGTAACCGGATGAAATGGGCCACTAATATCGGTATGAATCAACTCTAATGGACTATTTGCACGATTTGCTTCATATCTTCGGACTTTAGTTTGTTTTCCTTTAGCACAAAATACACACGACTCTAAGTCGGTTAAGTCTAATGGATTGAGAATTTCTGTTTTGACAAGACGTTCTATTCTGTTTTTGGACACGTGTCCTAAACGTCGATGCCAAAGTGATCCTGAATTCTCATGAGTTAATTTTTCTTTAACGTTTCGCGTTACAACATGCAAGGTTTCCTGATGTGAAGCAACATTTATTGAATAAAGTTTATCAATTTCGGACATTATACCGTGACCAATCAATCTAGAAGCATGATATAGTTGGAAATTTCCATTTCCAAAATAACCGTAATATCCACTTTTATCCAATCGATAAAACGAAATAAGATTTCGTTTAAACGATGGCACTACAAAAGTGTCATGCAAATCTAGATAGAAACCGGATGTCAACAGCAATCTGAAATGCCCGATGGCTTCAACCTTTATGTCGCTGCCATTTCCCCAATAGACGTATCTTTCATCGTCTCTTGGTTTTCTATGGCTTAGGCAACCTTGCATAGTCACAGATAAGTGAGTCGTGGCTCCCGTATCGACCCACCAAGTGGCTATATCTGAAACAAAATTAACTTCACAACAAACTAGGAATGTACCCTTTTCTTGAGACAAGATATATAACCGGTACAATTCTTCCTTAAATGTCCTTCCTTATTACAAAAGAAACAAGTCATGCTTCTGGGTGTGTCAGTAGTAGGCACCCCCTTTTCCTTTTGACTTGCCTTTTGCACAGTAACCATTTCCGCAGCTTTGCGTTTCTTACCACCGAACTTGGTGGCGACAGCATTCATAACTTTATGCACCCTTATGCTGTCGATTCCACGGTACTATTTCGAGCAAAGTTTCTTTAAGAGATTGCCTGCCTCGGCTTTCTCATTCTTTACATATCTTTGCTCGAGATCGGCTAAAAATTTTTTAGCCGTCGTGGACTCAGAAACGTGTCCCATGAAGCATTTGAGGATAGTCTTTTGCATGACCATAAGACACATGCGATTTGATCGTAGCCAGCGTGCCATGTGAGATTTTTCCTCACTGGTACTTTCGTCTGTTAGCACAGCTGGACGATCTATCTGTAACGCATTGTCTAGATCAGCAATCCCCATAAAGATCTCAAATTGATCTTTCCATTGCTTATAGTTTGAACCGTTCATTGTAGGAATATCCTTCATGTTAGGCATTATTGCTGAAAAGCAAACAAGAAACGGACTTAAATACACAACACGTGTAATCTTTAAACTGCATAAAACCAAATATCAAAATAGAACCCCGATTCCATCTACCAATTGTCTTCCAATATTGGGGCTCTTTGGAGTCATCCCAATACCTTTCAACAATTGGGTGTAGTGGTCAATATGACGGCTCTCCAAGCACAGGTTAACCACCTTCCTTTGGGCCGATGAGTTAACCTACGCTTTTAAAGCTTCGCCGCCGGCCCTATTTGGGTCCACTACCATGCTCATATGTGTCTTTGACAATCACACCTTCCTTTGGGCCGGTCAATGATTGCCTCCAACACATACATGCCCTTCACGATCATAACAAATATAGTGGCGATGATATGATTGCCGCACTTTAAGGGGATCATATTAAAGCCCTACATTTGCTAAGTCGCGTAACTTTATGGTTCTATATGATCCGCAGTTTCCTGACTGACCCTTTTGCACGACCGTGCATACTTAACACCAACATCCGTTTTGTTTTACTTAAACCAATTTGAACTAGCTTGATTCCCTTTACGGCTCAAATAAGAACCACCTTGAACCAAGCTCAGTTCTCCTTACGGTATAAGAAAACAATGTCTTTATCAATCAATTTAACAAGTGATATAACCTTATGATGGGTCACATTGAGTGTGAAGGGAACCGATTCAGCAATACCCACTTGCCATAAGGGTGTATTACCATTCCACATAATTTCCAGGCCACCGGTGGAGTCACAATGGTCTCGCTTAAGTACCGGCTTTCTTAGACAAAACTATGTGTACGGTGTTTTTATCACAACTCAATGAGTCATCTATCACGAGTATAAACCGCATTGATTGATAAGTGTTGGTTAATTCAGTCAACTTAGCCCATCGAATTAACTTGGTTGAACTCGGTCAAACCGGGTCAAGCAAGATTCGGATCCTTATTGGGTTAAGTTTCTTAACTTTATTTTATTTATTTATTAACATGCATAAACATAAGGCATAAATAAATAAATAAACAAATAACTGCACGCATGTAAACATAATAATGCAATAACCGGAAATTAACATAACACTTGATTATTATTATTTTGGATTTCTTTAAAATAATAATAATAATAACAAGAATTTATTATTATTATTACTATTTTCCTTAACAATCTTTAAATAATAACAATAATAAAAGAATTTATTATCATTATTATTTACTTTATTTTCCTTTAAAAGAACTTTAAAATAATAATAATAATAATAATTACTTATTATTATTACTATTTTTCTTTAATAATAATAACAATAATAATTAAATTATCATCATCATTATTATTATTCTTTAAAAGGAGACTTTAAAATAATAATAATAACAACAATTTGTTATTACTACTATTTTCCTTAAAATAAAATTTAAATAACAATAATAAGAAATTATTATTATTTACTTTATCCAAAATAATAATAATATACACATAAACAACAAAACAAAAAAAACTGGAATTAAAAGGAATGGGGCGCGGGTCGGGTCGGGTCAGACCCACCGACCCAGTTTCTGAATTCCTTTTTTTTTTTATTTTGA
>AP025070.1:25921632-26001217 GCA_036186865.1 Eustoma russellianum | reverse complement strand
TAACCGGATTTTGGGCCGAAGCCCTATTCTGAAACACGACCGGACCGGATTGAAACCGGATCCGGCCCAACAGCTGCCAGACTGGAGTAAAAATTGCTCCTAGTTTTCAGGAGCAAGAATCGAACCTTGCACCTCCCACATGATGTCCCACGCGCTGGCCACCAGGTCATCAGAACTTTTGGTTTTTATTAAGGGAGCCATTATATTTATTTAAAAAAACCAAAAATCTCAGAACAACAAAAAACACCGAAGTTTTAGAAGGCAGGTTCGAACACGCGACATCCCTTTCTCTGCCTAGGCGCTGGCCACCAGGCAAGCAGCCTTTTGTGCTTTAATTGAAGGAGGTTTTATATTTATAATAATCTGTAAAACAATTCCAGAAAGCAACGAAAATTTCGCAGAGGACGGGATTGAACCTGCGACTTCCCGTTATATTGCAGAGGCTCTGGCCACCAGAGCCAGCGCTGCCTTTTGACAGAAACAGTGGGTTCTTATTTTAAAACTTCAAAAACAGAAACTTTCTTCCGTTTCAAAAAAACGTTTTCACCGTGAAGGTTTTTTTTTTGTTTTTTTCCCAACATGAACAGATTAACAAAATAACAAAATTGATTCGATTAGGCCTGCTCTGATACCACTTGTTGGATTTAATTTAATAAATCCCTTAATAGGACCGTTTAATCGAATCAATGGACAAAGTAACAAAATGCGAAAAATATACCTTGCTCCATTGCTGTTGTTGTTAATCTGAACACGTACACTGCAACTGCTCCGTCTGATGAAGAATCTGGCGTGATCCAAGGATTCACGACCTCCCACCAATTGTTGATATACCCCTTAAACCGGAATCAACAATTCACTGCTTTACCCGATGGAGAGGTTAGGCAGTGTGGACTTTATAGAAAATTTGGCACACCCCCTTTTTCTTCTGTGTATATACGTTCTTTTTACACTCTCTGTATGGGGAGGTAAATGCCTCCTCCTCTATTATAGATGGAGAATGGAGGAATCCTGATAGACATAATTGTTAATAGATAGAGATTCCTTTATCGAAGATACTTGATGATATATTCAAGTTATCTCTATCTATTTCCAAATATTATCTAATATTTAATAATAAACATTATTAAATATTAGTTAATATCTAATTATTGTGCCAACAATAATCTACAAGTCACACGTGGGTTGTCGCCCCTCGGGGACCAGATGTCGTAACTTTATGGTCGTTGCACTTTGAGCCCATCCATCGCGGTCTCTGACCATATGACTGTCTACATATTCGGGGTTTCCATTTAGACCACACTATACATCCACGAACATACCCGATGATCACTTAACATGTGGATGTTTTACGTAACAATTAATATTATTACGTGACATATGTGACATATAATATTATCATACATAACGTCCACCTTATGATTAATTCGTATAAACTTTATCAACGTGCTGTGCATCACACGTATCTCGAATTAATCCCAACAGAGTTGTCTTAGCCAACTCTTCATATGATGGTGTGTAGCCAAGGTATGGAATAGTCTCCTATTTATAGTCAACATATGGGGCTTGGCTTAAAAGATAAGTTACCCCTCTTTTAAGAGATAAACTTGATTTTCTGTTCATTATAGGAAATTAACGTGGCAACCCTAGCTTCTTTTCAAGAGATAAACTTGATTTCCTGTTCCATATAATGTGCTAGTTTATCAGCAGCACCACATGTACAACCAGCACAATCACAATTAGGCACAACAACAACAATATTACTCCATTGTCTTAGAGGCTCCCCCTGTGACGGGGTGTGAGAAGGTCGGATGTACGCAACCATACCCATGTGTTAGAAACACACAGAGGTTGTAATGAAGTCCATAACACTCATCCATGTCAAGATAATGAGAATGCATATAATGTTATAAAATGCAAGATGAAGGACCCTTAACAAGAAGTAAAACTAAGAAACTAATGCATGAAGTAGGGATCTTCCTATTTAAACATGCATGTGCAAGATGAACCAAGGGAATGTGTAAATTGGGTTCACTTTATTAAACCTATAACATGATTTATAAGAATTTTTAGAACCATTGTAAAATATCATTAAGTTAGAATGTGTTCTTTAATTTGCTTTTTAAATGTTTATGTTGTATTAGTTTAGGCCCATCTTGGATTGTGAGTTTCTGCAGGACCAGTTTTGGTAGCATTGACGTATCTCTCCAACCACAATTCCAAATCAGAAGTTGCAAGATGAGTTCAAAATCTAAGACAAAGATCTACAACTTTCATTTTTCGTACTTTTCCAAAATCGGTCTTCTTGATAGCCAAAAAGAGTATGCAATTTGAAGTACTGTTTCTACCAAATTCTGTGACATACCTTCAGTAATTTGGATGTATCTCCTCAATGGTTGGGCCAAATGCAAAGAACTTTATATGGTTATTTTCTACACTTGATGGGCTAAAATTCTCTATAAAAATGGCAAGGCCTAGTTCAATTGGAAGGTGTCCAAAAATCAGTCACAAACCAGGAAAGATATCAAGTTGAAGACAAATCTTTAAAGTCTTCCATGAATAGTACTTGAGGGACCTACTTTGAAAATCATCATTCAAGACTTGCAAGACTACTTTTTATGGAGCCTACATGAATATTATTTGAAAGTATGTAGTCTTTTCAATCATCATTCAAGACTTTCAAGACTAGTTTTTATGGAGCCTACATGAATAGTCTGTGGAAGTGTTTAGTCTTTTCAATCATCATTTCAATTTGTAAGATAGTTTGTTGTCTTGTGCTATTTTTGCCTATAAAAGACACATAAGAGAAGTCTTGTAATCTCACACCTTTAATGAAAATTTCTTCTTCTTCAAGAGTAATTCTTGTGTGTTTTCTTGGTTCATATTCAAAATCAAGGCTAGAATCTTTCAAGACTTGAACATCCTTGTGAGAGTTGTCTAATTCTGGGGAGAGAAACATCCAAGAGGGAGGTATCTTGCTTGGGTTATACAGAACTCATTGGAGGACTTATGTTCAAAAGGTTTTCTTCAACTTATTTGGAAGCAAGGTGAAGCTATCTTCATTGTGCCTAAACCATATTTGGAGGAGAAGCTTTAGAGTTAAAGAAAGAAAAATTCTTGCACATATCAGGTTGTTTCCGGATAACCCATAATGAAAATTGCGTCAAGTTATGTCGATCAACTGCTACTTCACAAAACTTAGAATAACCAGTTCATCCGAAATAGTCTTTAATGTTGTGAAATAGTCTGTGATTGAAAGAGACTGTTGCTTACAATATTGAGCATCCTCAATGAGGGCATACCATTAGAGAAACGTTCGGCTAAGTCTTTTCAAATACCATGTGCATTCCCTATATACATAACACTTCGACAAACTGTTGTATTGTTGCCAAGCATCATACATTGGATCATCGGGCTTCTTAACCTTCCCTGTGATGAAACCTACTTTGTTCTTTGACATCAGCACCATCGAACAGAATAGCTCCATGAATCGAATTTAGGGTTACCAATGAGTGGAGGTTGCAGCTAGGCCTGTAAACAAACCGAACGGCTCGACATGTTTGGCTTGTTTGTTCAAGATCAGCTCGCGTTCGGCTCGTTAATGGCCGGCGATTATACTGCAATCAATGCAGTATATTCTGTATTCATTATCAGCATTAATTGTGTATCATTAATTGTACCATATATAGCATATACCAAATATGTTAATATTCTCCATAATTGTATCATAATGATAGAAGATATGAGATAGCATGATTAGAGGACTATTGTAGGAAACATGTTGTATACTTATATTCATGATTTAATCAATCAAAGGCAAGGAGGATATTCTCTCTATTATGGTATCAGAGCCATAATCATCCTCTACGCTTCTGCACCCCACTGCCGGCAACCATACCCGCCGCCCCTCACCTTCTCTCAACACCAATGGCTGACACCAAGTTTCATCCCGCACTTGCTGTCACCAATATCAGAAATTTCATCCCAATCACCCTTGAAATGGAGAAAAGCCAATATTCTTCTTGGTCTGAACTCTTCAAAATCCACTGCCGAGCATATCAAGTTCTTGATCACATCATCTCACCTTCATCTGGTACCTCTATGTCCACAGACAAAACCGCTCAAGACACATAACTATGGAGCCGTCTCGATGTCATTGTACTACAATGGATATATGGTACTATCTCTACTGATTTACTGCACACCATTCTTGCTCCTGACCTAACTGCTAAGAACGCGTGGGACAACTTGCAGAACATATTTTAGGATAACAAACACTCCCGTGATGTCTATCTTGAAAACCAATTTTCCAATACACGTCTTGATAATTTTTCTAACATCTCCTTTTATTGTCAAGAATTGAAATCTCTTGCAGATCAATTGTCTAATGTTGGTTCTTCTGTCTCTGATCAACGCCTTGTTCTCCAACTCGTTAGTGGTTTGAACGAGAATTATGACGGTGTTGCCACTATCATCCAACAAAGCAACCTCCTGCCTACCTTCTATGAAGCACGCTCTCGCCTAATCCTCGAAGAAACCAGAAAGTCCAAACAAACTGCCTCTGCTGCCAAAGTTGATGATGCCGCCCTCAATACCACCACAAACCCAAATCCATCTCCCGATGCTCAGCCCCCCCCCCCACCTTCCTTCCCCCAGTCCGCCCGTCCCAACTACCGCGGCCCGTCCCACCGCGGACGCGGCCGTGGCCGCTCCAACCTCCCCCTGGCAACCATCATATAACTCCTGGCAATCTTATCCTCCATGGCGATGGCCCTCACCACTCTGGTTCAACCCTCCCTGTCCTTATCCCACCATCTCACCCACACAAACCCACCAACCACAACCCGGCCTCTTAGGCCCTCGCCCCACTCAAGCCCACAATGCCACCCACTTTTCCTCCCCCTACACACCTACTGATATTGACCAAGCCATGCACACTCTAACTCTCAATACCCCCGATCCTACTTGGTACATGGACACTGGCGCCACCTCCCACATTACCTCAAATTCAGGTATGCTCTCGTCTTATTTTAATAATTCACATTCAAATTCAATTATGGTTGGCAGTGATCACTCTATTCCTGTTCATGGCTCGGGTCATGCACGTCTTCCACCACCCCTACCCCCCTCCACTTATCAAATATTCTTCATGCTCCTCAACTAGTTAAGAATCATATTTCTGTTCGTCGCTTTACCACTGATAATAATGTTACCATTGAGTTTGACGCCTCTGGTTTCTCTGTGAAGGATCATCACACGGGCACCCAAATTCTGAGATGCAATAGCACCGGCGACCTGTACCCTCTCACCTCACTGCCGCACCCCCCCCATCCGCGCTCATGGCATTGTTCGCTGATATATGGCACAACCGATTAGGCCATCCTGGTCGTTCAGTCTTTGATTTTTTACGCAATAAAAATCTTATCCCTTGCAATTCCAAATGTAATAAATTCTCTTGTTCCTCTTGTGTACTTGGCAAACATGTTAAATTGCCATTTTATGATTCTCTAAATAACACATCTATGCCATTTGATATTTTACACAGCGATGTATGGACTTCACCTGTTCTGAGTTCCACAGGTCACAAATATTATGTTCTTTTTATCGATGACTACTCTAATTTCTTGTGGACATTTCCTATGGGCCACAAATCGGAAGTGTTTTCTCATTTTCTTACCCTTCACAAATATATTCACACTCAATTTGGTGTTTCTGTTAAATGCTTGCAGTGCGATAACGGCCGTGAATATACCAACTCACAATTCCACAGTTTCTGCCACCAAAATGGTATGACTCTACGCTTATCTTCTCCACACACATCTTCTCAAAATGGTAAAGCTGAACGCACCATACGTACAATCAACAATGTCATTCGCACTCTCCTCATCCACTTCGGTCTCCCACCATCATTTTGGCACCACGCCCTATTTATGGCCACATATCTCCTCAATATACTCCCTTGCAAAACTCTATCTCATCTCTCTCCAACACAAATTCTCTATAACAAAGAACCCTCCTACTCTCATCTCTGCGTGTTTGGATGCCTCTGCTATCCCCTTATCCCCTCTACTAATATTCACAAACTCCATGCTCGCTCCACACCATGCATCTTTCTGGGTTATCCGCCTAATCACCGGGGGTACAAATGCTATGAAATATCTACGGGTAAAATTCTAATCTCCCGCCATGTCAGCTTTGATGAACACACTTTCCCCTACTCTACGATCTCTCCTGTCTCAACTAATCAATACAATTTTCTCTATGATGATTACTTTCCTCTCATTCACAATCCACTAATCCAAATCCCTACCCCATCCGCCGCCCCCTCCCCAACGCCTCACAACCCTTCGGCCCCCCCTCCGTCCTCTCCTACTCCGGTTACCCCCCAACCTTCTGCCCCCACAAATGTCCGCACCATCACCACCCGCAGCATGCATGGTATTGTCAAGCCAAAACGCCCTCTCAATCTTTATGTCATATCCTCCCCATCTCCTCTTCCCCTGAATCCAACTGAAGCCCTTCGTGATCCAAATTGGTACGATGCCATGCATGATGAATTTGATGCAGTTATTAAAAATAAGATGTGGGTATTAGTTCCCCGTCCACCCCACGTTAACATTTTACGTTCCATGTGGATTTTTCGTCATAAAACTCGTTCTGATGGTTCTTTTGAGCGCCATAAAGCTTGTCTTGTAGGTGATGGACGCTCTCAACAACAAGGCATTGACTGTACTGATACTTTCAGTCCCGTAGTCAAACCCACCACTATTCGCACTGTTCTTCATTTGGCGTTGTCCAAATCATGGCCCATTCATCAACTCGATGTCAAAAATGCGTTCTTACATGGCACACTACAGGAAACTGTATACATGCATCAACCAATGGGTTTCCGTGATCCGACTCATCCTGACTATGTTTGCCTCCTCAAGAAGTCTCTTTATGGTTTAAAACAAGCTCCCCGTGCTTGGTATTAATGTTTTGCTGACTATGCTTCATCTATTGTGTTTGTTCATAGTCGTTGTGATCATTCTCTTTTTATATATCATCACGGTACTGACATGGCCTATCTTCTTCTTTATGTTGACGACATCATCCTTACTACTTCCTCTGATGCACTCCGGTGCCGACTCATGGATCTTCTTGCATCAGAGTTCGCTATGAAAGATCTCGGCTCCTTGAGTTATTTCCTTGGTATTGCGGTTAGCAGCAGATCGGATGGTCTATTTCTCCATCAACATAAATACACTGCAGAGATTCTTGAACGCGCAGGCATGTCAAATTGTAAGCCCATTTCTACGCCTATTGACACATCCTCCAAACTCAGCCGCCATGATGGCGTCTTATATGCCGATCCTACTCTCTACCGCAGCCTCGCTGGAGCTCTTCAATATCTTACTTTTATACGCCCGGATATCACCTATGCCGTTCAACAACTTTGTCTCTATATGCATGCACCTCATGATATTCATATGACCGCGCTAAAATGTGTCCTCCGCTATCTTAAAGGTACAGTTCACTTCGGCTTGCATCTCTCGAAATCCCGTCATACTAATCTTCTATGCTACACTGACGCGGATTGGGCCGGTTATCCTGACACGCGCCGTTCTACTTCCGGCTATTGTATCTACTTGGGTGATAACCTCATTTCTTGGTCATCAAAACGCCAACCGACATTATCCCGTTCCAGCACCGAGGCCGAATATAGAGGTGTGGCGAACGTTGTCGCTGAATCTTGTTGGCTCCGCAACTTACTTCTTGAGCTTCGTTGTCCACTTACTCAAGCCACTCTCGTTTATTGTGACAATATAAGTGCTGTTTATCTCTCCAGTAATCCGGTTTAACATCAACGTACTAAACACATTGAAATGGATATATACTTTGTACGTGAAAAAGTCGCTCAAGGCCACATTCGAGTTCACCATGTTCCGTCACAGCATCAACTCGCCGACATCTTCACCAAAGGATTACCTCGCATTCTGTTTGATGATTTTCGAACCAGTCTCAACGTTCGCGAACCTCCCGTTTCGACTGCGGGGGTGTAATGGCCGGCGGTTATACTGTAATCAATACAGTATATTCTGTATTCATTATCAGCATTAATTGTGTATCATTAATTGTACCATATATAGCACATACCAAATATGTTAATATTCTCCATAATTGTATCATAATGATAGAAGATAGGAGATAGCATGATTAGAGGACTATTGTAGGAAACATGTTGTATACTTATATTCATGAATGAATCAATCAAAGACAAGAAGGATGTTCTCTCTATTACGTGCAGAGATATCCAAAACCAGCTTGAACAATGTTCTGTGTTTGGTTACTTAAGGAACGAGCTCGAGTTTGCACGTGAAAGGCAAGACTTGGCTCGCTTAATTCTTTATTACCTGGAAGGCTGAAATAGCCGTCCTTCCCTAATCCCCAGTTCCCCTTCTGTCTCAATTACTCTCTCTCCTAATTCTCATTCTCAACACTTGTCAGTTCCAGCCGTCAACCGTCCACCGCCGCCGCAGACGCCGACACCGACAGCACCACTAACAGCACCTCGCCTTTATCCTACTGTAACCAACTCTAGTCACTACAGAGACTTTGTCTTTGCCTCTGAATTCTTCAGTCGTCTGCGCTTCCGCAGTACCAGGGAATCAAGAATCACGGGCTTTCTTTGGTTGCTCTCTCTACACTGATGCAAAGTGTTGATAGTGTTGAGCGGAAAATTGACAACGCTGATATGATGTCAGAAGAAGAAGTAAATAGCCCCCAAAGGATGGATCAGAGTGAAGCTGCTGGTGCTGAGAGTCATAAGAGATTTCGATTGGGAGCACATATCAGAGGTAGTGATTAATGGTGTCACTATGGTTCAATGCAAGCATTGCATGAAAACAATGACGAAGCATCAGGACGGGACTACTATACAATACACTCGTCATTTGAATAGGTTTCATAAAAGTAAGGATGTGGGTGGTGCATCTAGGGGTGGAACGCAAGAGATTTTGTAATTTGGAGATGGAGGGAAGAAAGAGGAAGCTAGTATTACAAATTTTTAAGTATGATCATGTAAGGTATGCGAGACTGTAGCTTGTCCGATCCTTATACATGAGTATCCCTTCAACATTGTCGAGCATGTGGGGTTCAATGACATTATGAAGGTTACATTCTTTGGTTTGTAAAGATTAGTAGGAGCTCAGCGAGGGAAGACTGTTTCACAGTTTACAATATGGAGAAGAGTAAGATGGTTGATAAATTAAAGAAAATTGGTAGGGTTGGCATGACCACCGACTTGTGGAAATCATGCCAGAAGACACAGTATATGGTGGTGACGGCACATTTTATTGATTCCGATTGGAAGTTGCAAAAGAGAGTGTTGAACTTTTGCAATGTGCCACCACCACATACTGGGGAGTTAATTGCTGAAGCTTTGGCAAAGTGTTTAAGTGATTGGAATCTTAATGATAAGATTTCTAGCATTATGGTGGATAATGCTTCTTAGAATGACAAATGCATAAAAAATTTGAAAGAACATTTCATGCAGCGGAAAGCCCTTACAATTGGTGGTAGACTGTTCCATGTGCGTTGTTGTGTGGGCATAATCAATTTGTTAGTCCAAGATGGATTAAAGGAGATCGGAGACATAATTGACACTGTTAGAGATGCGGTGAAATACTTGAATGCGTGAGAGTTCCGTTTTCGAGGTTTTTGGTACCATTGCAAAGCAATACAATGGTTATAATAAGAAACTTATTTTGGATTGTCCAACACGATGGAACAACACTTACATGATATTGGTCGCTGCTTTATTAGTGAAGCATGCCTTTACGAGATATGGTGATGTGGATCAAGAATTTGAGAAGTTTGCACCATCCATGGTTGATTGGGATAAAGTTGGTGGCATATGTGAATTTTTAAAGCTCTTCTACTCCATCACTAATACTATTTCTGCGGTCAAATATCCTACCTCGAATATGTTTCTCGTAGAATTGGCTAGGATAAAACTGTTGTTGGAAGAGAAGAAGAATGATTTCAATGAGGATATGAAGGCAATGGCTAAAGTGATGTTAGAGAAGTTTGATAAGTACTGGGGGGAGTGTAATGTGTTGCTTTCTTTGGGTGCTCTTCTTGATTGTGACACATTGCTTTAAAATTATTTTCAACCCATCTGCATATCAAAACAATGTAGATGACATGGTAGCACTTTTGGAGGTCTTGTTTGAAGAGTATAGGGTTACCCATATAAGTATAAGTGGAGGATCAACACATTCGTCGTCACAGGTTAGTTTGAATGTTTCTTCATCCAGCAAGGGTAAATCTAGCCTGTGTTGGGAAGGACTCGGGGACATCAGTTACAAAAGCGATGATGAAACACCAGTACTCTTTCAGAGGTGGATATATATCTGAATGAAAAGAAATTAAAAGCCGCACCAGACTTGGATGTGTTGTTGTGGTGGAAACTAAATAGTGGGTGCTTTAGTATTCTTTCAAGAGTCGCTCGTGATCTTTTGTCCGTTTCGGTTAGTACTGTTGCCTCTGAGTCTACCTTCAGCGCCGGTGGACGCATCATAGATGATTGCCAATCCAGTCTATCAGTAGGGACTGTAGAGATGCTCTTGTGTGCGGGCGATTGGGTACGACAATCGAGGAATGCAATGAAGGTAAATTATACTACTATCTGTAACTTTACTATATTAGTTCACTTATTATTTTATAATACTTGTTGTGATTGTTCTTTATTTCTTTAGACAGAAACGGATGATCAGAATGCATGGGAGGAGATTATATTACCAGATTGATTATAAACACTTTGTTCCATTGCTTTGCTTGTGTGCTTTATTATTATTATTTTTTCATAAACTGAGAGAGGTGACTGTTTTACATTTATGTTTATGCAATTCGATACAAGTGTATTCACTACCTGCTTTGACTTTCTTCTGTATGGGGAACAGGGACTAGAAGAAAAAATGGGACTCTTTATGGATGCAAGACTGGCTGCTACATGTCTATTTTCTTTGCTTTTTCAGTTGTTGTTGCTCTGAGTTGGAAGCTTCTTTGTAATCCAGCTCACGTACTCAAGATCTGAAACCCATTTCATAGACAGATTTATGTGTAAAACTATGCATGTCTTGTGTGCTGACATTTTTTTGCTTAACCATTGAGCTTTTCTTAAGAGATGTCATTTATGCAATTTTGGAGGGACTTGTGGAACAATTGTTGAGGATGCCCATTTTTTTTGTTTTTGGTGTTTGCAAACGGGCCCCACCGTCCCATTTTTTTTGTTTTTTTTGTTTTTGGTGTTCGTGAACGGGCTCGGCTCGTTCGGTACCTTATTGAGCCGAGTTTGGACCGTTAAATCTCGTTCGTTTAACATTCCAAGCATGTTCGGCTCGTTCGATAACACTAGCGAGCCGAGTTTGAACAGTCTCAAACTTGGCTCGTTTGGTTCGTCTACAGCCCTAGTTGCAGCAAAACAATTGAAGGATTCTCGTTTTCAATGGAGATATGGGGGATTATACATGCATTAGGGATGTTAACGAGCAGAACCAAGCCGAATAGTAGGTTTTTGAGTTGGGGTTCGTTTAGGTTAACGAACAGTTCGATTTGACTCGTTTAATAGTCGAGTCTAAAGACATATACGAGTTTGGCTCGATAACATTATAACTCTTTAAATGAACTGAACTATAAAGTTTGCCTCGGCTCGTGTATGTAAATGAATCCAAGTAGATGTTCGAATTTGGCTCGTTTAATTAGACTCAATGAACAAACTCAAACTAAACACGAACTAAACTTGAATTATTCGCAAACAATTCGATTCGTTAAACACACCTACATTATATCCATACATAATCAACTGAACCAAAATCAAAATTTCCACTAAATATACAATTAGTGATTCGCTCTAATAACAGTTGCTAGGTCTAGTGACATCTATGATTAAATGAAGCAAATTAACGAAGCAAAAATAATAACGAAGACACAATGTAAAGACCAACAATTATATATTAAAAATATAAAGATTGCATCATAGTATATATGAATGAGATAAAAATTACTTTTTTCTGATTAGCAAGGACAGATCCCGATAATGTTAACATCCAATAGTTTTTTCAGGTTGACAATAACTTATACGGGCCTCAACAGACAAAAGGGGCTAGAATCTGCTGGACAAATTGTAGCGCCCCGCTCCCGAGCCCTAACATCGGGAACAGTGCATCCGCCGTATCTCACTAAGGAGAATACAAAGCGTCGAATCAATCTCTTACTTGTCAAAGATGACGTAGAAATTTTTTTCGCGGAAACGTAAACCATAGCATATATTAAACTTCAATAACCGTCATTACATTGCTAAATAAAACTCTGGAAATAAAATAGTAAAGTAGTGTGTGGAAATCCTCAAAATATAAATAAGAACAAAACAGCTGCAGCGTCCCCTCATATCCTAGCCGCAGCTCTCAACCAGCCCACTCTGCTATGTCTGTCCCGTCCTCAATGAAGATATGCTCGTAGTCCTCATCCGGCTCACCTGGGAAGTAGGGGTGAGTGACAGAAATCACCCAGTAGATGCCCGCCTCAAACAAATACAAAACTTATATACCGAAATGATATAGCCACATAGCACATAAACATGATATAACACATAGCACATAACATGATATAACACATAGCACATAAACATGATATAACACATAGCACATAAATATAAGATAACTTGCATAAGATAAAGTAGATGCGGTAAGTAAAGCACTCCACATAAAAATGCACAAGTACGTGATGCATGCTCAATTAACGTGTCACACGCAACAAGAATCATGTCATGCATTATGCCCTAGACCTATATGCAATGCATGATCCCGGGATTGACTGGATGCCTGTAGCCCGTGCACTACAATCCACCCTTGCGGATGCCCGTGGCCCGTACACCACGATCCACCCCAACCGATGCCCGTGGCCCGTGCACCACGATCCACCATAACCAAGTATCCATGGCCCGTACACCATGATCCATCATAATCACATACTCATGGCCCGTACACCATGGTCCACTCCACTCGAGCGTCTGAGACCCGTACATCTCAGCCCACTCCCAATGCAATGCACGTGCCATGAATGCAACAACAAAATCGCCTGGGGCCCGTACGCCCATCCTCACCAACTCCGGCACTCAACACTAATCGTCTAGGGCCCGTACGCCCATCCTCACCATCTCCGGCACTCAATATTTGGCTTCATAAAATTTACAAATATTGGAAAGTAGTTATTTAGCATTCCTTTTATTTTTACTTAGCTTGTATTAATTTTTTAGAATTTTCTACTAATTTTCCCTTATTTAATTCCATTTATTACTAATTATTTTTAATTACTTACATTTCTCAAAATTCAGAAATTAAGTGGGAATAATTTAATTTTAAACTTTTATATTTTCTGGAATTTATTTAGAATTTTTTGATAATTAAATATATTTTTCGGGAATTTTAAACTAATTTTAATTAATTATTTATTATTTATTCATTTCAGAAATTAATTTCCAGATTTTTTTTTATTTTTCGGCTTGGGCCAGCCTGCTACCTGGTCCGGTCCGCTGGCCATCCGGTCCGGTCCGGCAGCCTGGCCGGTCCAACAGTATTTTCTTTTTTTTTTTATTTTTTTTCTATTTCCTTCTAACCTCCATAAAATATTCGTTTTAACTCCGATTGACCTCAAACCAGTTGCGTTGGACTCGTTATAACGAGATGCAACTTTTGGGAGTGGACACGTCATCACGTGTCCGGACGCGCCGTCAGGGGCCGCGCGTGGGCCCCACGCGCCACCCCCTGAAACGCGTCCGTCAGACCCGTTTTTTTCAACTTTCAACCCAATCCCAACCTATTCCGGGCTAGATGAACTTATTCTAAGGTCAAAACGCAATTTTAAACTTCACTAAGTATGTAAATTCCAAATCTTTCGAGTTAATTCAAGGGTATTCCCACCCCAATCCAATCCTATCACCAAAATCATATACATACAAGTACATAGCAGCAATAAACAATTACCTCATGTTATTCCAAATATAAACAAATACAATTCTATAATTTAAACAATAAAAACAAAGAAACCACATAAAATATATCATCAAAGCATGCATGGATCGTACCCATTTGAGGGGGAAGAGGCACCTACCTCGATTGACGATAATGCAAATAGATTCGACGGACTAAAACTTGGGTTCGGGGCCTCGCCTTCCTTCTTCTTCTCTCTTTTTTCTTTCTCTCTTCTCTCTCTCTCTCTCTTTTTTTTTGCCGTGCGTGTGTGCATGTGTGGAGGCTGAATGAAGATTTTTCTTTTGTCGTAGTGTTAGGCGTGTATGCGTATATATGGTGGGGGAGTTAGGGTAGATTTTAGGTTTTTCCATTTGGTTTTGGTTTAGGTTTCCTAATGTAACTTAATTTTTATCTAGTTTATACTTATCTTTATTATTATTATTACTTTTTATTTATTACTTTTTATTTAGTATTTATTAATATATGTATTATATATATATATATACACACACATTTTGTCGGTCATAACATCCTACCCACCTTACAAGAAGTTTCGTCCTCGAAACTTGACGTACCTTATTCGAAAAGCTGTGGGTATCTCTCTCGCATTTGCTTCTCAAGCTCCCAAGTCGCCTCGCGCTCGTTGTGATTGGTCCACCGTATTTTAACATAAGGGATGACTCGGTGCCTCAACACTTGGTCCTTACGATCCACTATCCTGATGGGGGTCTCCTCATATGTAACGTCCTGTCGGATCCTCAACGGTGGCTCATCTAGAACATGGCTTGGGTCCGGAACATATTTCCTCAACTGAGAAACATGAAATATGTTATGAACCTGAGCCAAGACAGGAGGTAATGCTAATCGGTAGGCCAGCGTACCAACCCTCTCGAGTACCTCATAAGGACCAATGTAGCGAGACTTCAGTTTACCCTTTATACCGAATCGTGAAACCCCCTTCGTAGGTGACACTCTCAAGTAAACCTTCTCGCCCACGTCAAATTCTAGTGGACGCCGTTTCGAATCGGCCCAGCTCTTGCTTTTGTCTTGAGCAATCTTTAGTCTATCTCGTATCAACTTCACTTTCTCTCTAGTCTGCTCAAACAATTCAGGGCCGGTAATAACGCGCTCACCGACCTCATCCCAATGAACAGGGGACCTGCACTTACGTCCATAGAGCGCCTCAAAGGGTGCCATGACGATGGCACTGTGGTGACTGTTGTTGTAAGAGAACTCAATGAGCTTGATCATACCGTTCCAGTTTCCCTTGAAGTCCAATGCGCACGCTCTCAACATGTCCTATAAGGTCTGAATGGTCCTCTCAGACTGCCCGTCTGTCTATGGATGGAAAGCGGTACTCAGTCGCAGCTCCGTCCTCAACCTTTCCTAACATGCTGACCAAAATCTGGAGGTGAATGTCGGATCACGGTCTAAAACGAGGCTAACTGGGATCCCATGAAGACTGGCAATATCATCGATGTACAACGTCACTAACCTCTCTAAGGTCACATCACTCAGCGCTGGTAAAAGTGGGCAGACTTCGTCAATCGATCAACAATGACCCAGATCATGTCGTCGTCGTTTCTTGTTTTAAGGAGCTCTACCACAAAGTCTATTGTTACATGCTCTTATTTCCACTCTGGTATCTTCAACGGCAACATCCAAATCTCTTGGCCTCTAATGCTCTGCCTTAACTTGTTGACAAACGAGGCACCTCTCAATGAACTCGGCGATGTGTCTCTTCATACTACTTCACCAATAGTGTCTCTTTAGATCAATGTACATCTTTGTAGCACCTGGATGAATCGACAACTTCGAATTGTATGCCTCCTTCAACAATTCCTTCCTTAGATCCTTATTGTCGGGCACGCACAACCTACCATGGTATCAAATACTGCCATCATCATGTATCTGGAAGCCCTCAATCAAACTGGTCAACATTCTTCTCGGGTATCCCTAAGCGTCACATCATTCTTCTGCGCCTCTTTAATCCGCTTAATCAAAGATGGTGTAATAACCAAGGCCGCCAGAACATTAGCAGTGGAATCAACAATGTCAAGATCAAACTCTGTCATCTCTTTCTCCAGTGACATCCGTCTGGCTTGATTAGGCTTTATACTCAAGGCATCTGCAACCCGGTCTGCTTTCTCCCGGATGATAACTCATGGTCAGGTCATAGTCTTTCAGTAGCTCAAGCCATCTCCTCTGACGCATATCCGACTCTTTCTGTGTGAATAAATACTTTTACACCGTATAGATAATGACGCCAAATCTTCAATGCAAACATCACCGCTGTCAGCTCCAGATCATGAGTCGGGAAATTTTGTTCATATTGCTTCAACTGCCTCGAAGCGTATGCACTAACCCTATCTCTCTGCATTATTACACACCCTAGACCATTCTTCAAGGCGTCGCCGTAGATGACAAACCCTTCAGTGTCAGAGGGTTATGCCAATACTGGTGTAGTCGTCAACCTCCATAAAACTTTTCTCACACTCGAAGGTCCATAAGGATTTGGTCTCTTTTTTTTTGAGTCAGTCGACTCAGAGGTGCTGCGATATTCGAGAATCCCTCCACGTATTTGCGATGATAACCGACAAGGCCAAGAAAACTGCGCACCTCAGTTACATTAGTAGGTCGGAGCCATTCTGTATCTACCTTCTTTGGGTCAACAGTAATGCACTCCTTAGAAATCACGCGGCCTATGAAAGTCACACTCTCTAACCAGAACTCGCACTCGCTGAACTTTGCATACAGCTTTCTCTTCCTAAGAGTCTCCAATACCTCTTGCCAGTGTTCAATATGCGTCTCCTCATCAGGTGAATACACCAAGATGTTGTCGATGGACACTACCACACAATGGTCATACTGCTTCCTGAATACCGTGTTCATCAAGTCCATGAAGGCCGCAAGTGCATTCGTCAGTCCAAAAGGCATCACAAGAAACTCGTAGTACCCATATCGAGTGCGGAACGCAGTCTTTGCTATGTTTTCTGCCTTAATCCTCAACTGATGGTAGCCTGATCGGAGGTCGATCTTCGAGAATACTCTGGCACCCTTCAACTGATCAAATGGATCGTCGATCATCGGTAGTGGGTATTTATTCTTTATCGTGATCTTATTTAGCTCACGATAGTCGATACATAACCTTGTACTGTCGTCTTTCTTTTTCACGAACAACACTGGTGCTCCTCAGGAAGAAACACTAGTCCTGATAAACTTCATGTCCAGCAACTCCTGCAATTGCTCTTTAAGCTCTTTTAACTCTGCTGGTGCCATCTTGTATGGTGCCTTCGAGATCGGCTCAGCTCCGGGTATGAGGTCGATCTCGAACTCTACTTCCCTACTCGGTGATAAACCTGACAACTCGTCAAGGACATCCTTAAAATTTCGTACCACTGGAATATCCTCAATCGATGGAGTCTCAGCACTGGCATTTAGATTATACACAAGAAAACTCCCGGCTCCTTTTTTCAATGCCCAAGAGGCCTGTGCTGCAGTCATGTAGATTTTTTTTTTCTGGATGACTTTTTCAATTTGACATCCCCCTGGAAGATAGTCTCTCGTTTATCCGGTGTCTGCGTACTGACTGTCTCTGATGGCAGTTGATAGTAGCACTATATCTTGCCATGAAATCCATGCCCAGAATGATGTCGAAATCCTGCATCTGGATCGGGATCAGGGTTACGGAGAACTCAAACTAATTAATCTCCAAGTGACATTTTTTTGTACTGATAGTGGGATACAAACACCTGGTCGCTTGCGGCTTGAATACGATGAATGATCTCAAGATGTTATGATAGAATACACATGTTCTTGGCGGATCTCTTGGCAACAAACAAGTGGCTGGCACCACTATCAAATAGGACGTAGGCTGGGACTTTGCTAATTAACATCTCACCTATAACTACGTCCCCGACCTCCTCTACCTCAATGTCCGTCATAACACGCACACGAGCATTGGTCTGCCCCTTTGCCTTCTATTGCATATGACTTGATGATGGAGGGGTTGCTTGTGCTGGTGTGGGGCACTCTCTGGAATAGAGTGCTTCTGGTACTCCTCCTTAAACTGGGTCCATGTCGGAGGTGGAGTCAGCCTGCATGTCGCACACTGCTACCATTGCTCGGTATCACCCTCTAAGAATGGTACGACCACATCAACCTTTAGGCCATCCGGAACCTGCATCAACCTCAACTGCTTATACACAATTTTGAGCCAGATTTCTGCTCCTCTGGTCGTGTTGTACCCCTGAATATAGGTATCTGGCAGTTCTGCATCTTCCGGTAGAAAAATCGAAGCCCCCTGGGTGGTGGTGCTGGTGGTGGCTGCTGCTGTTGTAGGTAAGCCATCTGTATCTGCTGCTGGGCCATCAATGTAGTCAACGTGGCCAGGGTATCTGCAAGGACCCTAGGAATAGTCCCCTGACCCTGCTGATCATGGCCATCGTGTCCTCTGTTTCCAGCTGGCGGCTCGCGTCGTGGAGGCATTATCCGGAATTTGAGTTCATGAGATGAATACAGATTAATCCAAAGTAAGTTGAAGGATTGGACGCTTATAAAACGTTAATTAAACAACGAAAGCTCGCCATCGGCACACACCTCCCATAACCCGATCATAACTTAAGTCTAAAATCATCTCTTAAGTCTACTTTGTTTATTAGGGGCAAAATTGTCATTTCGCAAAAGATCATAACTTATGTCTAGTGATCTAGTTAATCCTGCGTTTCCGAGGCGGATCTGAAGCCTCGGCTCTGATACCACCTGTAGCACCCCGCTCCCGAACCCTAACATCGGGAACAGTGCACCCGTCGTATCTCACTAAGGAGAATACAAAGCGTCGAATCAATCTCTTACTTGTCAAAGATGACGTAGAAATTTTTTTCGCGGAAACGTAAACCATAGCATATATTAAACTTCAATAACCGTCATTACATTGCTAAATAAAACTCTGGAAATAAAATAGTAAAGTAGTGTGTGGAAATCCTCAAAATATAAATAAGAACAAAACAGCTGCAGCGTCCCCTCATATCCTAGCCGCAGCTCTCAACCAGCCCACTCTGCTATGTCCGTCCCGTCCTCAATGAAGATATGCTTGTAGTCCTCATCCGGCTCACCTGGGAAGTAGGGGTGAGTAACAGAAATCACCCAGTAGATGCCCGCCTCAAACAAATACAAAACTTACATACCGAAATGATATAGCCACATAGCACATAAACATGATATAACACATAGCACATAACATGATATAACACATAGCACATAAACATGATATAACACATAGCACATAAATATAAGATAACTTGCATAAGATAAAGTAGATGCGGTAAGTAAAGCACTCCACATAAAAATGCACAAGTACGTGATGCATGCTCAATTAACGTGTCACACGCAACAAGAATCATGTCATGCAATATGCCCTAGACCTATATGCAATGCATGATCCCGGGATTGACTGGATGCCTGTAGCCCGTGCACTACAATCCACCCTTGCGTATGCCCGTGGCCCGTACACCACGATCCACCCCAACCGATGCCCGTGGCCCGTGCACCACGATCCACCATAACCAAGTATCCATGGCCCGTACACCATGATCCATCATAATCACATACTCATGGCCCGTACACCATGGTCCACTCCACTCGAGCGTCTGAGACCCGTACATCTCAGCCCACTCCCAATGCAATGCACGTGCCATGAATGCAACAACAAAATCGCCTGGGGCCCGTACGCCCATCCTCACCAACTCCGGCACTCAACACTAATCGTCTAGGGCCCGTACGCCCATCCTCACCATCTCCGGCACTCAATATTTGGCTTCATAAAATTTACAAATATTGGAAAGTAGTTATTTAGCATTCCTTTTATTTTTACTTAGCTTGTATTAATTTTCTAGAATTTTCTACTAATTTTCCCTTATTTAATTCCATTTATTACTAATTATTTTTAATTACTTACATTTCTCAAAATTCAGAAATTAAGTGGGAATAATTTAATTTTAAACTTTTATATTTTCTGGAATTTATTTAGAATTTTTGATAATTAAATATATTTTTCGGGAATTTTAAACTAATTTTAATTAATTATTTATTATTTATTCATTTCAGAAATTAATTTCCAGATTTTTTTTTATTTTTCGGCTTGGGCCGGCCTGCTACCTGGTCCGGTCCGCTGGCCATCCGGTCCGGTCCGGCAGCCTGGCCGGTCCAACAGTATTTTCTTTTTTTTTTTATTTTTTTTCTATTTCCTTCTAACCTCCATAAAATATTCGTTTTAACTCCGATTGACCTCAAACCAGTTGCGTTGGACTCGTTATAACGAGATGCAACTTTTGGGAGTGGACACGTCATCACGTGTCCGGACGCGCCGTCAGGGGCCGCGCGTGGGCCCCACGCGCCACCCCCTGAAACGCGTCCGTCAGACCCGTTTTTTTCGACTTTCAACCCAATCCCAACCTATTCCGGGCTAGATGAACTTATTCTAAGGTCAAAACGCAATTTTAAACTTCACTAAGTATGTAAATTCCAAATCTTTCGAGTTAATTCAAGAGTATTCCCACCCCAATCCAATCCTATCACCAAAATCATATACATACAAGTACATAGCAGCAATAAACAATTACCTCATGTTATTCCAAATATAAACAAATACAATTCTATAATTTAAACAATTAAAAACAAAGAAACCACATAAAATATATCATCAAAGCATGCATGGATCGTACCCATTTGAGGGGGAAGAGGCACCAACCTCGATTGAAGATAACACAAATAGATTCGACGGACTAAAACTTGGGTTCGGGGCCTCGCCTTCCTTCTTCTTCTCTCTTTTTCTTTCTCTCTTCTCTCTCTCTCTCTCTTTTTTTTTTGCCGTGCGTGTGTGCGTGTGTGGGGGCTGAATGAAGATTTTTCTTTTGTCGTAGTGTTAGGCGTGTATGCGTATATATGGTGGGGGAGTTAGGGTAGATTTTAGGTTTTCCCATTTGGTTTTGGTTTAGGTTTCCTAATGTAACTTAATCTTTATCTAGTTTATACTTATCTTTATTATTATTATTACTTTTTATTTATTACTTTTTATTTAGTATTTATTAATATATGTATTATATATATATATACACACACATTTTGTCGGTCATAACACAAATCAAGATCGCTACAATTATGATATCAAAATCAACTACCAGACAGAGAAGGTATGGCAGGTAGATCATGGATGGGCTCAGCGGGAACACTGGTCTACTTAATGGTGCTAGAATGTAAAGACGTACAATCTCATATTAGATAATATGAAGATCATGACATAAAATATAAGACTGAGCCTAAATGGCAAATGTTAACAAAGGTTGATCTTTTTCGGATCAGCGAGGATTATTCCTGATAAAATTTACATTCAGTACTGCGGCTAGACCCATAGTATTGTGGCCGGCAGTAATAGATGCTAGGGCTGGGATTTGCTGGATGAATCCCAGCCGTTATATTTATGGTATCAGAGCCCACTATCGGATAGTAAAGATCTGCTAGACGGATCTTCGATGAGCTCATAAATGACGTTAACTAATTTAAGAGGATAGAATGTGAAGAACCATAATTTCAAATTGGATAATGAAAAGATTGTTCAAAAGTATATATGAACGAGTCTAAGTGTTAAATGTCAATAAGAATTAATTTTTTTGGACAAATGATATTGAAGCCCACTAAAATTAACATTGGTACTACTGACAGAACCATAGTAGCGTCTCCAGATTCACACAGACTCTTAATCTGGAATCTGAATGGCAATCTGGATCAGAAGATCTTAATGTAGTTAGTATAAAAACTTCCATCAACAGATTAAGCAATATCAATAAAACTCATAGTGTGCCTCAAGGGAAATTAAACAAACAAAATTAAAACTCATAGTACAAAATATAATGATTTTATTTAAATGTAGACTCTCTCTAACATGATCCTGATGTCTTTTTTATTATACTTCTTTGATAAATTTTTACTCCTTGAGGACAAATCCCTTCGTATCTAATTGATAAGTAAACCCTAAAAGAAATTACAGCATATCAATTTTAGTTTAAGTCACCTCTTACTCATAATTTTTCTATCTTTTCTCTTTTTTCTTTTATAAGGGTGGGGATAGAACTTGGCAACCATGAACAAGCCAACAGCAAGAGGAGGATTTTTCTCTCTTTTTTAAAACTTTAAAAAGGATCTTCCTGGTACATTAGGCTTCTATATTTGCGTAAGATCTGAAGAGAATGTAAGGTCCAAAGAAGAGCTAGATCGCTTCGCGATCAGATGTATACAGTCTTACCCTACACTTTATACAAGAAAATGTTTCTAGGACTTGAACCCAAGTCACAAATGAAATTTTTTAACTTTCAAATGCGAAATGTTAGAAACACACTGTTAACAGAAAGTGGAGAGGGGATGAATAAATCCAAAAGAGGATTGATGACTATTACTTGTTTATCATCAACGTGTTATCTTTATCTATTGTTTGAATTATAATTTTGAAATTAAATATCGTTACCAGAATGATTGTAAAAAATAGATAATGTTGAGACAGTTTTTTTTAAATAAAAAAAGATTATAAAACAGAGACGGAATTAGTAGAATGCAAACTAAAGAGACATTACCTAAAGGCCAAGCTAAGAATGGCTATGTTGCAACTTAATTATAAGAAGCCGCTTGATCTTTCTCCAACCAATCGAAATTTGCAAGTTTTCTCGTCATTGGTGCGACCAGTGCGTGTATGTGAGAGAGTATCTCTAGCGTCCCATGCTGAGTCCTAGCATTCGAAACGGTTCATCTATCATATTTTGTTAAAAAAATACAAGACGTCGAAACAAATCACCTACACGTCAGCAAAATGGTGTAGACTGATATAGCAGAAACATCTTAAAATTAAAACCATAGAAATAATCCACAAATCATCCCTCGTACAAGCCTCGGAAATGTCTAAATCCAAAAACATAAATCGTAATCTTAGTAAAGTAATTCTAAGCCTCAAAATATAAAATCTCGAATCTACAAAAATAAAAGTCTCAAATAAATTCCATAAATAAATCATCTCGTCACTCTTCAAATCAACGATATCCCCACTCGGATTCATCCTCGGCGAACACTAAATCGTACCCCTGATTTTCTGCAAAAATATCAATAAGTGTAGTATGAGCGACAAAACATTGCTCAGTAAGTAGCTTGTCTGTGCCCACTATGGGATCATACGCGAACATAGTTAAGCTTTTTAGAAAATATCGAGTTTCTCATTCGCAAATACATTAACTATAATACCCTTTACAATCCAACAAGCACCAAAGTCAAACGTACACAACTTCCACCTAAATAACCAATCAAATGTTAGCCAAAGTCAATTGTGCAAATTTCCCAAACCGATGCAATGCAAAGTTTAAAATCCAAAGTCGAAGTCAAATCCAAAATCAATTCCAAATCTGATGGTCCAAAATTCCAAAACAAAGTTCAATGTAATGGATATATCATTTTTCTTACAAGTGACTTATACCGTAAGACGTACGAATTCGTCACCCTAATAGTCAATACGTCCAGACGCCCTATGAAAATAGTCAATAAGCCTGGACACCCTAATTGGCGGTTAATATGCCCAAACATCCTATCAAAATAGTCAATATGCTCGGATGCCCCGTTTGTTTGGAATCAATTCTGCTTAACAATATATTTCACCTTGCAAAGGTTAATTTCGCAAAATGCATAATGCACAAATCCAAATATCAAAATATCCCTAACTCTCGTGCATCCATATACATATATATGCTCACGCTCATACATATGCATATACACATAGATACATATGCATACATCCCTCGCACACATCCCTAATTCCTTTAACTTCCCTCAACCCAAAAGCTCACTCTCTCAGCTTGGCCCAAACCCGTGGCCCAATCTCCTTCTTCCATCTTTTTCTTCTTTTCCTTTTCTGGCCCATCCCATTTTCTCCCCTTTCTTCCCTCAGTCCACTCCCCTTCAGCCCCCATCCCGCTCCCCAAGTCCCTCGGCCCACCTCCCCCACCCCCTACCCCCTCCCGAAAAAAACCCTGACTCCCTCCCCCAACTCTCTCACCCTTCAGACACCATCCCCACCTGCACACCACCCACACTCACACACACCAAACACCACACACAACACAGTTCACTCATCACACATAGCACACTGCACACGCGCACTGCGTCACTTTCACTGCACATGCGCAACCGCTGGCGCCACTCACCACCTCCAAAAAGGGAGAAGATTCAATGACGCGAGAGTAAATGACGCTCTTATGACGCGTCCAATGAAATACTGCCACGTGGCAACCCAGGAAAAAACCTTTTTCTTCATCTTTGGGCCCATTTTTATTTATCTCCCAAAATAACCCACCCCCAATTATTTTCACCATCGTCAAACAACAGTTCAGCGTCTTCCCCTGCGTCCATCAAAACCCAGTTCATCGTCTCCCCCCGATAGATTAAAAAAAAGTTAATAAGAGGAGATGATTTTGAGATAGATCTGGTAGCCCACCAAGAACAGAGAGAGGAGAAATCTGAATACTTCTCGGAGAAAGAGGAGATGATTTTGGAAAAAAAAAGGTTTATATAAATCATGTAACTCGTCCAAAGACCCCCCACTCCTTCTGTATATATCTTGCGCATATAAAAAGTTTCCATCTTGTTGAGTATTTTCACAAGGCGGAGTGCTGCCGGCTGTGGTGGCGGAGATGCTGCAAGAGGCGGAGGAGTTGGTGATGCAGCTTTTGACCACCGCATGTAGATCACAATTATCTGCCATTTTTTTAGACTGAGATAAGAAACAAACTGAAGGGTTGTAGACAGGAAAAGCAGAGTTGAGGCGGGGCTGAAATGGACGAACATTTGTGCAGTAGCATTTTGGGTGTGAAAAAAAAATTACCAGTACAAATCTGAAGCCAGAGGAACAGTTCTTCTGTCTAGGTTGGAAATCGGCTGGAATTTGGTTGGAGAATTCTTCCTTGCTGTGCTGTGTGTGGAAGACGACTGGGATTGGGAAAGGGGAATATGTTTTTTTTAAATTTTCGGTTAAAATATAAAATGATGTTAAGAAAAAATGAAGGTGACACGTGTCAACCGTTGATAGGCCGCGTCACCAGCGTCCATTTCAGCCCCGCGTCATACAAACTCTTCCCCTCCAAAAATCACCCCAATCCAATTTCCAACCTTATTTCACCCTCAATTCATACAAAATCGTAATTGTTCTCCACTATAAGAAATCATACCATATTCATACAAAATTCACACAAATTAACATATACATATTTATACAAATAGTATGCATTGCAAATTATATACATATGAAGATTATACGAAATTCCTACACACATATAACTCTCGGCCAAAGCTATATATAAAATATACATATATATTTTCGGCTCTTATCACAAAAAATATAAGGATTTTGCATCAATATATACATATATACAAAACGCACGGCATACACATATATACAAACACTCATCTATGCAACCCCTTATACATATGCATGATCCTCAAATTTATACAAAAATATACCTACAATTTTCGCAGAATCATAACAAATACAGAGAGGGTACTTACCTGTACGCGTATTAGGCTACATGACTGATCAATCTTAAGGTTGTCTGAAAGAAAAATTTTGTCTTCTTCTTCATAGGTAATGGTGGCCGAATGGTTGAACTAAGTAGAGTTGGCGGCCGGATTGTGAGTTATGGTGAGGTTAGGCTAGAGTTTTGGATAGAATAAATAGGTAGTTAAGTATCTTAGTGGATAAAGAGAATATATCATTTTAAAACCAATCAGTTAAGATTTAATTTTTATCTCTTATTTATCTATCCTAACTAAATATTATCTTAGATAACCATTATCCTATATTTATATTTATATATTTCTTTTTTATTTTTCTTTTAAAAATTTTCGGATATAACATCATACATCAAAGCAACTGTAGGAATTTAGAAAGAAAAAAAATTAAACAAAAGCGCGTAAAGAACACATAAATATACATTTTCTTTATCTTCTTTGAGAAAACGGCGTAAAAATGTTATAAAAATCTTAACCAACTATACAAATTTATATGATTCAAATTATAATCGATTCGGATCAAACCATACCACGGTGGCGAAGCCCCATGTAACCCTAAGGAGATCAGTGGTAGGCTCTAGTTACCACCACAGACCATGTAAAAAATTCTATTCATATGGTACTTCCAAAATATCTAGATTGCAGTTTATACAGGTATCTCAAGAGCAGAATTTTTTTCTTATTTATAGTGATTTTACGGTATCTTTTTTAGCCATTTGAGCCATGTCTAATTAGTATTTTTAACCTGATTTTGTAAGTTCAATTCATGATATTATTGGTTAGATTACCTACAAATAATAAATAAAAAAAAAGTCTACTTCATTTTCTCTAAAAACATACGCATTATACAACGTGGACATTATGCTCCCCCTAACACTACGTGTCACTAGCTGGAAATGAAGTACACGTGTACATCCCTGGAGATGGCCAGCATAGCATTCAGCAGTCAAATGAAATATCATGTAAGCAGACATTTCAACAACAAAAACAAACCCAAAAACAAGAAAAGACTAGAAGGCAAGGATTAATTGGCAATTTATTTTATCCCAGCCGGTACATGCGACCACCAATTCAAATCTCGTAACGTTTCTCCATGACTTTTTATGCTTAAACAAATGGTATAAAAAGGTGTTTCTAGTACATTAACATTCGAAGAAGATTCGGATCACTTTAGATGCTTCATTGTAAGTATATTATTTTGTAATGTAATATACAGTATCGATAATGATGAGGACGCAAAAGAAAGAGTTCGAGGAGACATCAATGGGGTGTTTGATTGGGGTTTGTTCCATATTTTCACAAGGCTGCTGGTTTCTGAGCTTTATATTAGCTAAGATTCATCGACTCTTGGATGGGTTGGGTCAGGAGAGAAGATTACACCATCATGCAGGTACAAGCTATGATTGATCAGATGAGATATTGATTTTTTTTTTTTTTTTGAAATTTCATCTTTTCGCTTCGAGAAACAGGTATTCCAGGTGCATTAATGGATTCTTGTTTTTCTCCGGGAACATAAGACTTAGGTTATATTTTTAAGATATAAGATTTGCCCCCTCTTCCGATACGCCATGATAGATTGATTTTTCATAGCTTTGACACTGTAGTATTACTTTTTTTTTTAGGAATACTGTAGTATTACTTCAATATAAGGAAAGAACTCCTTTAGGTATGGATTTAATGCATCAAAAACCATGACTTTGGGGTTGCCGGGGAGGAAAGGACTCCTTTAGGTATGGATTTAAACCATGGCCTAACCGGCTGAGAAGAGACTGGATCTTCATCGCTTCAAGCACTTATTTTTGCGATATTTTAGTTTTGAATTTGTTTGTTTATTTTAATTAACAAGCAGAATTCGAACATCTATTTAAATTCGTTTGATAGAACAACTCGAACTGTTCATGAACGATTCAGTTTATATTCAAATAATTATAATGTTTTAGAATCAAATTCAAACAAATTTCGAAGCTCGTTAGTGAGCTAAATTATTCATTTACCTAAACAAATTCAAACTTGAAAAACTCAGTTTGGTCGTTTCCAGCCCTATGCGGTACCAATTGAAGAAGAAGAATATTACATCTCCTTGATCTTATTTTGGTGCGTAAAAGAAGCTATATTGTCCAGGTAACTCTAAATACAAACCCTTCTAAATACCCCGGTTTGCTATTGGTCCTATAATAGTCCTAACAGTTCCATGAATTCGTTATTCCTAAACAAGTCATATGTTAATTTTATAAACACACGTCTTTTTTCTGATAAATTTCCATCTGCTTCTTGTTTGATCAATAGTCAAGAATAAATTTCAATATTCAAGAACATTGAACAAACTATGAGATAAAAACCAATGATATAAAAATTGTTTCATTTAATCTTCTTTTCAACGATCTTTGAAGCTGCAAGCCTTTTTACTTCTAGGATTGAAAGAGGTAACAGAACATGCCCTTCCCAAAATGAAACATACCCTACTTTCTTGGCCATGGCACAATGCTAACAGCGCCCGGAAACATCAAAGTATAGGAAGTGCATTCTTGCAAAAATGGCAATCATATACTCATTACAGACATTAAACTATTGTAGTTCCCAAAACACATTCATCCAAGTACATTATAACAACAACATTGCCCAAGGCTTCCGCCAATGACATGATATGAGGGATCAGATATACGCAATCATACTCATGTGTTAAAAACATCCATTGAAGGACATTGAATGCATGAAAGATGAGTTAATCTTGTAATTTGTGGGGAAGATGAGTTAATCTTCCCTTGGGGAAGATGAGTTCACCAGAAAATCCATATAAAAGGAGGTTTTCTGGTGAACCTGGTAATTTTCACCGTGGGGAAGATGAGTTAATCTTGTAATTTGTGAGTATTCACTTGCCTTCTCTCTCCTGTTTTCTGCCTTTTATATGGCTGCCTGAGCAAATGCATGGGCAGGGATCAGGGATCGTGACACGTAAGAAGGTCACAAAGATGACTCTTACTTCTGCATGCTCGCCATGTGGCGATATGCTTCGCTGGGCTTGGCTACCATGGACACCTGGAGACGGATTTTACCTGGCAGAATTACCTAGGGTAAAGTCTGGGGCCTTGAGGCCGAGCTTACTTTGCATGCCTATAAGCCGGGGTGCCCGTGGCTGAGGTGCCCGTGGCCGGGGCGCATGTGGGCGAGGTGCCCGTGGGCGAGGTGCCCGTGGCCGAGGAGCAAGTGGCCGAGGTGCGCTGGTCTCTCCGTTAGTTGACCGTTTATTCTCAAGCAGCTGAGGTTTGGGCTCGTCAAACTACGAGATAAAATCAATGATATAAAATTGTCTCGTTTTAATCTGATTTTTAACGATCTTTGAAGCTGCAAGCCTTTCACTTATAAAATAGAAAGAGGTAATGGACACAGCCTCCAGGGAATAGTCCAGTTAGTACTCTGGTTGGAGATTGCCAACAAGAGGTCATGAGTTCGAATCCAAGGACGCGCACAATGTAGGTGTTATTCTGTTGTCAGGCCAAAGGCCTAGTTTGTGGAGGACACCTTGTGTAGGTAACTGTATAAGCCGCTGGACTCCTGATTTACATCCTCTACGCAGCTCCTTAGGATTGAGACGGCGGGTCCCTTTGGGTTGGGATTCAACCTTTTGCCAACAAGGTAATGGACACAAAGTGAAACATACACCTACTCGCTTGGTCATCGTACAATGCTAACATCGCCGGAAACATCGAATTACAGGAAATGCATTCTTATAAAAATGGCAATCATATACTCATTACAGACATTAAGCTATTATAGTTCCCAACACATTCATTTAAGGACATTAAAACTAACATTACCCCATTACCTTAGCAGGATATGAGGATCGAATGTACTTAACCATACTCATGTGTTAGAAACATTCATTTTAAGGACATCGAATGCGTGAAAGATCAACCTAGAATCTTCTCATGCCGAGAAATATACTGTATATTTTTCTTCTCCAATGTACGTTCTATACAGTGCACCTTCTTTCTGGGTGCTCTTCAGACGACACTCTTCCAAGGCACTGGAATGGCAGAGTCACAAGGAGTACTAGACGCAGCTTAACTAATCATCTAATCTTCTAAGTTAAATAAGTGCATTTATCTTTGGCTATACAACATTTTTAAAATGATATATTTTAATACCTGCGCAAATCTAACAATTATCATTTTGGATCTGACTTATATACCTAGTCACACTTTATAACATAATGTTAAATTTAATAATAAAAACGTGGCAGCAACCATTATTAAGTCAGAATAAGCTCAACTAAAACAACAATCATATCTAGTATATCCCAACGACATCAAAAGCTATTGCTAGAGTCTGAAGAGGGTAAGAAGCAAGAAAACAATACCTCGTTTTTTCGACATACGCTCCTGTTACTCTCTTGATTGACAGTCAGTCAGTCCGCGTTACATCTGACTAATAACCCGGTATATCATGTTCGTCCGAGCGTAGAGTGCACATCATGTGCGTGTACCTCTAAGGCTAACAATGGCCATGAACCACCACTCTTATTTAACCTAAAAGGGATGGAGACCGGGATCAACCGTATTGCATTCTGCGGATGTCTCGATCTCCCTGGTTTAAACAAATTTGCATTTAAGCAGAAAAAGATAAAGATAAGGACGAGTCCATTTAATACACATCACAAAGTCCACATTCGCTCTTTTCCCAAGGGATAGAGTTTGCTTCTAGTGAGATCCCGACTATACATGTACCTAAGCTCAACTAAAAAGGGATACCATAAAGGGCATTTAGAGAACGTTATAAGCTGCGAGAGAATTCAGGTTTGGATGAACACATCAGACTTCTGCGCAAACTGCACTCGATAAGCTTAGAACCCTGTCTCTTCCGGAAAGGGGACAACAAAGAATATAACCTGAAAAACAAGACAGGAATTGCTTACAGACCTAAGATGTGAGCTGATAACGCGAATTCGTCACATAGTAGCTAGAGTGTCACTGAAGAAGAAAAGGGTAGTGTCTCTTTTTCCTACCCCACGCAGTTAGAGGCAGAGAGACTATATGGCACCTAAAGGTACCCCAGACGTAGGAGACTTTGCTATACGCCTATGACAGAAGCCTTAAAGATTGACATATTGTATAACGAGAATATATTTATCACCCAATCTGAAACCAGCCTACTTGACTAAGAAGAGAATACTGGTATATAACAGGTATTAAGTTAAAGCCTCCAGCACATATCACAACGGTTTTTCAGGTGTACTTGCAACAAGAAAAGCTGGGGGCAGGTGTTAGGCGTTTGAGATCAGGAGAGGCAGAAAGTGAGGCAAAATATGAGATCTCCAATCACGCGCTGCCACATGTACAAAAAAGGGAAGATGTTTAAAATTTTTTGTTTTTAAAAAAGAGTTGCTTGTACACGTGACAGCGCGTGATCGAAGGCCTCATATTTTGACTCAATTTATGTCTCTCCTGATCTCAACCCAGGTGTTGAGTTGGGTTAAGGAAAGGTTAACCAGTTATGTTCTTTTTATCCCACAAGCCAATGAGATGGGATCTCCTCACCCCCCACCCCCTTGTCCACCGTCCGCCACGTGGCAGCAAGGCGGGGTGGTGAGGCTAGATGAGTGTCACCCGCATCTAGCCTCACCACCCCACCTTGATGCCACGTGGCGGACGGTGGACAAGGGGTGAGGGTGTGGGGGGTGAGGAGATCCGGTCCCCAAACCAATTAGAAGCTGTTTAGTTGCCATAATTACATACATTTCTTAGCATGACACTACCATTGAATCAAAATGCCCATAAGACAACTTTCATTCACATATTTAACATTAATATACCTTCCGAGGTCTCACGTTGCGGACCGATCCCCGTAAACACCCATAAAACGGCACACAAAATCCCGAATAAAGAAAAGCAGAATAGTCCATTTCTGCGATTACCTGAACTACTAGAAGTCTTAGAGTTGCTAACGGCAGCAACGTCCATACTAATAGAGTTTAACTTTACCCTACCAAAGCTAGACGTTCTTTCAAAAGAGCGATTCACCAGAGCATTTTCTGCAGCTGAAGCAGGAGTGGTTGGTATAGACTCCACAAAGGCCCACAGAGAAGAGGAGAACCAAGAGTCTGTACCATCATCCTGTTTCGAACCGTTGTTTCTACTGGAACCAGTTTGATGTTTTGCAGAGTTACTGTTACAAACCACACCTAGAACATGCCCAAAAATTGCGATTATATTAGCAATCAATCTTTACATAGCAGCGTTAGCAGAAGAGCTCTTGAAGTTGGCTCAAACTCCCCCATTTCTACTTGGGTACTAGAGTTCTCGCCATGTGCAAGATGACATGGTTACGCCATACCATCCATCTGACCAAGAGCTCTAACAGATTAAGAAAGAATTCAATGCGTACAAAAGAGAATAAATGAGGCAAAACTACAGATAATGCAGCAGCCAGTCAAGTTTTGAATCAATCGTGCTGTCAGTCATTTCAGTACCTGAAGCTGCAAGAGGCATGGTCCCTTCGCATGCTTGACCAGGTGTGTGCACTATGCACCTTTGGTCATTCGACCAGTGCAGGATATCTTCATCACCCTGATTGTAAAAGTTTGCCTGCTGCAAGTTTGCTGCATCCATTTCAAAATTGTAATCACCAGCACTTACGAAAGGGTTAGCTAGTCCTTTCTGCAGATTGCTCATAAAATGCTGAGAAGTTCCCCCTGGATCGCCAACTTCACCCTCACTAAGGAATGGGCCTAAATCATGGTACAGTTCAAACTCCCCCAATCCATCAATAAACTCATCAAAGGATGCATGTCCCTCTGCCTGTGTTGATTTCTCAAAGTTCTGGACATTAGGTTCTGGACCAAACAGATCATTCAGCTCCAAGAAATCCTCTAGGTCTTCTTCAGCCATATTACTTGAAGGAAGATTTTGTGCAATAGAAGTGACCTCGGAAATTTCATGGACCGGTAAGTGAGATGTACCTAATCGAGTGATGTCAAAACAAGCTTGACCATTGCACTGTTGACAAGAAGATTTAGGCACTGCAATTCCTCTTGAAGTTTCTAAATTACTCTCAGCTTCTTCATCTCCCACAAGATCAGCCAATGAAAAACCATTGTCCACAGAAAGAGGTTGAACAGACAGTGTCTCACGGGCAATGCTCTTCATGAACTCCTCAAAATCATCTAAATGGGGTTGCAGCTGACTTCTCACTTTGTCATCAGTGACCAGTAAAGCTGAGTCTACTAGGTTTACAGTATCCACTGGCTGTACAAGATTGTTAGCATCATCTTCATCTGCCCACTCCTCCTCCTGAAAAGGTGCACCATATTGCTCACCATTCTTCGGACCAGGACCACTCTTTTTGTAAATCTTGTAGAGTGCATAGCAATCCTTTTCATCCTGACAACGATTCAGCTCCTCCTCAGTCATGGTGTATTCATGCATAACCCAGTCTGTACGCTCACCAGTAAGAGCACGGCCTTTGTAAAAAACCAGAGTTTTCTTGACGCCAACAGAACGTGAATTGCATGAAATTGTACGATCTTTTCCAGTTGTTTTCCAATATCCATGCCTAGTTGCTCTGTTTGACCGTCCTCCATTCGGATATTTCTTGTCCCTGGGGCTGAAGAAGAACCACTGCCTGTCTCCAGTTCTCAACTTTGACATCCCTACATTTTTATAAATGTGCTTGATCAATATAATGTTCAAAGCAAGAAAATTAAAATATAAAAACAAGTACACGCATCAAATGTTACAGCAATTATCCAACTATCACAAAGTTTGAAATACTTGCTAAAGCACAAACACACACAAAACAAACCCATAACAAACTACTATAAATTTACATAAAAATAAGTATATGCGTCAATGCAACAGCAATCATCCAACTATCACAAAGTTCGAAAAATTGGCAAAGAACAAACTCCCACAAAACAGACCCATAAGAATCTTGCTACAAACCCATAATAAACTATAAGTACGTGCGTCAAAATTAAGAGAAACGATCTAAGTATCACAAAGTTTACAATACTTTCTGAAGAACAAACACCCACAAAACAAGCCCATAATGATTCTTTTATAAACGAATAAAACCAACTACAATCCTGAAAACTCTTGAAAGTAAACACTCAAATAAGTCAAGAGCAAAATAGGGGGCCACCAGTTCCAAACTTTAGGATCCGCCTGGCAAATGATATAAGTTTGAAACCAGTAAGAAAGAAGACATATGGATTTAGCAAGTACATGCTTAAAATATAACAGAAATCATCCAAGCTCCACACAGATTGAAATAGTTATTCAAGAACAAACTCGAGACGAACATACCAAAAACAAGTCTGTTATAAACATGCGAACCCCATGATAATCCAAAAACCAAAAACGCAATCAAAAGAAACCCAAAACCCATGATAAATCGGAGTCCATGCATCCACAATAAAAGTGAAGGCAAAAAAACATAAAAAGAAAATAGAATTAGAGAGATAACTTGCCAGGCAACTCTTCAGGTTCCCATTTATAAACATCGGTCTCGCCAATAACGTCAAGACGGTGGCGGCGGCGGCAAATCTTTCTCTTCAAATAGTACAGCACCAATTCTTCATCGGTGGGATGGAACCGAAACCCAGGAGGGAAAACCTTACCCTCCTTAAAAGAAGACGACAATTCCTTCTCAATCATATCCATAGAGTCAGCAATCGACCGAATCGGAACAAATTCTTCTACTAAAGATTCTAACTTTTTCTATTTTATTTTTATCACTGATTTCCAATCGAATAACAAAATTGAGTACGGAACAGAATAAACCGGATCTGGGTGTATCAGATGAGAAAAGGAGAAGAATTAAGAAAGCCCTAATGGATTTTGATCAAAATCGGAAGGGCTGGGGAGAGAAGAGGAGGTAGCGTATAGTTGAAGATGGAGGGAATTGTGAAGTAAAAGGAAAGTGAGAGCCGAAGAATGAATAATAAAGAAGTTTATAATAACCAGTGGGACTGTGGGCTTTCTGATGGACTACGACTGCTGTCTAAAAAAAATAAAATCAAATAGTAGATTTAATAAGATTTTCGTTGTATATATAGAGTAGAGTTAATTGTATTTGGTATCCATTCTTTTTCACAAATTTTTAAGTACCATATGTACTTTCATCAAATGCTCTCGACAGCCTTACTTATTGGTGAAATTATCAGTTGGCATCCGGATACCAGAAATTAACTACCTATAGCCGGTTTTTAAGTTTTGAAAAGAAATAAATAATAAATAATTAATTAAATTTAATTTAAAATTGTAAAAAAAATATAAATAAATTTAAGAAAAATATAAAATGCTAAAAATAAATTACTTTTACCTAATTTCTGAAGTTTTATTAATTTAACTAATTAAAATAATTAGAAAATAAATATGAAATAAATAGAAAAATACGAAAAAATAGTATAAAGTCACGGAAAAATTAATATAAGCTACAAAAAATATATGACTAACAATATTTTTATGACATTCTCAATAATTAAATTAAAAGAAAAAAGAGATAGTGAACCGAAGAAAAAATAAATTAAAAATTAATTAATTTAATATTAATATTATTTAAGAGATTTAGAAACTCATTAAATAAACACTTCATTTTTTTTTCTTTCCTAGACTTTCAAACGCTTCATTCTTTTATTTATTTATTTTTATCTTCTCTTGCTACTTTTTTTCTCTTTCTTTAATTTCATTTTCTTCTCTCTCCTTTTTCCTCCTTTTTTTCTTTTTATTTTAATTTATTTTAATTTATTTAATGTGTTCCTAAATCTCTTAAATAATATTAATATGAAATTAATTTATTTTTTTTATTTTTTTCCGGCTTACTGTCCTTTTTTCTTTTTACTTTAATTATTGGGTATCATGAAGATATTGTTAGCCATATATATTTTTTCTAGCTTCTATTAATTTTTCCATGACTTTATACTATTTTTTATTAATTTTTCCTATTTATTTCATATTTATTTTCTTATTATTTTAATTATTTAAATTAATAAAACTTCATAAATTAGTTTAAAGTAATTTATGCATTTTATATTTTTTGGAATCTAATTATATTTTTCTGGAATTTATTTATATATATTTTTGAAATTTTAAACTAATTTTAATTAATTAATTATTATTTATTTATTTTCAGACATTAAAACCCGGCTATATGCAATTAATTTCTGGGATGAATGCACGGATGCTACTTAAGACTTTGTGGAAAAGAGTGGATAACAGGTTAAATTAACTAATACACATATGTATAAGTTAGTTTTGTCAAAGTCATCTTGTGCTATGTAATACGGCGTCCAACTTTTGATAGAATAGCAGAAGTCGATTTAACAGATGTAAGTCTTTTTCTAAATATACGATAAAATGAGTTTTTATATTAAAGTTATCTTTTCTTATCTTTCTTCAACCAAGTTTCTTGGAATTGCGTGAAAAGGTGGGTTTTGTTTTACTCTGGACAACGGTTCGAACAGAAGTGAAACACTCATATTACGTATATCCGAAGTTCGAACCGTTGTCATTCTATTGTAATGTTTCATCCTGAGGACCAACTGTGATGTCCTAGGGTTTCTTTTTCTTTTTTTGTTAATATGTTTGAGTGACAGTTTATTTTCCTTTTTTAGTTTAGAGGAAAAAAAAAGATTTTTATTTGTGAGTCGAGAAGCTGGGAAAATGTTTGAGTGACAATTGATAACAAATGGAGTTAATCTTGATTGTGATTGTAATTGTTCTTTGATTTCGTTTCTATTGAAATAAAAATTTGACTTAAATTTCAACTTGAAATGAGGTTTAGAATTTTTTTGTTCAGTGGTTGGTTTTTTCTGGTATATGTTGTATCTAATTGAGAGAAAATAAAGATTAATTTAAAAAATTTTGAATATTATACCAAACTTATATTTAGAATATGCCAGCTAATATGGATTAATTGGTTTGCATTGGTCAAATGATCATTTTATACCATTTTTACGTTATATTTGGGGTAAAGTATGATCCGCAAAGATATTAACGAATGGTTCACAAACTGTTTGAGTTCGGTTCATATTTGGTTCGAGTTCGTTCGTTAATTTTATTTAGACGAGCCGAATTCGAATACCTATTTGGGTTTGTTTAGTTAAACGAACCGAACTGCTCGCGAACAGTTTGGCTCGTTGAAACAGTTATAGTGTTATCGAGACGAACTCGAACCAATTTTAAAACTCGTTTAGTTAAACGAACCGAGTCAAATAGTTGGTTTAGCTAAACGAATCCGAATTCAAAAACATAGTATTCGACTCGTCTCGTTTCGTTAACACCCCTAATAAGGAAAAATACTGTAGATGAAACTTTCCAAAAGAAAATTAGTCTAAGTTTACATTCAAATTTGGCAAGTATGTCACTTGAGTTGGAAAAATCACTTAAAAGTCTCCTGTCTTTTTTTTTTTGGATAGTTAAACTATCTAAATTATTTTTAAAATATTTAGTCATTGTCGGATCAATAAAACTATTAACTCGGTCTTATTGTATTGGTTCAATTTGGGAACTCAATCATTTTAGAAATATTATTTGATGCATTTTCTGATGATTAAAATTATATTCATTTTTCTTTGTTCTTTTAACTATTTACATTAATGTATTTCTTGATAGATTGTTTATAAAAAATAATTTTACACCGGAACATAGAGCATTTGCAAAAGAAGTTCATGAATTAATCAAAGTGACAAATATATCCTATGAACTGCATATTTAGATGTATCAGTAGTTAATTGAATGCAATTTTCATTATTGGTCATCATGGAATAACCTCTATGTGTTTCTAACATATGGGTATAATTGCGTATATCCGACTTTCTATACCTATCTTATATAAGAACCTCTAAATAATGAAGTAATGTTGATGTTGTAGTTAATAGTGAAAAAATGCATACCAATATAGTCAAACAGATATTATGAAACTTGGGGTTCAGTTACAATGGACTGTTTGCAGTATTATTGAAACATATATGTAAAGATACATATCATAATACATATATAAATATTTTTACCTCTTTTCTTATATATTCATATACACACACAATATACATACATATAAACATACATGATACATATATATATATATATATATATATAGACACAAACACTCGCATATATATATGTATAACATTACATAAAATACACACACATATATGTCCACGCGAAAAACTTTTAGGTCTAGTGGTTGAGTAGCATTTATCCCATTCCTGGGTCTCGAGTTCGATTCCTCTTCCCATTTTTTTTAAAAAAAAACGCACATATATGTCCATATATATACACATATATATACATATATATCTGCGTGTGTAGCATGTATGTACTTATATGTATTATTACTGACTAAATTGTAAGTTAATGATGAACAAACTATTGATCATGGTTCCTACCTATTTTAAGAAAGATAAATAGATGGGTGATATATGTAGGTCTTTTTATGATATAAAATTATAATCGTCTATTTTACGTTGACCAAGTTTTCTTATAGTTAATTCGTCTCCTGAATTATTGGAATTCCTAAGGCCGTTAACAATTGTCCTCGGCAGAACCGTGCCTGCGTCTTTTGTATCGGATGAGATCCCCTGACCCCCTCTCCCCTGACCCCCTCTTGGACCGTTTGACACGTGTACTGTAAAAAAAAAAATTAGCATTTAGGCAGAATTCACTCACGGACGTTCCAACCCCTTTTTCACACACAAAACTCCCTCTCCTCACCACCTACATCTTCTTCCCAAAACCATTTTCCCCAAATTTTTTCCCCCGCTGCCGCAACCCTAGACTCCACCAGAGCTCCTTCGGTTCATCCTTCTCTTCGGTTCATCCTTCTCTTCCTCCTTCGGTTCATCCTTCTCTTCCTCAGCAGCGGCAGCTGCAGGAGCAGCACCAGAGTCCGCAGCTGCAACAGGTGCAAGAGCAAATGCAAACTTGCTAGGGTCCTGCCATATTTCCCAATTGAAGAAAAAAGTGAATCACGAATCATGCTAAAGAAAAATGGAAACGAAAAGTCGAAGGTGGTCAAAACTACATTCAACAGGTTACCACGTACCTCAAGGTACTCCTTAACCTTATCAGCCTGGGGGAAGGAATAATCAGTTTCAAGAGCAACAGCCAAGACATTCTTAAAGCCATTAATTAACATGTGGGGTGCAGCTGCCAGAAACAGGTGATGAGGAGAGAGAGTTTTGTGTGTGAAAAAGGGATTGGAACGTCCGTGAGTGAATTCTGCCTAAATGCTAAATTTTTTTTTTTTACAGTACACGTGTCAAGCGGTCCAAGAGGGGGTCAGGGGAGGGGGGTCAGGGGATCTCATCCGCTTTTGTATCACTGCCTGGCTTCCAAAGTATGAAGATGCATTTTTTTTTTTTGGGTAAAAGGCCAAATACTTGATTTTGAGGTCTTTATTGACTGTACTCTATAGAGCTTCGTGAATGATGTAAATTAAGAGTTTAACGGTCTCCTAAATTGATAAGCTGATGTCATAACCAGCACAAGAAGCACACTACAAATCATATATGTAATCCTACACTCAATTGAGCCGGATTCAGGCTCAGACAGCAGTATTGCTCCCACTCTGCACGTGTCTCGGTTCAACCCTGTAATCTTTCTTAGATTAATTTTTTAACTCAAGTACCAACTGAGCTATGCCTTAAAGATACGCACATGTACATCTAAAATACATAAAGTAATACCCAAAATAAAAAGAAATTTTTTTATTCTTGGCACCTTTTAGGATTTTCGTCTATCAAAGGTTCTTTTTTCAGAAGAAGGGATCATTTCACTCATTAACTGAAAAAGTCATATGTACAACAAAATGTTATGTACGGCAAACAAATTTGCATTGTACTTTTCTACGTGATATCCATTTTTAAGCCAAACTAATCTGATGTTGTGTGCCCGTTCAAATATCATATGGGTCGCAGAGTATACGCGTATATGGTCGTAGTCTATAAAAAGGTTCTTGGAATTGTATGAAGTATGGTCTTTTTCTTTTACTTGACGTGGCTTTGGGAATTGTTTGAGTTTAATGTTTATATGTAGGAATGAAAACTGAGAGCTATTTGCCTTCATAATTTATAACAATTAGAACCACCCCATGAAAATACAGTATAAATCAACCATACGCAATACATCTCAACGGTATCAAAAGTTATCGTTAAGGTCTGATGAGAGTGAGCAGCAGACAAACAATACCTCTATCCCAAAAGATAAAGAGTTTGCTTCCAGTGAAACCTCTGGCTCTATATGTACCTGCAACCATGAAAAATCAGTAGTTGGGACCAATTACATTGGTTGGTTTTGTAAATTAAAAACAGAAACCAAACAACAACAACAACAATCATACCTAGTATATCCCAACGACAGCAAAAGCTATCGTTAGAGTCTGGGAAAATCAGAAATCAAAAAAATGATAAATATCATAATTAGGAACAAGTCGAACCAAATTGTACAAGGCTAGTTTTCTGAGAATCAAATCAAATTCATAGCAACAAACGTTAGAAATATAGATAGAGAGATGAAAAAGAGAGCACGCAAATGACAATAAAGTCGATACATGGCTGTTAGATGAGCTTTACTTACTACAGAACGTAAATAGTATATAACAACAACATTCAATTTTAACCTAACACGTCATATTTTTATTATTGTGTCATCTATATTCATGTACGTATAGAATCGGGGCTCTCACTGGATCAAACTCTTTCTTTTTTGGGATTGAGGTATTGTTTGTCTGCCTCTCACCCTCCCAGCGATAGCTTTTGTTGTCGTTGAGATATTGTTGTATTCAATGTCTTTTCCAATCAGATAAACAGAATACTATATATATATATATATATATATATATATATATATATATATATATATATATATATATATATCTATGTATGTATGTATGTATGTATGTATGTATGTATAGCTTTGCTTACTACAGGACGCAAATAATATAGAACAACATTCAATGTTTTATCCAATCAGATAAACAAAATACACACACAAATATATATATGTGTGTGTGTATATATATAAAGAACAACATGTTTACTACAAGGTGCAAATGGATAACTTTTATTTGATTAATCCATCCTTTGCCCTTGAAAAATGTTTGTATAGTGTATTGCTAATGAAAACCCCCAAATATGAAGGTTATTAAGGGTTCAAGTTTAAAAGAAATTATATTAATGAAAAAAATATTATCTAATCTATTGGTCCGCTACAGGGATATGATAGTAATTCCTCCTGCTAATAGAGTTGGAAGAAGTTTGGCTTCATATTATATACTAACTAGGTTTTCCCCGACATAGACACATATCATGGTACATCTTTCCTCATATTTGTTTATGCACATATTTGTGCAAACATGTTGGTATACTTTATAAGTTCTAGTCTCCATGGCATATCACAATGGTCTAGGCAGGAGGTTCCGAAAGAAACGCCGGGGTTCGAACCATGCATGAGGCAAGAATATATGAACCCTCTTCAGGCTAGCTGTTAAGTTGTAAAAACGTTTTGATGATGAAAAGATGTTTTGAATGAGTTAAATTTGTGTTTGATATTTGATGCAAGATGGGCAAAACACATTATGTCCAAAGATGGTTGAGATTGAAACTCACTGGTTGACATCGATCTCTCAAGCTGGGGACATCGATCGATCGATGTCACTTCAGCCCCTGACATCGATCGATCGATGTCAGGCAGTGTCAAAAACTACAATCTTCTGAGGACATCGATCTCTCCCTTCCAGGGACTTCGATCGATCGATGTCCTCCAGAATTCAAATTTTCTGAACGTTAGAACAAAATCCAAGGCAGATTTTTGAAGTTTTCTCTTTCCAATCTTCTTCAAACTTCTTGTGGACTTTAACCCAACCTATTACATGCTTCCTTGACTATTGTATACATGTCTAAGATTCTCTAGGGTGACTATCCAAGATCAAATCACTCCATAGGGTGGCTAGAGACTATTTGGGCAATATCTTGACATTTTTGAAGATGAAGACTTGGTGGAGAGCCTCAAAAACATGGTGAACTTCATCTATAAATAGAGGAGGCTTGGATGAAGCAATTACACACTTTCAACATCATCTAGTTTCATTTTCCATTGTTGTATATTTCTCTCATACTTGTAAATTTGTTTAAAGCTTGTCTAGCTTTTCTTTGATCTTCATTATTATATATTAAGAGAAAGAGAGTCAAGCACAAGAGGAACCATAAATATTTGATCTCTTGCTTGTGCTTAGACTTGTGAGAAAGTGTGAACCTTACTATATTTTTTCAACCCACTGTGAGAAGTTTTTGAGGGAAATTTTGTTGAAGTTGTAAGGAAGCAAGAAATTGTTCTTGTTAAGAGCTGTAGTTGCTGTAGTTGCACAAGTGTGTTTTGTGCAAGAAGTTGCTGTTGTTGTTACTTACACTAAAGTGTTAGTGTAAGTATTGTTGTGGTTGTTCTTATTAATAAGAAGAGTAGTTGTTGAAAATCCACTTTGGTAACAAAGTGGTAGTGGAGTAGAATCATTTACGATTCGAATCACTCTATATCCGGTGTACTCATTCACTATTTCTCATCTCCCATTCTTGCTCTGATTTTGAATATCTTTTTGAGTTGAGCCAAACGAGAAAATTCAGCAAAAAAGCCAAACACTCTATTCACCCCCCCTCCCACCCTCTAGAGTGTATTTCGGACCTAACAATTAGTATCAGAGCTTAACCTTGATTGCTTGTCCTATCTTTGCAAGTAGCAAGGTTAAAGATCATGGCAACCTAGACCTCAACCTCAACCTCAACCTCTTCATCTCCTAAGCCTACTGCACTATTTTCCGGATCAAACACTAAAGCACCTATGTTTGATGCCCAAAATTATTCCTTGTGGAAATTTCGAATGGTCAATCACTTGAAAGACTGTGGATTCAATATATGGAGAGCCGTTGTCAAAGGAATTGAAGTTCCTATGATTACCAACTCAAAAGGAGAATCAATATTCAAAGATGAGGATGACTACACCGATGAAGAAAAGATAAGATTTGCCATTAATGGCAAAGCATTTGATATTCTCTCAAGTGCTCTCACCACCACCGAGCTTATAAGACTTCAAGGTCTTGAAACAGCTCATGAGACATGGAAAAGGCTTGAAATGATACATGAAGGAACTGAGCAAGTAAGAATGGCCAAACGACTTATGCTCATGAAGGAGTATGAGATGTTCGGAATGAAAAGCGGTGAGAAGATTGAGGAGACAATCGATCGATTCACACGAATAGTGAATCAACTCTCCATGGTGGACAAGAAAATTCAAATGAAGACCTTGTCTCAAAACTCCTCAACTCTTTGCCAAGAGAATGGACACCCAAGGTCACCGCCATCACCGAATCAAAGAATCTCAAGACTCTTACCCTTGATGAGCTATCCGGTAATCTTCTTACTCATGAAATTCTTATTGATGAACAAAATAGGATGAACCCTATCAAGCCCACACAAACATCACACAAAGGATTGGTGGTAGAATCCGATGACTCGGATGAGGAAGTTGCCCTTCTAGTAAGAAAATTTAGAAGAATGGCTACTAGAAACAAAGCACAAGCAAGAAAGTTTTTCAAGAGACCATCTAAAGAAAAGGAAGCAAGTGAAAATTGCTATAGATGTGGTCGACCCGGTCACTTCATTGCCGATTGCCACGTAAAAGAGCCGCAAAAGCAAGAAAATAAGGTCTTTCCTCAAAAGAAGAAAGCCCTCAACGCGGAGGTAACCACGTGGGATGATCTCCTTTCGGAATCGGAAGGAGAAGAGAGTGAAGATCAAGGTGTTGGACTTGTTGCAATAGTTGACAATCCAAAGATTCAACATACTTGTCTCATGGCAATTGAAGATGATATTAAGGTAAATTCTAATCCTTCAAATTTGCATGATGAAATAGGAGATTTGCAAGATGACTTTGAAAAATTAAATTTAAAATACAAGCATTTGAAGAAAGAGTTCAAAAAATGCATCTTAGAAAATAAGAGCTTGCATGACAAGAACATTTTAATGTTTCAAGAGCATGACATCATACTCACCATGCATAAAACCGTAGCTCTTGAAAATGTAGAAATTAGAAAAGAATGTGAGAAACTAAAGATAGACTTACAAAGACTAACAAATGGCAAAAACAATTTAGACATACTACTTGGAAATCAAAGAATTGGAAATGATAAATCCGGTTTAGGATTTAATTCATCATCTTCTAAGAAGAAGGCAAATAATAGAAAAACACAACGAAATTCATCACCCTCTAAATCAAAGCATGTACCCACTTGTTTTCATTGCAATAAACTAGGACATGTGAAGAAAGCATGTAAAGCTAGATTTGGAAGCACATATGTTTGGAAGCCTAAGGGTTGACAAACTAACCTTAAAGGACCCAACCATCAAAGGGTACCAATGCATACATCTTTTGGTTTTGTAGGCTCTCAAGATAAATGAAGTAGCCAAAGAAGAAGGAACCAAATTGCTTATGGACAGCGGATGTTCAACGCACATGACCGGAGACAAAACGTTGTTCACCAAGCTCAAGCTCCAAGATGGTGGAATGGTGCACTTTGGCAATGGGAAAGCCAAAATCCTTGGACATGGAGAAATTGATAACTCTTCTTTTACTATTAATAATGTATTATATGTAGAAGGGCTTAAGTATAATTTGATAAGTGTTAGCCAACTATGTGATGCTAATTTTCAAATTGAATTTGTGAAAAGAAAATGTGTTATGAAAAAGAACGATAAGATTGTTTTTGAGGCTATACGTACAAATAATGTTTACAAATTTAGCACACATGATTTGATATCACAAAATGTTTCTTGCCTAGTTGCCAAAAACGATTTGACTCAACTATGGCATAGACGACTTGGACACATTAGTTTTAAGAATTTCAAAGAGATTTGCAAAAATGAAAAAGTCCAAGGTCTTCCAAAATTAAATTTCGAAAACCATGGCTTATGTGACACTTGTCAAAAGGCAAAACATGTTAAAACAAGTTTCAAGCCCAAAAGTGAAATCTCCACCACCAAACCTCTACAATTGCTTCATATGGATTTGTATGGGGATATTGGTACGGCAAGTCTAAGTGGAAAACATTACACCTTTGTGGTGGTAGATAACTTCTCTAGGTACACTTGGGTAATGTTCTTAGATAAAAAGAATGATGCATGCCAAGAATTTATAAAGCTTTGTAAGAGATTAGAAAATCAAAGAGAGGACACAATTAAGGAAATTAGAAGTGATAGAGGTGGTGAGTTTGATGGAGAATTTCAAGAATTTTGTGTATCCAAGGGGTATGGACACAATTTCTCAGCTCCAAGAACTCCTCAACAAAATGGTGTTGCGAAAAGGAAGAATAGAACACTTCAAGAAATGAGTAGAGCCATGCTAAACGAATTTGAGTTACCCAAATATTTTTGGGCCGAAGCGGTAAATACCGCTTGTCATGTGATCAATAGAGTTTATTTGAGACCATTTCTCAAAAAGACTCCTTATGAGCTTTGGAAAGGTAGAGTACCAAATATTGGTTATTTCAAGGTTTTTGGTTGTAAGTGCTTTATACTTAACACCAAAGATAACTTGGATAAACTCGACTTCAAAACGGATGAAGGAATCTTTATGGGTTATGCTCAAAATAGCAAGGCATTTAGAGTATATAATAAAAGAAGCATGAAAGTTGAAGAATCAATTCATATCAAATTTAGTGAACTCAATGAGGACAAATCAAACATTAATGATGACGACGATGATGATGAAATAATTGAAGTAAGCCATATAGAGAAATTTGAGAATCCAAAAGGTAATATTGTTATTGACCTTAGAATTGATCCACTTGAATCTAAGGTTGAAAATGAAGAAGTATGAGGAGATACTTCAAATTTACCGGATTCATATAAGTATAGGAAAGATCACCCTAAAGAGTTGATATTAGGTGAAACTAGCCAAGGAATAATGACTAGGAGAAAATTCAATGAAAATGCCTTCATTTCACAAGTTGAGCCTAAAAACATAAAGGAGGCAATAAATGATGAAGATTGGGTATTGGCTATGCAAGAAGAATTAAATCAATTTGAAAGAAGTGATGTTTGGGAATTAGTTGCTAAACCTAGTTGTTGGACCGTGCACCTGCAATAAGCACCACTAGAGGGGGGGTGAATAGTGGTTAGCGGAAATTACACTACAACCCTTTGTTAAAATTCCCTTTGAAAACAGAATCTGAAACCACCTCAGATTCAGAACCCGTTTTTCACAAATTCACAAATAATTGTACACAACTCCAAAAATTATGAAACTTTTCAGAATTTAACTAAAATGAGTTAACAAGACTCTATCCAAAAATTAGACAAAAATAAGATCGTTTGACCCTTCAAATAAATAAAAAGATTCAGATGGTCAATCTGGACAGAATTGGACAGAATGTTGCTGATTTTGCAAAACGTGTTTCTCTTTGAATACTCAACCAAAAAGGTTGATCTTTATATCAAAACACTCCTTAGGATGTGTATATGAAGTTTACAAAATGCCCTGACCTTAACCAACTCTTGAAAAATACAGAATTTAAGTTTACTCAAAACTGGTCAGATTGCATTCAGATTGGAGCAGTTATCTTGCAAAGACTGAAAGACTAACTTTCCCTTGCTCAAATCAAGTGATTCTTGTTGCAAATGAAAGCTAACAGTCTGAAGTATAACTCCACTAAAAATCACGAATTTTGAAAGTGTTTAGATATTTTTTCAAATTGTGAGAAGTTGTGTGAAAATTGCAGTCAAAAACGGGCATAAAACAGAAATAAAGAAACAAGAGAAGAACACCGAGAATTTATCCTGGTTCGGTCAATGTGACCTACTCCAGTCCCAAGGAAAACCTTTCCTTGGATTTCACCATCAAATGAGCACCTTACAACAAGAGCCAAGCTTGATCCTTGGGTTATACACCAACCCTATTCAAGACTTGGATAATCACTTCTATGCAACTCTTGGTTACAACACCTCTACCACCTATTGATGTAGCCTTATAAATTTGGCTAATCAATCATACAAATCCAACTCAAGAAGGTGTGTATAGTGTAGCTGGACAACAAAGAAAATTGGAACACCTTAGCTACACAAAGTATGAACGAAAATATGAGAAGAGAATAGCAAGACAACAATCTTCAATTTTGCTTTCAAGTGTGTGTCTTCTCTTCTTCACCTTGCCTTCTATTTATAGAGTGAATTGATGGCATATTCCCTCCAACTTTTAGACCATGTGATGGCTGATAATTTTGAATTAAAACACCTCCATAATCATCTCCAACAATCTTGTCTCCATTACATTCAAATTTGAAATTTCAAGTTGGCAACTTTTGCCAACTAGCTTGCTTTTGGTTTGTCTTCTTGTCTCCAACTCATAAAATGAGAAAAACATCATCTCCACCTGTATAATCACGTTTTGGAGGCTGTGTATATGTATACCAACTCAGATTTTTGAGGAGAAATCAACAAATAATAGTTGACAAGGTTATGTCAACATATAATATCAAAATTCCCATTTCTCCTTGACATATTGTGATGAATCTTGCACCAAGGACACCGTGTAATCTCTGAAAGATGATGATTAAGAACCTCCAATAACATATATATATAAGAGTCTTCAAGAGAAAATAGAACGTGACATCGAATACCGTCACATATCCCGCTACCATCGATAAAATCATCAAATGAGAGAATAAAATAGAAAACCACTAAATAATCTTCAAGAATATACTAAATGAACTGCAGAATGAATATAATAAGATACTCAAGAGATTCCTTGAGTAAAAATACTAAAACTGTCTTCGGGGGTAAAATGACCAAAATGCCCCTAGTGAGATAAAACTCCAGAAATGACCCCGATGGTCAGAATTAAATATAATAACACCTTCTTGATAATAAATAAGATGATAATATCTTCTTGAATCATATTCACCATGTCGAGTACCTACAAAACTTAAAATACCACTTTTGCCTTTTTTGGTAAGTTGTAGAAACTTCGAGGGCATATTAGTCACAAGATATTATCATCATAAAAATCACATAATCACAACATGATAAACATATATAAATCATGTAAAAATAAAAACAACTATTTTATCACATTTTAGAAAATTATTTCTAAAAACTCTAGACATCGATCGATCGAAGTACCTCAGCTTCATAGATCGATGTCTCACATAAAGGTTCAGGTTTTGTCTCTGACCTACATCAATCGATCGAAGTGAGAGTTCGATGTACATTGATCGATCGATGTGTCTCAGGTTTAGAGATCGATGTCTCACAGAAAGGTCTTAAACTTTTCTGCCTTACATAGATCGATCGATGTGAGAGATCTATGTACATAGATCGATCGATGTGCAACAACCTGAGAGATCGATGTCAACTTGTTCAACTTATTCAACTTTTAATCACATATAATACCATGTGTGACATTTTTAAGTATTCATCACTTAAAATCATGACTTTGAAAATTATCCAAACATATTTCTCAACATTCTCCCCCTTTTGGATGATTTTCAAAATAACCTAACATGATTTTAATGTCACAACTTATAACCAAAAGTTTAACCAAATGTTTAACCAAAAGTTTAACCAAATGTTTTCAACTTTGTTTTCAACTTTTAAATAGTATGCCGCTCCCCCTCAACTCATACTCTCCCCCTTAACCTATGCTCCAAAATTTATACCAATAAAAAACTTAGCATATGATTCATCATGACTTACCAACTAAAACATGACTTACCAACTAAAACATGACTTACCAACTAAAATATGACTTACCAACTAAAACATGACTTACCAACTAAAATCATGTTCTTATTCTATCTCTTAGCATATGATTCATCATGACTTACCAACTAAAACATGACTTACCAACTAAAATCATGTCCTTATTCTATCTCCCCCTTTATTTTGCAAATCATGCAAAAGATAGAACTATGCAATGGGATCGTAAGTCATCATGCCTAATTTGGCTCGTAAGTTTTCAAAAGTGGCTTGATTAAGGGGTTTGGTGAAGATGTCAGCGATTTGGTGATCAGTTCTTATATGGTGTATCACTATATCCTCATTTTGAACATGATCGCGAAGAAAGTGGTATCGCACCTCAATGTGTTTGGCCTTAGAATGAAGCACCGGATTCCGGGAAAGATTGATTGCACTTCTGCTATCGCAGAAAATCGGAATCTTATTCATTTTAATGCCAAAATCACTAAGTTGCTGTTTAAGCCAAAGTATTTGGGTAGTACATAAACTCAAAGCGATATACTCGGCTTCAGTGGTAGAAAGAGCTACACTAGCTTGCTTTTTAGAAAACCAAGAGATCAAATTAGTTCCTATGAATTGACATGTACCGCTAGTGGATTTTCTATCTAACTTGCAACCACCATAATCAGCGTCACTATATGCGTGTAATTCCAACTTAGCGTTTCTATCATACCACAGTCCCAAGTGAGGTGTATGCTTAAGATATCTAAAGATCTTTTTCACTGCATTGTAATGTGATACCTTAGGACAAGATTGAAACCTAGCACACATACACACACTAAATATAATATCAGGTCTTGATGCAGTTAAGTATAACAATGAGCCAATCATAGACCTATAAAGTGTGTCATCAAAAGGTTTACCATTTTCATCCTTATCAAGTTTGGTACTAAGACTCATAGGCGTAGTTATAGGTTTCAACTCTTCAAAGCCAAACTTCTTAATCATATCATTGACATACTTAAGTTGGCTAATGTGAATTCCTTGAGGGGTTTGTTTGATTTAAAGTCCTAAGAAATAATTCAACTCTCCTACCATTGACATTTCAAACTCTGACTTCATACATTCTTCGAAGTCTTTTACTAAAGTGGGGTTGGTTGAACCAAATATTATATCATCTACGTATATTTGAACTATTAACAAATCATTACCTTTTCTTCTTAGGAATAATGTGTTGTCGATGGTCCCCCTTTGATAATTATTTAGAATAAGAAAGTTTGCAAATCTATCATACCAAGCTCTTGGAGCTTGTTTTAAACCATATAGAGCTTTCTTAAGCTTATAAACATGGTTCGGATTCTTCGGATCTTCGAATCCAGGAGGTTGTTTGACAAACACTTCTTCTTGGATGTATCCATTCAAGAATGCACTCTTGACATCCATTTGGAAGAGCTTAATTTTGCTTATACTTGCAATCGCAAGTAACAATCTAATTGCTTCTAGTCGTGCAACGGGTGCAAAGGTTTGTTCATAATCTATTCCTTCTTGTTGATTATAACCTTGTGCGACTAGTCTAGCCTTATTCCTTGTAATATTTCCTTGTTCATCCATTTTATTCCTAAAAACCCATTTAGTTCCTATGATAGACTTGTCTTCAGGTTTAGGTACTAAGTCCCACACGTTGTTCCTTGTGAATTGATTTAATTCCTCATGCATAGCATCTATCCATGATATGTCACCTAAGGCTTCCTTTACGTTCTTAGGTTCTAATTGTGAGATTAAGCTATGTCCTTCGAGTTGACTTATATTTCTACGTGTTTTAACCCCAACACTTGGATCCCCAATGATTAGTTCTCTAGGGTGCCACCAATTCCTAGATTGATTAAGTTCACCCTCATCTTGTTCAAATATTTCATTAGTGTGAACGTTATCATATGTAATTGGATCATTAGTTGTATCTTCTAATTGCAGAGTCTCTTGATTTATTTCATCTAAGGGTTCATGTTTGTCTTGTTCAGGGGGATTTGGTTCTAGATGATCAAGTACAGGCTCAAGTAATACATCATCATCAAACATATTTTCAACATTTGTTTCTTGTTTATGTTGATGTTTATCATTAACTTCAAAACATGCATTTTCATTGAATTTCACATGTATGGATTCAATTATTTTTCTAGATACAGGATTATAACACCTATATGCTCTTGAGTTAGTTGAATACCCGACAAATATGCATTCAATAGACTTTTGTTCAAATTTATCTAGATTATCCTTAGTGTTTAACACAAAACATTTATATCCAAATACTTTAAGATAATCTATCTTAGGTTGTCTATTGTTTAGCAATTCATAAGGCGTTTTATTTAATTTCTTTCTAATAGTAAGCCTATTTATAATATAGCATGCACAACTAACAGCTTCAGCCCATAAATATTTAGGTAATTTATTTTCACACAGCATTGTCCTAGCAACTTCTTGAATCGTTCTATTTTTACGTTCAACAACTCCATTGAGTTGTGGTGTTCTAGGTGGTGAGAATTCATGTTTGATTCCATATAGTTCGCAAAATTTGATTACGTCTTTGTTTTTAAATTCTCCACCTCTATCGCTTCTAATTCTTTTAACATTTTCTTCATAAATGTTTTCAAGTTGCTTAATAAGGGTTTCGATTGCTAATGGAGCATCGTCTTTGTGTGTTAAGAACAACGTCCATGTGTAGCGTGAGTAATCATCTACTATGACACACACATAGTAGTGTCCACCTAGACTTCTTGTCCTACTTGGACCAAATAAGTCTAAGTGAAGCAATTCTAGTACATGACTAGTACTCACTTCATGTTTCGGTTTTAAGGTTTCTTTAATGTGTTTTCCCTTAATACATGTTTCACACATTTGAAAATTATCTAAGTCTAACTTAGGCATTCCTCTAATTAAATTCTTCTTAGACAATTTCTTAATAGTTGAAATTCCTATATGGCCTAATCTTCTATGCCACAAATTTACATCTAAGTCATGTGATATTAGACACTTAACCTTAGCATCTAACATGTTATCTAAGGTAAGAGTATAAATATTTCCATCTTTATTTCCTTTTAAAACCATTTCTCCTTTTTCATTTATTATATCACAAGAATTGGGAAGAAAGGAGACATTATAACCACAATCTATAAGTTGAGAAATACTAAGTAAATTATAAGAAAGATTGCTTACTAATAACACATTTCGTATTTGAAATGTGTTAGGGTCCCCAATTGTTCTTTTTCCAACAACTTGTCCTTTGTTGTTGTCACCGAATGTTACTTTTCCTCCATCCTTGATGTGTTCCAATTCGATGAATAGTTTGGGGTTCCCCGTCATATGCCTCGAACATCCACTATCTAAAAACCATTTGGTTTTTAGATTCTTTGACTTTGCCTCCTTCTTGCATTCCTTGCGTTTATCCTCGTTGGATACGAAGCAGACTTGAGCTTCCTCAGTTTCGGATTCTGAGTCGGATGAGTCGCTCCATGTGCTCACCTTCATTGCTCGTTTCCCTTTTCTTGCCTTAGACTCCTTTGTCTTTGTCGTTTGAGCCTCCTTGTCCTTGGCTTGTTTATTATTGTTGTTGTTATTATTATTTTTCTTCGTGGGACAGTCGTATGAAATGTGTCCTTTTTGACCGCATTCATAACACTTTAATTCTTTATTATTCCATTTGTTTATGTTATTCTTCCTAGGATGAGAAGAAGAAGAAGAAGAATTACGTTGTCTATTCCTATTTGGACGTTTGAAAAATTTTCTTAGTTTTCTAGCTATCAATATCAACTCATCGTCTAATTCAGTATCACTATTACTATCATCGTTACTAGCATGTGTTTCGGTTGTTTTGAAAGCTATTGACTTACCGGATGACTTAGACGATTCAGACTTTCGTTGGTTTAATTTAACCTCGTAAACTTTAAGAGACCCGATCAATTCATCCATCTTAGTGATTGACTTTGTCTCCTCGATTGCAGTCACCTTTGGATCCCATTCAGCACGGAGGCTTCGTAACACCTTTTGAACCTTTTCACTGTTCGAAAATGACTTTCCTAAAGCTTCAAGGGCATTGAAAATATTAGTAATCCTCAAATCCATAGATGTTATGGATTTGTTTGGCAACATTTTGAAAGTCTCTAATTCAGTCATAAGCATGTTTATTTTTGACTCTTTAACACCACTAGTACCTTCATGCTTTAATACAAGTGATTTCCACATGTCGTGTGCGCTTGTGCAATTTGACACATATCCTGCTTCAGAAGTTGTAAGTCCATTCAAAAGTAATTGCATAGCTTTAGCATTCATGGACATTTTCTTTTTATCATCTGATGACCATTCACTTTTACATTTTTCAACCTCTTGAGTTACTTCACTAACTTGTGTAACTTTCGTTGGAATGTACGACCCATCTTCAACTATAGACCATAAATCGATGTCTATAGCCATTAAGAATAGCCTCATTCTTAGTTTCCAATGAACAAAATTATTGCCATCAAAAAGAGGAGGGCGTTGTGTAGAAATACCTTTCAACTCACCTTTGTGAGAAACAATAGCCATAGTATGTACCTTGGATTTGAGACAAGCAGTATATAATGAATCGTTGTTTCTTGGCCTTGTATTGTTCGTATGGTGTTGAATCTTGCTTCTTTTTAGTGGTGTTGGTCTGGTTCTGATTCCAAATGTTGGACCGTGCACCTGCAATAAACACCACTAGAGGGGGGTGAATAGTGGTTAGCGGAAATTACACTACAACCCTTTGTTAAAATTGCATTTGAAAACAGAATCTGAAACCACCTCAGATTCAGAACCCGTTTTTCACAAATTCACAAATAATTGTACACAACTCCAAAAATTATGAAACTTTTCAGAATTTAACTACAATGAGTTAACAAGAATCTATCCAAAAATTAGACAAAAATAAGATCGTTTGACCCTTCAAATAAATAAAAAGATTCAGATGGTCAATCTGGACAGAATTGGACAGAATGTTGCTGATTTTGCAAAACGTGTTTCTCTTTGAATACTCAACCAAAAAGGTTGATCTTTATATCAAAACACTCCTTAGGATGTGTATATGAAGTTTCCAAAATGCCCTGACCTTAACCAACTCTTGAAAAATACAGAATTTAAGTTTACTCAAAACTGGTCAGATTGCATTCAGATTGGAGCAGTTATCTTGCAAAGACTGAAAGACTAACTTTCCCTTGCTCAAATCAAGTGATTCTTGTTGCAAATGAAAGCTAACAGTCTGAAGTATAACTCCACTAAAAATCACGAATTTTGAAAGTGTTTAGATATTTTTTCAAATTGTGAGAAGTTGTGTGAAAACTGCAGTCAAAAACGGGCATAAAACAGAAATAAAGAAACAAGAGAAGAACACCGAGAATTTATCCTGGTTCGGTCAATGTGACCTACTCCAGTCCCAAGGAAAACCTTTCCTTGGATTTCACTATCAAATGAACACCTTACAACAAGAGCCAAGCTTGATCCTTGGGTTATACACCAACCCTATTCAAGACTTGGATAATCACTTCTATGCAACTCTTGGTTACAACACCTCTACCACCTATTGATGTAGCCTTATAAATTTGGCTAATCAATCATACAAATCCAACTCAAGAAGGTGTGTATAGTGTATCTGGACAACAAAGAAAATTGGAACACCTTAGCTACACAAAGTATGAACAAAAATATGAGAAGAGAATAGCAAGACAACAATCTTCAATTTTGCTTTCAAGTGTGTGTCTTCTCTTCTTCACCTTGCCTTCTATTTATAGAGTGAATTGATGGCATATTCCCTCCAACTTTTAGACCATGTGATGGCTGAGAATTTTGAATTAAAACACCTCCATAATCATCTCCAACAATCTTGTCTCCATTACATTCAAATTTGAAATTTCAAGTTGGCAACTTTTGCCAACTAGCTTGCTTGTGGTTTGTCTTCTTGTCTCCAACTCATAAAATGAGAAAAACATCATCTCCACCTGTATAATCACGTTTTGGAGGCTGTGTATATGTATACCAACTCAGATTTTTGAGGAGAAATCAACAAATAATAGTTGACAAGGTTATGTCAACATATAATATCAAAATTCCCATTTCTCCTTGACATATTGTGATGAATCTTGCACCAAGGACACCTTGTAATCTCTGAAAGATGATGATTAAGAACCTCCAATAACATATATATATATATATATAAGAGTCTTCAAGAGAAAATAGAACGTGACATCGAATACCGTCACATATCCCGCTACCGTCGATAAAATCATCAAATGAGAGAATAAAATAGAAAACCACCAAATAATCTTCAAGAATATACTAAATGAACTCCAGAATGAATATAATAAGATACTCAAGAGATTCCTTGAGTAAAAATACTGAAACTGTCTTCGGGGGTAAAATGACCAAAATGCCCCTAGTGAGATAAAACTCCAGAAATGACCCCGATGGTCAGAATTAAATATAATAACACCTTCTTGATAATAAATAAGATGATAATATCTTCTTGAATCATATTCACCATGTCGAGTACCTACAAAACTCAAAATACCACTTTTGCCCTTTTTGGTAAGTTGTAGAAACTTCGAGGGCATATTAGTCACAAGATATTATCATCATAAAAATCACATAATCACAACATGATAAACATATATAAATCATGTAAAAATAAAAACAACTATTTTATCACATTTTAGAAAATTATTTCTAAAAACTCTAGACATCGATCGATCGAAGTACCTCAGCTTCATAGATCGATGTCTCACATAAAGGTTCAGGTTTTGTCTCTGACCTACATCAATCGATCGAAGTGAGAGTTCGATGTACATTGATCGATCGATGTGTCTCAGGTTTAGAGATCGATGTCTCACAGAAAGATCTTAAACTTTTCTGCCTTACATAAATCGATCGATGTGAGAGATCTATGTACATAGATCGATCGATGTGCAACAACCTGAGAGATCGATGTCAACTTGTTCAACTTATTCAACTTTTAATCACATATAATACCATGTGTGACATTTTTAAGTATTCATCACTTAAAATCATGACTTTGAAAATTATCCAAACATATTTCTCAACACTAGTGACCATCCCGTAATTGGCACCAAATGGGTATTTAGAAATAAAATGGATGATAAAGGAAACATCACTAGAAACAAAGCTAGATTAGTAGCCCAAGGCTATAGGCAAGAGGAAGGCATAGACTATGATGAAACTTTTGCCCCCGTAGCTAGGTTAGAAGCTATTAGGATGCTATTAGCATATGCATGCTATAAGGATTTCAAACTATATCAAATGGATGTGAAATCCGTATTCTTAAATGGAATAATTCAAGAAGAGGTCTATGTAGCTCAACCTCCGGGGTTTGAAAATCATGATTATCCAAATCATGTTTTTAAACTCAAAAAGGCCCTTTATGGACTTAAACAAGCTCCTAGGGCTTGGTATGATAGGTTAAGTAACTTCCTACTTGAGAACGAGTTTTCAAGAGGAAAAGTCGACACTACTCTTTTTATTAAAAAACAAGGAAACCATCAATTGCTTGTTCAAATTTATGTGGATGATATTATATTTGGTGCTACTAACGATTCTCTTTGTGAGCATTTTGTAAAATTGATGGAAGGAGAATTTGAAATGAGCATGATGGGTGAACTCAACTACTTCCTTGGTCTACAAATCAAGCAAACTCAAGATGGAGTGTACATATCTCAAACAAAGTACACAAAGGATTTGCTTAAGAAGTACAAATTCGAGGATGGAAGAAGTGTGAGCACTCTGATGAGCACAAGTACAAAGCTTGACAAAGACGAAAAAGGAAAGCCGGTTGAGGTAACAAAGTATAGGGGTATGATTGATAGTTTACTTTATTTGACCGCTAGTAGGCCGGATATTTTGCATGCTGTGTGCTTATGTGCTAGATTTCAAAGTGTGCCTAAGGAATCGCATTTAGTCGCTATTAAACGAATTTTTAGGTATTTAAAAGGAACTTTGAACTTTGGATTGTTTTATCCCAAAAATGGTTGTTTTGATCTAAGAGGATATAGTGACTCCGACTATGCCGGAAATCTTGTTGATAGGAAAAGCACCTCCGGGACATGTCAATTCCTTAGAGATTGCTTAGTTTCTTGGTTCTTCAAGAAACAAAATAGTGTGTCACTTTCCACGGCGGAATCCGAATATGTATCGGCCGCTTCGTGTTGTGCACAACTACTTTGGATGATCAACACCCTGAACGATTACAATGTTAAGTTTGATAAAGTTCCCATCCTATGTGACAACACATCAGCCATAAGTATAGCACAAAATCCAGTTCATCATAGTAGGACAAAACACATTGAAGTAAGGCATCACTTTATAAGAGATTGCATCCAAAAGGGATTGGTATGCATTGAATTTGTTCCAACAAATGATCAACTAGCGGATATATTCACCAAATCCCTTCCAACTGAAACATTCGAATCAATTAGAACAAGATTAGGAATGATAAACAATGGTTAAAGGGTTAAAAATGTCAAAATTACAGAATTCTGCATACATAGATCGATCTATGTGGAAATCTCAGAGACTGATGTCTCTTAAGACATCGATCGATCGATGTTCAGGACATCGATCGATCGAAGTCCCTGACATCGATCGATCGATGTCAGCGGGATAAGTTTTTAAAACCTACGAACCGTCTCATTTTTATCATTTCTAACTTCGAACCCTACCTATTTCTCCTGCGAAAACATTAGAATTCGACCCCAAATCTCAAAATCTTCAATCAAGCTTCAATTTTTCTGTCAAAGCCACCAAATTTCACATCCATCTTCCACCTCCATCACTATATTCAAGAATTTCGTGCCCTAATTCTCTCAAATGGCACCAAGAACCAAGAATCATCCAAAAAGATAAAGAACTTCACAGCAACACACTCCAACGGGTTCAAGGACAGCAGGACTACGGAAGCAACCAGAGTCATCCCAAGAACATCTAATCCGTGAGGTCAGAGAAAGCCTTGGTATTCGAAATTTCCCTTGGCTTAAAACTGGAGAATATGAGAATGCACTGGCTGCACCCCTAGGATCAGGTATATACACTCATATATCTCAAAGAGCTCAATTATTATTTGCAGAATGGGAAAGTAGCAATAGGTCTACTATTCCATTGAAACTGCTCAAAATTGAGGATATTTTGAGCAGTGCAGAATTGAAACCAATCATTGATTTATTGTATGATCAAAAATGGATGTTTTTATGGGATTCCTCTGAGATGGGTTCAATGTCTACTCGTTATACACGGATGTTTTACGCAAACCTTTGGATTGACTATCTAAATGGAAATCCGTTTTCTCTAAATTCAGTTATTGATGGTCAAGTAGTCTCATTTCACACCAAACAAATTAATGATATTCTTGGTGCACCTGATGAGGGAGTCAAAGATTTCGATCCTTGGAAGTGAGATTTTCACAAATACCAAGAGACCGAGAATGAAGTCAAAACCTTTCATGGATTCCACCCTACAAAAAACACAAATGACATGCCTTTGATTTACCGAGTTTTGCTTGCCATAGTTACTTTCTGTGTAAATGGAAAATCGGCAAAACTTCCTAGTAACCTAGACTTCTATATTACCTACCGCATAGCCATGAGAGAGCAAGTAAACTTTGGGGAAGTATTCTTTGAAAATGTGTTGGAGGCAGTTACCAAGAAATCAAAGGCACTTCCCTACAGCAATCTGATATATAGATTATTGAGAAACGCTAATTTAGTACTGGATGACGAATACGAAGAGGCCATTACAAATAAGGATTATTACTCAAAGTCTAACATCCAGCAAATTCTTAAGTCAAGAAAGGAAGCGCAACGACGGGGTGGTGCTCAAGACCCTGAGGAAGATGAAGCTGAGAATGAGCCGGTACTACCACCACACCCCACTGAGCCAACCGTTGAACCCCAACCTAACCCTCCAAGTCCGACCTCTAGAATAGACAAAGGCAAGGCTCCTATGGAAGAAGATAGTGGTTCTGAACTTCCATTTGATGCAGAGGCTGAGATCAATGATTTACATCGTTATCTCGATCAATGGGGGTAGACTTAACAAAAGAGGCTGTTCGTATAGATGATTTGGAGAAAGGCTATACGACATTCCAGGACCGCTTTAAAATGCTAGAAACAAAGGTGGACACTGAAGTCAAAACACTACAAACAGAGCTGAACGTGCAAAAGACCAAGTACCAAAAGTTGAAAACGAAGCTCAAAGCCGCTCTCTCCGGATTGTGTTTCTCCTCCGATGAGGAGTAGTACTTTATGATTCCCCATTCCCTCGTACTTATGCATAATTTTGCAAGTTTGAGTTTATCTATGTATCTCAAAACTTGATATTTCCTACTTATTTTTATCCTTCATTTGGTATTTTTTTGATGCTTTCAAAAAGGGGGAGAAGAATGCTAGATGGCTTGATATGATATATTTGATGGCTTGATATAGTTTTGGCATGCTAGTTGATGACTTGATATGGTTTTGGCACGACTTGTTTTGGCTTTGTTGTTGGCATGATGGTTTGTTGGCAAGCATGATTGGGCATTAGCATGTGTATGGCATGTTTTGGCATATTTGGTTGGACATGTTAGCATGATTTGGATAAGCATGGGTATTCAAATGGCTAAACTTAGATTGGTTTTTTCATCACATAATTTTGTTTGAGAAGTTTAATTTGGTATAGCATGACATGAAGTCTCTCGATATGCTTTACATATTGAAATGATGAAAATACAAAACTTGATGCATAGTTTGAGGGGGAGCATGTTGGGTAGATTGATGTTCATATGATAAGGGAGCATGAACTAAGGGGGAGTTGTAAAAATATCAAGTTTAGTTGAAAAAGTATCATGTAAAAACATCTTTTGAATTGTGGTTTTGAAATCATCAAAAAGGAGAAGATTGTTAAGTTGTAAAAACGTTTTGATGATGAAAAGATGTTTTGAATGAGTTAAATTTGTGTTTGATATTTGATGCAAGATGGGCAAAACACATTATGTCCAAAGATGGTTGAGATTGGAACTCACTGGTTGACATCGATCTCTCAAGCTGGGGACATCGATCGATCGATGTCACTTCAGCCCCTGACATCGATCGATCGATGTCAATCTGAGAGCATCGAACCCTCAACCACAAGGACATCGATCGATCGATGTCACTTCAGCCCCTGACATCGATCGATCGATGTTGAACAGAATACATCGATCTCTAAACCAGGTGACATCGATCGATCGATGTCACTTCAGCCCCTGACACCGATCGATCGATGTCAGGCAGTGTCAAAAACTGCAATCTTCTGAGGACATCGATCTCTCCCTTTCAGGGACTTCGATCGATCGATGTCCTCCAGAATTCAAATTTTCTGAACGTTAGAACAAAATCCAAGGCAGATTTTTGAAGTTTTCTCTTCCCAATCTTCTTCAAACTTCTTGTGGACTTTAACCCAACCTATTACATGCTTCCTTGACTATTGTATACATGTCTAAGATTCTCTAGGGTGGCTATCCAAGATCAAATCACTCCATAGGGTGGCTAGAGACTATTTGGGCAATATCTTGACATTTTTGAAGTTGAAGACTTGGTGGAGAGCCTCAAAAACGTCGTGAACTTCATCTATAAATAGAGGAGGCTTGGATGAAGCAATTACACACTTTCAACATCATCTAGCTTCATTTTCCATTGTTGTATATTTCTCTCATACTTGTAAATTTGTTTAAAGCTTGTCTAGCTTTTCTTTGATCTTCATTATTGTATATTGAGAGAAAGAGAGTCAAGCACAAGAGGAACCATAAATATTTGATCTCTTGCTTGTGCTTAGACTTGTGAGAAAGTGTGAACCTTACTATATTTCTTCAACCCACTGTGAGAAGTTCTTGAGGGAACTTTTTGTTGAAGATGTAAGGAAGCAAGAAATTGTTCTTGCTAAGAGCTGTAGTTGCTGTAGTTGCACAAGTGTGTTTTGTGCAAGAAGTTGCCGTTGTTGTTACTTACACTAAAGTGTTAGTGTAAGTATTGCTGTGGTTGTTCTTATTAATAAGAAGAGTAGTTGTTGAAAATCCACTTTGGAAACAAAGTGGTAGTGGAGTAGAATCATTTACGATTCGAACCACTCTATATCCGGTGTACTCATTCACTATTTCTCATCTCCCATTCTTGCTCTGATTTTGAATATCTTTTTAAGTTGAGCCAAACGAGAAAATTCCGCAAAAGAGCCAAACACTCTATTCACCTCCCCCCCTCTAGAGTGTATTTCGGACCTAACACTAGCTGCATAGTGTGGGAGCAATGTTAGCCCGTGGAATGACCTGATAGTCTGCAATGTCATTCCGCCGCTTGTTCCTTCGGTGCCAATGGGCTTCTTGTGCTGTCCATGTGCTATGTCAAACTTCTACTAGTAAGCTTTAGGAACCTAATTTACATCTCTACACTTTTATGTGGAACAGGGAGTGGCAGGGGCCCTACTTTATAAGTTGTAAGGTGTTCCCAAAAATATATTTATACATATCGGGCGTTATCAAGTGTAGACATTTTTTACTTAGTGCACTAAAATTAAAGTCCATATTTCGTTGTAATGATCTCAAATTCTTTATAATAATAATTTATAATTGTTATTAGTAGAAATGTCGAAAAATATATATCAAATCTGTTAAAAAAAAAATGGACGAACTCCTTTATCCGTAGACTAATTAAAGGCTGAAAAACTTCTAAGTGATATTTAGTATTTTTCACATTTTTTTTTGGTCATTTACGTTAGCACTTTCAGTTTTGATATATCTACCTATCGTTCTACTATAAACACAATTTTTTATATAAAATCTGTACTTTTCCAGCCTTATAATATAGCTGTCATAACACGACTATGATATTACTCCTATCCATTAAGATAAATGATACATCGTCTCATGGTATAGCTCAATTAGTACTCGGGTTGGAAGTTGATTTAAGAGGTATAAAGTTCGATTCCAATGACACACGCAGTGTGTGTAGTTCACTGTTGTATGAGTCAAAGACCTAGTTTGTAGTAGACACCTTGTGTGAGCTCCTTGCGTATAACCTCTTTCAACCTAGGAGGCTGCTGAGCTCTTGATTTACATTTTCTACGATATTCTTTAGGGATAGAACAGTGGAAGCCTTAGAAACAGTGATAAATGGCATATCATATGCATCAAAAGATCTTTAGTTCATTGGACTAGAGTGTTGGAAGCTTTCTATTGAGGGGAAAATGAAAAACGGTAAGCTGCAGACCCGGGTGTAGGGGGGGGGGGGGGTTGGGGCGACAGGGTTCAGCCACTGCATGGAAACTGCAGTTAGGGCTGATTTTCTTTTCCTCATATCCATGTGAATTAATGAAAAACATCTTCAATTCTGTCATTTACTCTGTTTTCATCATTAGTTCAAAATTTATTTCATTTTTTACCATATTTTTCTTTGCATATTTAAATTAGGACAAATAATCAAGTGGTTAATTATATTTACGGAAAAATTTTATACACTTAACTTTTTTTATTTTAATTTTTTGACCTCTCATCTTTCAATCATGTAACTAAAGATCATTATGATTACTTCTCTAATAAGTCAATCAGATGTGAAGGGTATTATGGTGATTGTAACCGGTTTTGAGAGTCCTGATAGCAAAACAGGCCTAAGAATTATGGATTTCTTGTTCTCTAAATATGATGAATTCCGCCTCTATAAGGCCATTGACAAAGAAAAATTCTGAAGTACTTGAGGATCTACGGTAAAAACCGTATAAATGGACGAAGATACCCTTCGAGTCAAGATAACCTATTGGATAAAGTTCTCGTAGTAACCTATACGTTTCTTTTTAAGGTTGTCGGTTTTTTTTAAAAAAAAAAAATGCATATCTTTTTATTTATTTTCGTGCCCCCTCTTCTGGTGAGGAGGAAACTGTTTACAGGTGTCTGTGACTTTCTTTGTGCCACGTTTACTGTTTTTGTTTACAGGTGTCTTTCTTTATAAACACTTTTTCTCTTTCATGTTCTCATCACCATCGTGGTTTTGTCCGTCAGAATGCATCCCCTCACATATGGTGGAGTTTCCTTTGCCTTTGAGAAAGCTGTGAATTCGTTGTTCATCATCCCGTGTTGAGCCAAGTTGTGTGCTGCTGTGTTGATTTCTCTGGGGCAGTGCTTTATCTTTATCCCGTTTTCCTCCATCATTTTTTGTATCCGTGCTATTGTTTCTTCCAGTTGGATTTTTGCGGATCTGGGTTCTATTTTGAGCTCTTCGTGTTTGTTTTGCAGTTTTCTTACTATCCCTTTGCAGTCGGTTTCAATTTCAACATCATGTATCTCATATCGCATTTTTCTTGCGATTATGCAGTAGGATAGTAGGGATAGCATTATGGTTTGTGCTTCTGCTATTGTTGGGTTTGTCACCGGAAGGTGAAAAGAGATTGCATGTATCATTTCTCCCTTTGAGTCTCTCATTATTGCCCCTCCTGCGGCTAGATTTCTCCCTAATGCTGCATCTGTGTGTATTTTGAGTTTTCCAGAGGGTGGTTGTTCCCATTTTAGGATTTTTGCCGCTTTGACTTGCAGTTTGGGTGTTATTCCTGCATCAATGAGTGTCTGTGAGTTGCTTGCAATTTTTGTCCCGTTTAATGTCATGCACCAGTCTCTGATGTCGTTTCTGATTTGTTCCTGTATACCTTCGGTGTTCCATTGTTTGTCTTCCTTGATTATTTTGTTGTATTCTTTCCAGATGTTCCATGCTATGATTCCCGGTGTTATTCTCTTTAGTAGCCCTTCCTTATTCTGTTCTGTTCCTTGTAGCCACCATGCCAGCAAGTATTGTCTGAGTTGGTGTCGTTCTGGTACTGGCCCGTTTAGTATTCTTGAGTAGTGGGTCCATATTGATTTTGTTTCTGAGCATTGTAGGAATATGTGTTGTTGTGTTTCTTCTCCTTGTTTGCAGATTGGACGTCTTATAGGGTGTATGGTCTTGAATTTTGATATGTTGTCTGCCATTGGTAGTGATTTGTTGAGTAGCTTCCTCAGGAAAATTTTGATGCTCTCTCTCTGGTTTTTATGCCACAGCAATTTATGTGATATCATCGTTGGATTTGATGTTCTGCTGTCTTCATACACTTCTCTAAGTGTTATTTTCTCTTTGTCTTCATATCTTTCCTTGTAGAACGTGTTCACTGAGCATATTCTCTTCCAGCTTTGAGAGTCTGTTGGTTTGATTGTCATTGTTCTTCTTTTCCCATACTTTTTGTTCATGTACTGTGCACATATGCTTGTGTTGTTTTGATCTTTTTTCCATATTTTGCAAGAGTAGGCTTTTTGTATAGTTTCCAGACTTCTGATTCCAAGACCTCCCTCTTCTATGGGTTTTGTGAGTGCTTCCCATTTCTTCCAATGGTGTTTTCCTGGTCCCCAGAGGAAGTTTGCCATTCTTTTTTCCATTGCTTTTGTTATCCCTCTTGGTACCTTTTCAGCTGCTAGCGTGTGTAGTGGTATTGTGGCCAAGACATGTTTGATGAGGGTGAGTCTTCCTGCTGTATTCAGAAACTTGTTGCTCCATTCATTGAGCTTCTTGTCGAAATGTTGCAATATATGTTGGCAGTATTTTGCTCTGTTGATTCCTTTATGGAGGTTGCATCCTAGGTATTTCATTGGTTGTTTTGTTTGGGTTATTTCTAGGATGTTCTGAATCATTTTGTCTTTTTGCTGGAACTTTTGTGTTGATCAAAAATTGACTTTTTTGTAGTTGATGTTCTGCCCTGATGCCTTTTGTTATGTCTCTAGAAAGTTCTTGAATCTCTTTAGGTTTGGAGCTACCCCGTTGATAAAAATTAGTAAGTCATCTGCGTACCCCAGATGTGTTGGTATGCTATGTGTCCCTCCAACTGAGTAGCCTTCAATGATTTTCTGTTGGTTCAGTGTTTTTATTCCTCTACTGAAACCTTCTAAAGCTATTATAAAAAGTAGTGGGGATAGTGGGTCTCCTTGTTTTACTCCTCTTGTTGGTTTGAAGAATGGGGTTTGTGTTCCATTTATGAGGATTGGTAGATGAGTGTTTTCTAGGTGGTTGAATATCAATCTTAGGAAAAACTAAGAGAAACCGAATCCTTCCATTATTTTTCTTAGGTAGCACCAATCCACTCGATCAAACGTCTTTGTCATGTCTAGCTTGATGATAATATTTGATCCCCTGCATTTTCTGTCAATGTTTTGCATCATATCAGAGGCTAGCATTATTTGGTCTGAGATTTCTTTTCCTTTCATGAAGCCCGCTTGTTCTTCTGAGATTATCTTTGTGAGTATGTTGTTTAGTCTTGTTGATCTTGCTTGTGAAATTTGAGAGGCTTATTGGCCTGTACTCTGCAAACGTTTTTGGGCTTTCCATCTTTGGTATTAGTGTGATTGTTGTACTTGCCACTGCTTTTGTAGGCGGGAAACCCAATAAATATTCCTGTGTTGCTTTTAAGACATCCAGCTTTATGACTTCCCAGAAGTATTTGTAGAAGTACCCATTAAATCCGTCTGGGCCAGCTGCACTGTTTTGGTCTAGCTCCCATACTGCTTTTTTTACTTCCTCTAGCGTTGGTTGTGCTGTGAGCATTTTTTTTGTCCTCTGTGTCTAGTATTTTTGGGATGTTTTTGATAATTTCCTCGTGATCTTCTGTTTGTTCTTTGGTGAAGAGTTTGGTAAAGTATTCTGTCGCTGCTTGTTTGAGTTCCTCTTCTGTTGAGCATTTGTTTCCTTGTATGTCTTTGAGTTCTCTGATTATTTGTTTTCTTCTTCTTTCCTTTACCTTACCGTGGAAGAATTTTGTGTTTGCATCCCCTTTTTTGATCCATTTGATGTGAGCTTTTTGTCTCCAGTAGCTTTCCACTTTTTTATTCTCTATTCTGAGTTGTGCTTGTGCCAATGAGTATTGTATCCGATTTTCCTCCGTAGGCTGAGCTTCATATGCTGTTTCCTTCTTGTCCACTTCTTTTTCTGCTTTTTCCACTGAGTCAAAGATGTTCCCAAATATTTGTTTGTTCCATTTTTTGAGCTCATTTGTTATTTTGTGTAGTTTTTGGTATAATCCTCTCATTCCTCCTATTGTCTCATATTTGTTCCATGTGGTTGTGAAGAATAGTCTGAAATCTTCATGCATTGTCCATGCATTTATGAATCTGAAGGCTGCTTTTCCTTTTCTTTCTTTTGTTTTTCCTTTCAGCAGCAATGGAGCATGGCCTGATGTTGTTCTATTGAGGTGTTTTACCATTGTGTCTTGTAATGTGTCTTGCCATTTTTCGTTTACTAGGTATCCGTCAAGCCTTCTCCATAGCCTTCCTAGTCTTCTGTTATCCGACCATGTGAATGTTGATCCTTGATATGGAACCTCTATAAGTTCACATTGTCTTACACAGTCTTGAAAGTCTTGTATGGATTCTAATGATGGTGTGGAGTCTCCTTTATGTTCTTATGTTCTTAGGAAAGTGTTGAAATCTCCTCCCATTATCCATGGCTCTTTTGTATCTTGACTTTTTTCAATCAGATTTTTCCATAGGTCTTTTCTTTCTTTGATTGTGTGCTTGGCGTATATTGTTGTGTACCAGATTTGTATGTTTTGCTCTATCCACTGAAATTTGACATGGACTGCTTGTTCTGCATCTTGTCTTGCTATTTGCTTGAATGCATCCTGGTTCCATATTATCCACACTTTTCCTTCGCAGCTACTTATCACATTTGTGTATCCAAATTTTAGCTGATATTGTACTGCCTTTCTTTCCTGTTGCTTTGGCTCTATGACTGTTAGAATTTGTATCTTGTGTTTCTGAATGAGATGTTGTAGTCTTGCAGCAGAGTTGTTGATCCCTCTTACATTCCATGAGAGTGTAATCATTGATATTTTTGTGTTTTGTTTTGCTTTGATGTTTTCTCTACCTTTGCCCTTCTTCTGTGATTTTGGAGGATCTTCTTGTTGTCATCCACATTGGGGCTGGTGGAGGTTTTTTGTACCTTTTTTTCTTGTGTGTTCCTGTGATGTATCCTTTGTTTCGTTCTTCCTCTTTTCTTTCAATCAATTCTTGTATGTCTTCTTCTGTTTCTGCCCTTTTTCTCCCATTCTTTGTATTTGTATTGCAGCTTCTATCCATTCGTTTAGGGAGTATTTTTGTCTATTCTTTCTTGGGCTAGCATCTGATTCTGAGTAGTGAGCATAATGATCTTCTTCTTGGTGTTGTTGTATTGTTTTTTCCTCGTGGTTGATGTTTAATCTTGATATGTCTTGCACTTCAGTTAGTCCCCGCAGCTCTTTTTGTGTGTTTTCTTGTTGCTTTCTTGGCGGTTTCTTTGGTTCCCTTCGTGCAATTACTTCTTCTGTTTGTTCTTTCTTGCCTTCCATCTCAATCTTTTTCTCTTTTGGCTTCCATTGCTTTTGTGCTTCTTTTTCAGTTTTTGTAGCTTCTTTCTTCTTGGTTTGGTCTTTTGTATGTCTCTGTCCTTGCTGTTGCCATTCTTTTACTGACTTTCCTTCATTTGTCTTTTGTCCATAGCAGTTTTACGCTGTATGTCCAAATTTTTTTCACATTTGACAGTATTCTGGCATGTTCTCGTAGATTACGCTTTGCATCAAACTTGTCTTCCCGCATTGAATATGTATTCTGTTTGGCGGTTCTTTTGATGCATCTATTTCTATACATATTCTTGCTGCTGATGGCCTTAGTAGATTTAGTGTGGAGTTGTCAATCTTTATTGGCTCTCCAATCAGCTTTGCAATTCCCCATAATGCATCTTGTTCTTGCAGGTGTATTGGTAGTCCTGTTAGCGTTACCCATATTGGCACTATTGGGGCTTCTTGATCTGGACTGTAATCTTCTGTCCACTTTGTGATCTTCATATTGTATCCCAGTATATTCCAGTTTCCTCTGTAGAAGCATCGATGGTAATCTTCCTCTCTTTGGAATCGGATTAATATGTGCGTTTTTTCTAGTAATGCAATATGGTAGTCTCCTTTGAATCCTATTGTTTCTATTGCCTTTCTTGTTTCATTCATTGTGGGTCTGCCTCTCCAGAAGTTGCCCACCAGTGTATATTTGAATCTTGCATATAGTTCTATGACTTCCTCTTCTGAGAAGACAATGGATGGCATTCCTTTGTATCTTTGTATCTCTTTGTCTTGATATTTTCTTTGCCTTGGATTCACTGATGTTTCCTTTTCCTCCTTTTTTCCAGATGTTTGTTGGATGGATTTTTTCACCACATCTGCGTATGATGCCATCTTGTGGAGGAGTTTTTGTCCAGATTTTTCGTTGTATATCTTGTGATGTTTGTCGCAGTATCTGGTTTCAATGTGTTGCAAATCTCAGTTTGTGTGCTATGTGCTGTGGAGAATTTTCAGAGTTTCTTGATTTTCTTGGAGAATTTCAGAGTTTCAGAGTTTCAGAATTTCAGAGTTTCAGAGTTTACTTTGACTTTTTAATTCTGTAACCTATACGTTTCGTTTTCACATATCAGCAACCAATGTGTTATATTATAAATGAGCAGCGCAATCCTCTATAAATGATAGGTACCGTTTATTTTTTTGTCCTACAAAATGTTAGAAAAAACACATAAAAGTATTTTAAAAAGTGCTCCAAATTTATATAAAAACATGTAAGAATGTTAATTAGAAAATAAAGAGAAACTCAGATTGGATGGACGAGGCGACAATATGAATTCTTTGAATTTTGAAGTGATCGAATATTCGGCGATGAATTCTGAGTGGGGTTTCTAAGTTCATTCCAATTCTGAAGTTTATATCCATTCACTGAAAGCTTCATCGGACGTTGAATAAAGCCGTTTACCGAATGTTCGATGTAGCGTTCGGTGAAGAAGTTCCGAGTTAAAACATTCAAAAATTTCGAATCTGATGTTCGGTAAAAGTTACCGAACATTCAGTGACTTTAGACAGCAGAATTTTCTACTGTCTTTTCATAAAATGATGCAACTTTTGCAACTTGAGACGTCTCTATTCAATCTTGAACGGCCATAAACTAAATTTGCAAATTAAATTCTGCAGAAAGGTCTCAAATTAATTTCTTTCTTGTGAATTGAAGTACATAAGTACAATGATCAAAAGGTTTTGAAGATATATTTTTATATATATTGTATATACTTTTGATATGCTATGAAAAATCTTTTTGGAGTATCTTGTGAAAACCTGAAAAATTTCTCCTTATTCTCTCTTCTTCTTCCTCTCGTATTAAATACTTCAGATAGACAAGTTCAATCTTCTTTTAGTAGAGCAAACGAAAAGAAGAAGTCGTTATATCTTAGATGGCGTTTGCCATGTAGTCTACCTGCTCAATGGTGGAGACATTTCGCTTTAAGGACAGTAACATGTTCTATGTCTCAACTATTTCTCTCTTCTTTGTTACATACTCTTTATGTTTGGTTATTACACCTTTGTAATTTTCTCTTACATTGTTGTGTATTTTCAAAGAAAACTTGAGGATACTTATTTGATGTTCACTTCCATTTTTTTGTACTTCTATTTTGTATTAGTAGTTTCACATCATCTTTCATGTCTCTAATCATAAATTTCCAACACAAATCAATTTCATTTATGGTCATTTGTCAAAATTATTTTATTCTATTATTGTTGCTGTTGTTATATTCTAAGAAAAATAAAGTTTTTATTCTCCTCATCCCATGCTATAAAATGATTGGTCTAACTGCATCACTGATCAATCACGTAGTATGGTTTGTCAAACAAACAAATCAAAGATGACTTGGCTACTGAGATGGGGACTTGACCGAGTGCCTTTAGTCATTTAATAGTGTTGGAAAAAAGGCGAGGATTTACACCGTCTCAGTTCTAAAAAACATTGTAGATGATGTAACTCAAGAGCTTAGCCATCTTATAGGTTGGATGAAGACTTACGTAGTGACCCATACAATGTGTCTCCCGTAAACTAGGCTTTCGTCCTATCAACAGCGGAACACCCATATTGTACGTGTCCTTAGAATCGAACTATTGACATCTTGCAGCAAATCTCAACCCAGCTACCAACTGATCTATGCATGGAGTCATCATTTAATAGTGTTACTTTTATGTTTTGTAGTTCGAAAAAAAGTACATTTTATTTGGTGCCATAAGTATAAAATTATGCTTCAAGCAAACAACAATGTGTCAGTCAAAACTCCAAAGCATCTCAAAGTCGCAAGCATTATTTAAAAAAGAAAAATAATTTACATATTGCTTTTCATTGCCATCTGTCCTTGACCTAAATATAAGTTATATTTGAATGCATGAGTAGATAGGAAATTGACTCAGACGCAGAAACTCATCACATTTAAAAGTTTCGTAAATGATTTTCCAATAAATCCATTCCTATGAATGCAAAGTAATATAAATCAATTTAAGAAAAAATATATGACTATATATTCAAATGCCAAGTTTGTGTAAATTAACGGAAATGTTAATGTATAAGATATCGGTGCTCTTCAGAAAAATATTGTATATTTAGTCAATTCTTTATCTTTAGTTTAATGCATTGACTAACTTCTAAGTTCATGCATCACGTAAAATAAGAGAAGGAAAAGGTCTGCATGACTTAAACAGGGAAATGCTATTCGATCTTCTAACAAAATTTTATTTACTGTCACCTTAGATGAAACCACCTGCAATAAACACCACTAGAGGGAGATAAATAGTGGTTAACAGAAATTACGCTACTACCCTTGAATTAAAAACCCCTTTGAAGATAGAATCTGAGAGCTCCTAAGATTCAGTACCCGTTTTTGAAAAATTCAACACTCTCAGTACACAACTCTAAAAATTATATAAATATCCATAAATCAATTTCAATGTTTTAAGTATACTCTCTCCAAAAATGAGCTAAAAATAAAATTGTTTGACCCTTCAAACAAATAAAAAATTCAGATAGTCAATCTGGACAGTTTTGGACAGAATGATGCTGAACTTTGAAAACTGATATCTCTTTGTTTACTCAGTCAAAAAGATTGATCTTTATATCAAAATACTACTTAAGATGTCTATTTTATGTTTCCAAATGGACTTGACCTAAAACCGTGCTTGATAAAATCAGAATGCAAGTTTTCTTGAAACTGGTCAGATTATAGCCAGAATGGAGCAGTTATTTTTCAAAGACTGAAAGACTAACTTTTTTTTGCTCAAATCAAGTGATTCTTATTGCAAATGAAAGCTAACAGTCTGAAGTATAACTTCATCAAAAATCACAAATTTTGATTGTGTTCTGCTATTTTGTCAAGACATCTGAAGTTGTGTGAAAACAAAAGTGAAAAACAGGCAGAAAACAGAAAGGTAGAAGCAAGACAAGAACACCAAGAATTTATCCTGGTTTGGTCAATGTGACCTACTCCGGTCCCAAGGAACACCTTTCCTTAGATTTCACTATGAAATGACACCAATACAACAAGAACCAAGCTTGATCATTGGGTTATACACCAACCCTATCAAGACTTGGATAATCACCTCTATGCAACTTTGGTTGCAACACCTCAAACACCTATTGATGTAGCCTTATAAAGTTGGCTAATCAACCTTACGAAATATGAACCAAGAGGTGCATAATGTAGCTATAGAACAACTATTAATGGAACACCTTAGCTACACAAAGTATGAACAAGAAATGAGAGAAGAATAGTAAGACTATGAACTTCGACTTTTGCTTTCAAGTGTGTGTCTTCTCTTCTTCACCTTGTCTCCTATTTATAGTGTGAAATAGGCCTTGAAGATAAGAATGCACATGTGTCACCATCTTCATCATCAAGTCTTAGTTGTCTTCACATCATTGGTTGGCCACATAATCACCTTGTACACTTGGCAACATGATGAAACATGATTGGTCCACCTTGGTCTTCAAATTGGCTGAAATTTCTACCTCATATATGTGTGATTATCCTTTGCAAAATGAAGATAATGTAGAATGACATATCCCGCAAGAATCCTCTCAACTTCTTGGCAAGATAATAGTCATGTGATGGCTGCAAAATTTGAACAAAATCAGCTCCCAAACAGCTTTTACTAGCCGTTATTTTCAAATTGAAAATTTCATGTTGGCAACTTTTGCCAACTAGCTTGTATTTGGTTGGTCCAAGTGGCATAATCGTAATACATATGTCATAAAATGAATGGAACACCTTATCCACATAAGTAACCATATTTTTGAGCCATTTATATATGTACAAACTCAGATTTGATGAAGCAAAAATAAGTAGATAAAGTTGATAAGACTTTGTCAACCAATAATTCAAAATTCTCACATTTTTCTCCTTGAAAATTGTGGTGAATTTTGTACCAATGACACTCTTAGAATCTCTGCAAAATAATGAGAGAGAACCTCCAATAACGTATATAAAAATATCTCCAAGAATAAAATAGAATGTGACATCAAAACCCGTCACATATCCTGCTACTGTCGATAATATCGTCAAATAAAGAATAAAATAGATAATCATCAAATGATCTTCAAGAAAACCATAAATGAGCTCCATAATAGAGATAATATCAAACTCAAGTGCAATCCTTGAGTGAAATGACCAAAACGTCATCAGGGTGTAAAATGACAAAAATATCCTTGAATAAAGAAAACTCCGAAAATATCCTCGTTGGCCAGAAATAAATATAAGAACACCATTGTAATGATGAATAAATCATAAAGAAGTCCTTGTATGATTTTATCCGTGTCACGTACCTACAAGAACTCAAAATACCACTTTTGCCCTTTTTGGTAAGTCATAGAAACTTCCAAGGCATATTAGTCACAAGACATTGTTATGCCCCGCACCCTCCGTAGAGTAAATTAAGGATAAAAAGAGGTTAAATGGGATGGATGAACATAAATGGTAATGAATAAAGAATTAAGTAATAGAAATAATTGGAATTTATTGAAAGGATTAAATTTAGAATTAATTAGTATTTAATTTAGGATTGAATATTAGAATTTAATCCTTTAAGATAAATGAGATAATAGGATATAATTTAGAAACTCAAATTTCAACCTTCCCATATCAAAACTGACAGAATGTCAGTTTCTCTCCATTATCAGAAAAGAAACCGACGCTTCTTCCATCTCCTCTCCCTTAGGCGATTGGGCACTTTGGAACCCTAAGAGAAGAATCTCTTCAAGAATCAATCCAATCTTCTTCCGTTCTTCGTTTCTTCTTCAAGTAATCACAGGCAAGTAATCTACTTATGAGTTCTTACATTTTGCGAAAGAGAAAAGACCTATTTTTGTTATCAAAATGGATCACCATATAGTAATTTCTTTCTGTGAATCTATATGTGATTTATGTGTTTTGGTTTTGAGATTTGGCCGTTATGTGATTGAAATCATTGTTGTTGTTGTTGATTATGTGAAATCATGCCAAACCCAATCCCATGAACCCTATTTTGTGCTATTTTCGGATGGAGGGTTAAGAGGGTGAAAAAGGTGAGCTTTTGGGTTGGTTTTGGTAATGATTGGAGTTTTCGGATTGAATCCTTGTTTGGTACGTTAAAGGTGTTGTTTTTAGTGGATTAAGGATGGATTGATAGTGAGGATTAGGCTTGGAATGGCTGGAAGGGAGTTGGAAAACGTTTGGGTTGAGATCTGCAGGAATTCGTAGAGGGAATTCTGGAAAAACGGTGACATCGATCGATCGATGTCAGAGTTCGAAGTACATCGATCGATCGATGTCTGACGGGTGAGAGATCGATGTGCCTCAGTAGTACGTAGATCGATCGACGTATAAGGGGGTGAGAGTTCGATGCTCTCTGATGAACTTCGATCGATCGATGTGAGGGTTCGCAGTCACTTCGATCGATCGATTTATAAAGGGGTGAGAGATCGATGTTCTCTGATGGACATTGATCGATCGATGTGAGGGTATGATGTCAACCAGTTTTGTGGGAAAATAAGAGAAGAAAGAGGGAAGCTAGGGGACCCTTTGGGTAACCTTAGGGGCTTCTTAGGACATGATTGAGGTTAGTCTAAGTCTTGGAAACATGACTTAAGTTGGTGAATCAACGGTGGAGATTTCGTAGGGTATTTGAATCGGACTTCAACATGAATGACCTAAGGGGTTAGGAATAAATGTATTGGGGCTCTACAGAGTTCAAAAAGGGGAATGTGAGGATTCCTATATTATCCTTTGGGTTCTAGCATGAATGTTTAGGTAATGTTGACTTGTCGGAAAGGATACGCTCGGGTGTGTGAATGAGGTGAGTCTCGAGTGATTGATTGACATTTGAATATGATTTGAAGTATGTGATTGAAGAACGTGATTGATATGAGAAGTCTTGCATTCTTGCATCATGGCAGTTGCATTTGCATAAAGTTTTGATAAGAGCTATGCCTCGGCACAGGGTATAAAGTTTGCGAAATGAGCTGTGATGCGTTACAGGGTATAAAGACAAGCTGTAACCATCATAGGGTATAAAGTGAGCTGTAATGTGTCATAGGGTATAAAGACAAGTTGTGGCACACTACAGGGTATAAAGTTGAGCTGTGGTGCGTCATAGGGTATAAAGACAAGCTGTGGCCCACCACAAGGTATAAAGTTATGTGACCGGACATTGTGACATGCATTGCACTGTTTTGAAAAGAATCGCATAAGTATTTGTGACTGTGTAGTGTAGTGCATATTTTACCATGCATCACGTGAGTCGTTATGGTACGATTGAATTGAGATTAAATTGTTAGTGAGTTGTTAAATGTTTATTCATTATTGTTCTTATTCTATTGTGCTGTAAACCTACCTTCTTGAAAGTATACAAGACATGTGCCCCATCACCCTTCGATTTAGATACTACTCATGCCTTGCCATGTGTTGTCCCGTATGTCTTATAAGCAGGTTACTTGCTAGCGTTTTTCGCTAAGGGTACTACCTTTGTGATGCAGGTGAGCCTGAGTATGATATGATCTTCATAGAGGATGACGGCGAGTGGGCTGAATGGGATTCTTAGAGCTTGTTGAGAACTGTACTAGACTGTCCTTCAATATTCCAGTTTTCTTTCATTTATTTGAGGACTTAGATGGCTGCGTTCATAAACAATCCGGGCTGGTTATATTATCCTTCGATGTACAGATTTGATGGTTTAGAATTATTTTACATGTGTTTCTGCGCTTATTTCTCTTACGTCATTGATGATGTGTATTCGAGAGATGAGACGCCTTGTAGTCTTCTCAGTAAGCTACGACGGGTGCACCGGTTCGGATCCGCTGTCTGGGTCGGGGCGCTACAGGTGGTAACAGAGCCTAGGCTTCAGATCTACCTCGGAGACCTAGGTTATATCATATAGAGTCTTAAGTTATGATTTCGACCCTAAGTTGATCTTTAGGTCTAAGTACATGATCTTAGATACAAGTTTGATTGGGATGGGTGTGTGCGAGCGCGATAAAATTTAATCAATCAATGATATTTTATTTTACGAGTTCCGTCCTGTACAACGCATAAGGGCTTTCAGTATTATCTTTAAAATGACTGAATGCTAATAAGCGTGATCTTACAGACAATGCCTCCCAGAAGAGATCATCAGGGAAACGGTGGCAACGGGAACGATGACCCTCCACCACCGCAGATGGTAGTACCTCAAGAACTGATAGATTCTATCACAGTGATAGCTCAAGAGGTTGCTCAACAACAGCAACAACAACAGCAACCTCCTCCTCCACCACCTCAGCATGGCATAAGGTATTACATTGGGGAGATGCGCAAGATGCATGACCCAACTGTTATGCCCTGCACCCTCCGTAGAGTAATTTAAGGATAAAAGAAATTAAATGGGATTGATGATCATTAATAGTAATGAATAAAGAATTAAGTAATAGAATTAATTGGAATTAATTGAAAGGATTAAATTTTAGAATTCATTAGTATTTAATTTAGAATTGAATAATTAGAATTAATCCTTTAAGATAAATAAGATAATAGGATATGATTTAGAAACTTCAAATTCCACCCTTCCCATATCAAAATTGATAGAACGTCAGTTTTTTCTTATATCAGAAAGAAACCGACGCTCTTTTTCCTCTCCTCTCCACTGGTGGTTCCCCTCCCCCTCTCTAAGGTGATTTTCTCTCATCTCCAACCGTAGGTGAAGACCCTTCAAGAACACAACTCGTTCTTCGTTTGTTTTTCGATTCTTCTTCTAGTAATCACAGGCAAGTAATCATCTTATAAGTTCTTACATTTTGCGAAAGAAAAAGGCCTATTTTTGATATCAAATTGGATCACCATGCAGTAATTTCTTCTGAGAATCTATGTGTGATTTATGTGTTTTGGTTGAGATTTGGCCATCATATGTTGAAATATCGTTCGATGTTTATGTTAATTATGTGAGATCATGTAAATCCCAATCCCTTGAACCCTACTTTGTTGATAATGGCGGTTGAAGAGAGGGGAGAGTGGAAAGATTAGATTTTTGGGTTTGATTTGATGAATACTTTGAGTGTTAGGCTTGAATCCATGAATCGTACGTTAAAGGTAATGTCTTTGGTGGATTAAGAATGGATTGATAGTGAAGATTAGGCTTGGAATGGTTGGAAGAAAGTTGGAAAACGTTGGTTGAGATCTGCAGTTTCTGCAGAAATTCGCAGAGGAAATTCTGGAGAAACGCTGACATCGATCGATCGATGTCAGAGTTCAAAGTACATCGATCGATCGATGTCTGATGGGTGAGAGATCGATGTGTCTCAGTAGTTTATAGATCGATCGATGTATAAGGGGTTGAGAGTTTGATGCTTTCTGACGGACTTCGATCGATCGATGTGAGGGTTCGAAGTCACTTTGATCGATCGATGTAAAAAGGGGTGAAAGATCGATGTTCTCTGTTGGACATCGATCGATCGATGTGAGATTATGAAGTCACATCGATCGATCGATGTGAGGGTATGATGTCCATCAGTTTTGTGGGAAAATAAGGGAAGAAAGAGGGAAGCTAGGAGACCCTTTGGGTGACCTTAGGGACTTCTTAGGACATAATTGAGGTTAGTCTAAGTCTTGGGTGTAGGACCTCAGGCGCTACCATCTCTCCCAAAACCAATTGGTGACAGGAGATGCGCATACCCTAGCCTTATAGTGCATTCAGAACACAAGCGCCCACGACATTTGACTGTGACTTGGCCCACATGGCCTACGCCCACCGGCCTACGCCATGGGACAATTGCTGCACATAACAATCTCCCCCTCAGCAATTGCTCCTGCTGGGAATCGAACCCATGACCTCGCTCTGATACCACTTGTAGGACCTCAGGCGCTACCATCTCTCCCAAAACCAATTGGTGACAGGAGATGCGCATACCCTAACCTTATAGTGCATTCAGAACACAAGCGCCCACGGCATTCGACTGTGACTTGGCCCACATGGCCTACGCCCACCGGCCTACGCCACGGGACAATTGCTGCACCTAACACTTTAGGAATGTGGTCTCCTCGGCAGTAGACCTACATCCACGCCCATGGATCAAAAGGGATAGTTTTTGGACACTGCTCCTCTTTTAGATGATCCTGTTTTTTATCGTTGTATTGTTGGCCGGTTGCTTTATCTTACAGTTACTCGTCCTGATATTTGTTTTGTGGTTAATACTCTTAGTCAGTATATGCATGCACCCTGTAAATGTCATTTGGATGCTGTTTTCTATTTGCTACGATATCTTAAGCGTGATCCTGGCAAAGGTTTGTTCTTTCCTGCTCAGTCTCAATTACACCTTCATGCCTATTGTGATGCTGATTGGGCAGGTTGCCAAATTACACATCGTTTCACAACTGGTTATATGGTTTTTCTTGGTACCGCGCTTATTTCTTGGCGTTGAAAGTAACAACCTGTTATTTCTCGTTCTTCTGCCGAGGTTGAGTATCGCGCTATGGCGCACGCTACTAGTGAGATTGTTTGGTTACGTAAGCTTCTCACTGATCTCGGCATCAGTGTTACTGGACCGGTGCCTCTTCGCTGTGACAATCAAGCAGCCTTACATATTGTGGCCAATCCTGTTTTTCATGAACATACAAAGCATATTGAGATTGATTGTTATTTTGTTCGTCAACATTATACTACCGGCCTTATTCAACCGTGCAAAGTTCCCGAGTCACATCAGTTAGCCGATGGGCTCACCAAAGCTCTTGACCCTGGCTTGTTTCGGCAATTTATCGTCAAGTTGGGCATGCTCAATATTCATGCGCCAACTTGAGGGGGAGTATTAGAAGATATGGCAGTTAATATTTGATGTGATTAGATGTTAGTAATTAATATGATTAGATGTGGTGTATATATTAGATATACTTAGTTATGGTATATATTCTTGTTATTATTTTGTAAAGATAGTGTAGATATGATTACTTGATTTGAGGGATTCTTAGTTGGTAGAATAGAATATACATATCTCATGTATTTGTAAACAATTTTGATAAGGAAATATACTACGTCATTGCACGTTTTCTTCATGAAGGAAATTACATTTACATCTTATGTGGTTTGAGGTAATGATCCCTCGACGTCTTCTTGTTTAACATCGGTCCCATAGACCTCCTATGTTTAGATTAAATTAGAATTTCAATTAAATTATTTTAGCTAAGTCACTAGGTGTAAAGTGTTAGAATATGAATTGTTTTAATGAAGTTAAAAGATGTTTAGAAAATGCTAAAAAGATATTTTATACTTTGGAAATAAAACAAAATAGAAAGCAATTTATAAGACATCGATCTCTCACATAGATCGATCTATGTATACTTTGGTATCTAAACTTAAGATATATATCAATCTATGTAAAAATTATGTAAATACACAATGTAAGACATTGATCACCCACATAGATTGACCGATGTACATAAGTATCTAAATCGAAAACATTGATCAATCGATGTTATATAGATTCAAATTTTATAGCCGTTGCAAATAAATCAAATGAAGATTTAAAGTGTGTTCTCTCTTCAATCTTTCTAAAATTGATTGCAGGCTTTTCTTCAACATCTATAATGCTTCCTTGACTATTGTAAACATATATAAGATTTTCTAAGATCTCTATGGAGCGTTAAAATCAATTATAGGATGGTTGAGGACTATCTGGAGTTCTTCTATGCAATCAATGGAATGGAAGAATTCTATGGAGTCTACAAGATGTGATACAATCTCCTATATATTGAAGAAGCTCAGATGAGACATATGCACACTTTCATCATCTTCAAAGATTCACTTTCATTATTGTAAAAAGATCTCAAAGCTGCAAAAATGCCAATCTCAAGCGCTTGTTGCTTGTTTTCATTTGCATATAGAGAGAGTAGAAAACTAACAGAAAAGAAACTATACATATTTGGTCTCTTGCTTATGTTTTATACTCATTCGAAAGTGTAATTTCACATCTTTCCCAAAACTCATTTGGTGAAAGTTCTTCGGTAGAACTTTGTTGAAGTTGAGGAGAAGCAAAAAGTGTTTCTTGATTGTAGCTATTGTTGTTAATGTTCACAAAGTATTTGTATAACAAAGATGCTGCTACTATTGTAGTTGTTGCTTGTACTAGTTGTTAGTGTAAATATTGTTTGTTGTTGTTGTTGTTCTTGTTTCTTATTGAAGGCAATGAGAAAATTTGATGTTAAAATTCAACTTGGACACAAGGTGGTAGCAGAGTAGAATCGAATAGATTCAAGCCATCGATATTGTGTGTCTCCATTCAATGTTTTTATATTACTCTTTCTTACTTTAAAAGACATTTGAGTTGGCTTGAGCAATTTGTATCAGATTCTAACCTTGATTGTTTGGCCAATTTTTTTTCAAGTATCAAGGTTAAATATCATGGCAATGACAACATCTACCTCTTGAAGCTCAACTCCCAAATGTTCCCAACACCAAAGTTTTCATGTTTGATGCACAAAACTACTATTTGTGAAATTTTAGAATCATGAATCATTCAAAAGATCATGGTTTTGATATATAGAGAGCGATTGTCAAGGAATCAAAATTCCTATGCTACAAACTCAAAGGGTGAAACAATATCCGAAAATGAGGACGAGTATACCAATGAAGGAAAGCTCGAGTTTGCTACTAATGGAAAAGAATTTGATATTCTTTCAAATGTTCTAACCACTAGCAAGATCGTAAGACTTCAAGGTCTTGAAACTAACACTAAGCATGGAAAAGATTGTAGATGATTCATGAAGGAACCGAGCAAGTAAGGATGTAGCGCCCCGCTCCCGAGCCCTAGCATCGGGAACAGTGCACCCGCCGTAGCCTACTAAGAGGACTACAAAGCGTCATTCAAACT